>JAQFVV010012396.1:3458155-3813155 GCA_028023455.1 Epiperipatus broadwayi
ATGAGAGCACTGCATGGCAATACATATAGTGAGTTTTGTCTGTTTTAATAACAGTTATAAGCAAGCATAAGAAATGGTGATCATGTGATGTTTGTTGGCTATTTCCTAATGCTGTGTATTTACAAAAAAATATATGCAAGAAATTAACTGCTTTATATAAATTATTTTTTCAACTATAATATTTGATTTCATTTAATTTACAATCTCATTTCATAAAATTGTACCAATAAACATAATTTTAATAAAAATATTTTTAATATTTATCTGCTTAATATAGATTCAATAATTAATATTCAGTGCATTTATTAAAAATTATTTACAAGAAATGGAAGAAATTTAAATTTTCATAAAAAAAATAGTTTAATAAAATATATTATGTCTGCATTCTACTAAGAAAATATATTCCTTGTTTTCAGCCTTAGGCTTAAATAAATAAAAAAAAACACAAAACTGATATCAGTTTATTTATTTTTAAAAATACATTCAATTTTTAATATTTCTTTTAAAATTTGTTTATCAAAATGTTTTGCAGAAAATATATGAAATAGTTTAACATAACTTATTTTTCAAAAAATAAATTATGTTATTTTAAAACTCAAATCAATAAAAATTATACACACATAAATAAAAATTCCAATTTTATGCTCAATAAATATAACCAGAATTTATATTCCATCAAAATACAGTTCGTGAACATCTCTTGATGTGCCTATGTCTCAGATTCAATTCAAATACAACTTTTTTTTCTTCAGATAATCAGATTTTTTTCTAGTTAAAAAACTCACAATCAGCTTTGTAAACTATCTAATTATTGATCAGTAATAAGTTTCTAGCTATTTTTAGAGTGTAAATTTTTTAGGTAATCTATGATAATAATATGTGTGTTGATTATATTAACAAAATAAAACTATAACTGTAATAAGATGCATCATTAGGGAAGATGGTAGCATGAATACAGGACTGAGAGTTTAATATAACATTCTATTATATATGGTTTTAACTTTTCCGTAATTTTTTTATAATAATCAATTTTCCACTTATTTTATTAATGTATTACATTTTCCTTTATAAAAATTCTTCCAAATGTAATTTAAAAATTAAATTCTGGAATGTGGCATAAACTATCATTCTTATTAAAACCGGATTCAGTCATTTCCATTTTATTTGACTTTAATGTATCCATAATATCAACAATTTTCCTCATTTTTCGTTTCTTTTATCCATATTCATTGAGTGAATTTTAGCTACATTTATTTCTATTTTAAATTTTCTACAAATTCTTATCAATCTTATTTTGAATTTTTTTTTTTTAAAAATCATTTTTGCCACATTCATCTAAACCATATCAATCACACCAATGGAGGAGTTTCTCCACCACCATAAACTAATATCTATCTATTTATTCAATGGAAATGATAACACAATGTTTTTTATGGATTTAGTGCAGCATTCAAACTTTTAATATAAAACCTTAATGAAAAAAAGATTATATACTACTTTTTTACTAAAATTAGTTTATCCTGTAATATTGTGGGCAGTTCCAATATTACAAGCTTCTTAAGTTTAAAATACATTACTCATTGGAGAAATAATATTTAATTTTTCCATGTATTTTATAATAATGATGAGTAGTTGATTTATTTAAATATTTCCCTCATCAAATAAATGAGAATTTTTAAACACATTTTAAAGATAAAGTGCATATTTGTAGTGTGTTAGAATTTAATTTGTGATCAGAGGCAAATTGAACCCAGATTTTCAAGTTTCCTTTAATCATCCACTCCATTTTATACAACCAATATATACTACCACATATATGTAAAAAGATAAAAAATCTCCTGTATATGTATTTTGTGCTAAACCAGCACTCATCAGTTCATCTGGATCATTATCTCTCACACATATATATGATAAGGGTTCAGTTTATGTTAAAATAGTAAATCTTCAAACTTTAATGAACCAGTGTCAATCCTCTTCTCTCTCTAACTTTTCAGACATCCATATCATTGAAAATGTGATGATGACATGTTCAAAGCCCTTGTTTCCAAATTTTTGCTGTCATACTCATGTTGAAATTAAGTTATTATTTAGAAAAAGAAAAACCAATAGAAGATAAAATAAACAATTTATTTTGTTCTCTCTTTTCAGTAATTTTAATTACCTACAAGTTCTGATTTTTGTTTTGAAAAACAAAGTATTGGAAACTTTTTCTTTTCTAAGTATGGAAATGTTTGTTGAATAATTGTAATTTTAACCTTTTAAACAGATAAATAAAATTTTAAAAGAAAATATGATTTTAACATTTTTGGTTAAAATATTTGTTTCAATTAATTACAGTTGTTTTTTTTTTATTTTCTCTTTATCTCTCTCTAAAATAATAAGCTGTGATTATTAAATCGGGTTAATCAAAAGATTAACTTAATTTGTTATAACTGAAAAACAAATATAGGGATTTGTTTTATTTGTTTTGCAATAAGAGCATAACAAGTACAGGACATTTTTTTTGACATGTTTTGCCATAAAAAGGAGGAAAATAATTAAACAATATTTTTGTAAAAATAGACTTAATTGGTCAATGTTTAATTGGGTCATGTGGAAGACAGGATTGTGACTCAATGGACACAACATTATTCTAAAATATAGATGAGTGGGTAAATCAGTAGATCTCAGTGTCTTGTAAGACAAGGACATCTTAATTAAGCAGTTGAAAAGGACAGTAGGAAAAATCTTGATTTAACTGCTAAAGAGTAAAAGAGTCTTAAGCTATTTGAAGAAGACAGTAGGAAAAGTCTTGACCCAATTGCTGAAGAAGCAAGAAGTACAAAATTTAGTCATAAAAATGTTTTCTAAAATAAAAACAGATAGATATGTGCTAAGTTTAGCTAAAAATTAAACCTCATCTACCTCCATGTAACCAGCTCACTAAAAATGTAAAAAATACCCATAAAATAATATTCAACCACCCAAAAACATGAGTCACTCTGAAATTATTTGTCTTTATGTATTGGACTATTTCCATCATCTATTATTGAGTATTGAATGTCTTCTAAACTTTATTTAAATTTTCATGCTGCATTCAACAGTTAGTAATAGCAAACAGGTTAGTGTATGCACAATGTTTTGAGAGATATTACTCTTCTCTCTTCTTTAGGTGTTACTGGCCTGACCAGTGGCATTACTAGCATGGTAATGAAACCTGGATCCTTAAATTCTTGAATTTAAAATTTTAAGATAATGCTGTAACCAACTAAACCATACTGTCATCATCATAAACCTTCAGAAAACACTCTCCATCTTTATGGATTAACTGGACCTGGAAAATTATTAGAAAGAAAAATGGATACATTCTTTCCATGTGTTAGCCTAAAATATTATATAGCAAAGTGAATAAATTAACTGTATACATGGAGCTGGAATTGAGAAGCCTTCAAGAAGGAAACCTATATGGAAACTGGAAATTGTAAATGTCAAAAAAGAAATCAAATAAGAAAATAAAACCGTAGTAAAAGGTATATTCTTTAATGTGCACATTACATTTAAATTTATAAAGGAGTTATAAAATTAAATAATAATTGATAATAATTAACAATGTTATTAAGCATTTTTTTGTTTCATGATATTTTCTTGCTAAAATTTTACAAAGGGTTAAGCAAATTTAATTTCTTATGTCTGATTGTAAAAAGATTTTTTCCAATGTTTATTATTTCAAATGAAATAATTTAATGAAAGTAAAAGTTTATTAATTTAATAAATAAAAATCCAATGGTTAGTCATTTTGTATATAAAATTATATTCTTTGATAAGATGGTATAAATTTAAATTATTATATTATTATGTCATTTTTTAAAAATTATTAATTAGTTAATTTATTAAATAATTGTTTAAAAAGTATTATAGTCAATGTTTTTATTCCTCCAGCTATTTATTCTATGAATTGGAAGCTTGTGAAGCTTGATTTCATTACAGCTTAATGTTTTAGGAATTTTAAATTATCCCAGTAAAATTATTTAAAATAGAATAAGCTATTATATTTATTTATCTCTTATTCACAGTAGCAGTTCTTAGAGTCTTACAATCTTGAGCTAGCTCTAGAGAGCATAATAGTTACTTGTACAGAGAGATTTATGCTGGTGTTTGGATATCCAGATAATTTTCTGGATCATGCAAAGGTATCCCCTTTAAAATGCATTCACAGCATTTGTTTGTTTTGTCAGAAATTTAGTTTATAGTTGATTGATACACTAATTATATCATGTGGTCAAAGCATTGATGGTAATCATGCATCAGCATCCCAGCATTCATTTTTATTATTATGAGTGATTAAATTATCATTTAAGTATATGCATCAAAATGATTACTTTATCACAACTTATCCCATTCTATTGTTGTTTTCAGACAGCATCAGGATAATATTAATTATTGATGACTTCATATTCAAGATTGTTCTTTTTGGAACTTCATTTATCAAAATATGAAATTAATGTATATAAGACAAAAATTGCTAATCATAAAAACTGATTAATCAATCAAAAAAGATTAATATTGATTATTTGTGATTATAGGTTTTACCACATGTATTTTCAATAAATATAATTTTTGATGCTGATTGAAATATCATGTAACATTTGAGCATATGATTATGGATAGTAGTTTCACTTAATTGATAAAATTTGAGATCTTTTATGCTAAAATGTACAATGTAATTAAAATATAATAAAGCAATCTTATTCAATATATTATAAAATCAATTTATAAAAAAATAATTATTTTTATTAGATAAAAATTATTAAATTATGATTTAATTAAAATAGATTTAATGTTGCTATATTTTCACAAAAAAATATTAATTTGCTACAATAACATTCATATCTAATGTTTCAAAGTTCATTGATTCATTTCATCTATAGTTAAAAAAACATTATAAATAATAAAAAAATAAAAAATAAAAATTTCAAATTTCTAATTTACATACTAATTGATTGCAATTTCCAAATGATCCATTCTATCAGATGAGGCACACTAGCCTTAAAATAATTTTAATATTGCTTAAATAGTGTGCATTTTATATTTTGTCACAGTCAATTTCATTACAAAAAAAAATGAAGAAAAATATCAACAATTTTACTTTTGTTGACATTTTAACGTGTATATGTAATTTTTAAGAATATTTTCTTTAATATTAATATTATCTTGAATTCTACATATTTTTTTAAAGAAAAAAAATAACCAGAAAGTTAGTTATAACAATAAGTTCATAAAGAAATTATTTTTAATAGGTGGTTGTATGTTTTTATCTATTTGCAGTATATTGTAAATTATTTTTGTTGATGTCTTAATATGTTTCCTATGTAATTTTTAAATTTGTATCATAATCATGTATGTATGTTCTGTAGGTAAAATACATACGTTAAAATGTTTGTAATTTGTATACAATATATGCTTTTAAAAACATATATTATATAGCATTTAGTAGTAGATACAAATTTAGGTTTACCATTGATGAGATCTTGGAATCAAGTAGTCCTAATGCATATATATATATATTCAGTCTATAACGTTATAATATACATTGTGAAATAGTATGACCAAATGATCACCAGGATAAAAAATATGATTTTCTTTTTAGAAATTAGTTAAAACGCTATTATAATCGAATCAAAACATTTTATTTTTTAAAAATATTTATATTTTACTTGAAATTATTAAGATGATTATTCATATTCATATCTAGTATTTATAAATTTCTGTAAAAAAAAATGAAAAATTTTTAAAATCCTGTTTATATTTTATCTTCATTGCCTTAATGAATGATTGTTAATATTGATTTTCTTTTTGTCTCATATTTTTTATTTATTCAATTAATTATTTTTTTCTGAATTCTTTAAGACTCTCCTCATGAATGAACACGGCATAAGTAAATAAATATTGTTTTCTAAAAGCAACTTTTCATTTCTCATCTAGGATAGAAAAAAAAAAAAATCACGCTTCAATGATTTAAGTTAGAGAAAGAATATATAGATCATAAAATATTTCCCCTTGAGACTAATATTCAAAATTCAATAGCTAGAGAAATCAACTTTTTTATTTAAAAAAAAAAAAGATAACCCACTTCTCACTATTTTTAACATCATTTAAGCAATTTAAAGCTTAATAATTGTATTGCCGAGCCTCTTTGGATTTCCTAATGTGCTAAGTAATTTATCAAATTCCTCGCTAATTTATATTTTTATCTTAAATTTGAAAATTGAATTTTAAAAAATAGATACTTCAGAAAGAAGTTATAATTTCTAATTTGTATTGATTCCTAGATCTTTGAAATTAATGACTTCATAAAAAATTTAAAAGATAATATAAATTAAAAGAGTACAAATTAAAAGTGTATTAAATTAAAACAAAAGTTAAATACTTGAATTAGCTAATGATAAAAAGAACAAAAATTAAAAATAATAAAAAGATTAGTTTGACATGGAATTCCAGGAGTAAGTAACAGGTTGAATTTTAAATTTATAACCTTCACTTTCTGAATCTATCACAGTAAATCATAAAAGGCAGAATATATTAATTAGTATGCATACAATAAAATGTTGGCAAAAATTTTTTAAAAAAAAAAATATTACAAATAATTTTAAAAAATTAAAAATATGAAGGTAAATCGTGGACTCACCACCCATAAAAAACTTTTTGCGCAGTAAAGGTCAAATCAAGTTACAAACATACTTTTAATTAAAGTGAACGCGTTAACAATAATCTAACCACTGCAGGTTCATCTGAAATCTTTATTCTTTAGTAATAATAGCCAATATCAATTTTCTAATTAATATTAGAAGGCTATTTAAATTGACTCCAGGCTAGTTATCTTAGATAAATTTTAAATCTGTTTATTTTCTGAAAAAAAATTCCAAAATTTATATGTACTGTGTTTGTATGAAAGATCATGAAATGGTAAATAGTTATGTTATTATCTTTATTTAAATTTAAATTCATAATTTTGCTTTAGTGCTATATAAAAAAAAAAGGGTTTAACACAACAAATTTCTCTAATGATTATATAATATCAATAATTATGCGCTTATAATGCTTGTTAAAGAAGTTATATATATATATATTATTAAATTTATTTAAAGCTTAGCACTTTCAAAGCTCTATGGCTTCATAATAATAGCTGTATGATTATATGAGAAATATGAAAAGTTCAATAATTTATATTTAAAATTATAACTAATATTAGAAGTCATATTCTCTCTAACCATTATCTCAGAATATGTGAGATCATAATCTGAGATGCATAAATTATTCATTGACTGGAGCGCGGAATAATATCTAAATGCTAGTTAACATATTAATAAGTAAATTGGTAGGTGTTATGTATATATATATATTAAATTTAATGTTTTCATAGTTATATGATGTAAATAAATGTAAATAAAATAGTGTTTGGGTTAAACAGAAATTAGAAATAAATAGAATTATAAATTTTACTAATTTTTTTCAAATGGGTGATATTGATTTTAATTTATAAACACTACATTTTTATATGATTATGTACAAAGTGAATATATATTGAACCACCCACCTTCCTTTTCTCACCTCAACTAACTAATAATACCTTGACAAAAACGAAAACAACTAAATATATCAACTATTACTTTCCTTTGCTTTGCCTTACTAAATTATGTAGTCTTTGAAGGTGTTTAGTCCTCAGGTAAAGTGTAAATTATTATCAGTAGTAAACTACCAAAAACACTAACACTAGACTACCAAACCAACACTGACCAAATAAACACTTTTTTTTTTTTAAAGAATAAAATCCTTTAGGCGCCAGTAAATTACAGTGTAATTAACATGTCTATCTGATCAGCCCAATTTGGTACCTGAGATCCCCACTAGCTCAATCAGTTTCTAATCACCCTCTAACAGAACAATAACTCGTATATCAAATACACTGCCCAAAGCTACTACTACTATTTAAAAAAAAATACTACGATAATTAAACAAACCATCCTATCTAACAACAACAAAAAAAAAAGTCTACTCTAATATTTCAATTTTAAAGATAAATAATAAATACTATTATACTAAACGCAGAAAACATTTACGTCTTTAAACCAACAAATCCTTATTTTAAAATAATATTGTAATCTCCCTATTCCTTTAATTTTAAAAATCTATTACTTATTATCGATGGTTAGATTTTTTTCCTCCCCACTTTATTAAAGTATATTATTATACTTATCTACACATATTAAAAAATAAACAAACATTTTAAGAAAAATAGTTTAAGTATTTTCTTTTATTTAAAATAAATCAATCATTTTATCCTATAATTAAAACACGCACACTTTCTTTTTTAAATTAAAATAGGCATTTTAATACATCAACATAATAAATAAAATATACATGTTACATTAGTTTTAAACTCACACATACGTGCATGCAATGTCTTTAAAATACTATTCAGTATAGAAGCTGATATCGTTTATTATTATTATTCCAAAATATTATCTCATGAAATTTAAAGACTTATTTTCTAAAGATTAATTCATAGAATTTAAAGTTTATTTAATACAGTTTAGAATTTAAAGTTTATTTAATACAGTTTATCTTTTATTTTTAAAAGGAAAATCAGGAATGAGATGATATTAAAGTCAATAATTACCTAGGATTTTATAAGTTCAATATGATGTACAAGGTACAATACAACTTCTTTAAAATCATTTACGACAGGTTAATGACTCCTCCTTGGATCCTGTGATACTGTATAACTTTCATGGTTTGTTTAGCATACAACACTCAGCTACTTATTTAATTTATTTGACCATGGTTTCCTTCCAAACTAATTGCAGATCTTGATGCATAGGAAGGCTCCGGTTGACTGTACACCATGATGATTTAACAGTGTAACATGTTTGGAAATATAATAGTTTAAATAACTGTTACATTTGTTGCTTCAAGAATTTTTTTTTAAAAAAAAAAATGGAAGTCCTGAATAGCAAAATGTTGAGATATTTATACTTTTTTTTAAACAATGGAAAAACTTTACTAACAGCAGCATCTATTGTCTCGTGAAATTATCAGCTTTTTGCTTCTATCTTCTTATTTTACTATAAATTAATCAAAATAATATTAAATCATTTTTAAAAGCATTTATAGTTTATTCTTATTTAATAATAAATCCCCCCCCCCCGCTCTTTAGCTTTACATTTTATTCTTTCACTTTTATGTTTTTAAAAGGTGAGATTTATAAAATTAATTAAATATCAATGTACTTCGGTACAATATATATATACACACACTTACTGATGATAACTATTCAATCATTTCTGAACTAAAATCAAAAGGAAGCATTTGAAAATGTATATGCACTAAATTGTATGTATAAAAAAGTATTAATAAATAAAATACTATGCTAATGAATAAAAAGGTACAAATTGAAAAGTATCAATCTATGATAATATAATGCATATTTAGCAAAATCAAAACTGAAGATTTGATGCCATATATTATGATCTGGTTTCTCCGATTATGAATCACAATTTCCTGGAGGAGTACACAAAAATTATTAAAGTCCTAGAAGTATTTGAATTTTACACATGTATAGTAGTATACACATTATGGTGATTATAAATGTAAAATATATACAGCAATTTTTCAAAATAAATTTTGTTTTTATTTAATGTTTGTGGGGGTTTTTTTTTTTGACAAATTATTGAATGATTATTTTTAAATGTAGCAGAAAGTGGTCAATAATATGTCTTTTTTTCTGTTAAATTTTGAAAAAATATGATTTACATCTATTAGTTATGTAAGTAATATTTATTAAGGTAATAAACCTAAAGCATGTGCACTTGAAAATGCAAAAGTAGGGACCTCTACAGGTCTTTAGCATCAAAATAACTCATTGCTGACATCATATTTAAAAAAATACATATGATAAAGTATCTCAATCTTGGAAAACATGATAACAAACTTTATTATAATGGTACACAAAGCAGTTATCTCATATTTTAGATCTATTTCAGAATAAAATCTATTATTATGAGAAACTTTAACAATAAATGTATATAGTCAATGTTAAATTATTTTGCATTTAAAATTTAAACAATGATTTCTGTATTATGTCATGTATCAAATCAATTTATGATGCTACTACTGATATGAAAAGTCTTTATGGTCATTATTATTAAATATAACTGTACCAAAGTTTACACAATAAGGTAATTATTTTTTATCACTAACATCATTTACTGAATTTTCCATTAACAATATTGTGTTTTCTGCAGCCAGCTAAATGAAATCTGATTTTGTTGATATGCTTGGATTATTTTTAACCACCACAGTCAACTTCCTTATTCACAAAAAATAATTATGATTTATCTTAAAAGGTTAAATTAGTGGACTTAGTTAATAAATTTATTGTTTAAAAAATTTCAATGTAGTAAATTAAATGGAATTTTTGTAACCAACATGATACAGAATTATTTTATTTTATAGTGAATACTATGTTGATACAATGGCTTTAATTTCTAAGAAACAGTGCATCTATCTGTTATCGTTAAAACATAGAATTTAAATCCAGGATGAATGAAATTCTTTTCAAGAAATAACTATCCAAAATTGGTTACAGAGTAAAAGTAAAATGGAAAAACTCTCAAAATTTTACCGATTGATAATTAGAAAGCCTGATGACTGCTTTTTTCTTCACTATTCTTTTATGAAGGACTGCACAAATGACCTTTGACCTACAAGGGTAATTATTTTTATAAAAGCCTTATTTCAAGTTGTTAAAGCCATCATTGTTAGAATTTGATATTTCATGAACCAGTTAATTTCCATATCTATCAAAGCAAGCATCCATGAATATTTTTTTGCAAAGTGAAAGTACAAATCTATTTTTTATTTCATTAATAATACAACTAAATACAAGCAATGTATAAATAATAAAAATAAATAATGCAATTTGATTGTTAGAAAAATTGTACAAAAGATGAGAACACTTGATAGAAAGGCAAGTTTTAAAAACTAGTAAATACTATGTACATTACAACTTTGAAGGTTAGCATTGTCTGAAACCAAATCTTATTTATTTTTAGAAAAAATTATTAGGATAAAAAACATTACGCCAATATCCTTATCAAATATGAAAGAAAAAATAGATATAGAGTGATGCAATAAATACAAAGATTCAATGGAGATGTGATAAACTATTACCATTGATGATGAAAAGCCAATCCTTGAACATAGAATAATATTAATTCTATTTAACATAATATGCAGAAATAAAGAATAAAAGGTAATATTCTATATTTAACTTAATAAATTTTGATCTTATTTTTAAATGGTTATATTTTTAATGGCGTTTCCTGACTGTTTATTTTGTACTATGCAATTGATGTAATTTAAAAAATCAAATCTTTCTGCATAGATATAAATAAATTGTTAAACAATTGATCAGAAAAATGATGGAATACAAAATTTCTTCTTTTTAGGGATAAATTTAGAGCTTTTATGCATAAGTTATGTCTAAAAACCCGGATAACAGAATCACAAATTTCTTGCTTTTGAACTCATTATATAACATAAGCTCATTTTCTTTTTATTCGTTATTTCCAAAGTATTTTTAAGCCTGATTTAATACTTTCTTCTCTTTTAATAAAAGTATTTAATTAATTCCACTATTCTTTATTCATATATCTCTATTAGTTATAAAACTAATCAAAACAAAAAAAAAACATTACATTTTTCAAATTTCATATTCTCTATCCAATTTCAATATCGCTTTCAATATTCTTCATTCCAAAAATAAATATTTGATACTCTCCCTTCCACCTTTGCATAAATTTTATCTACAGTTCAAATTTTTATTTCATTTTTTCTCTTTTTACATCCAAAGCTCTTGTCTGTGCATTGAATAACAATAATCTTCCTCTAGTGTTATACATTTTATGAAATTTATTTTTTTACGTAATTATATTCATTTACTATAGTACTATTTCCTTTTCTCTAATAAACTTATCTATAATTTTTAGATTCCTCTCTCATTATTATATACTGTAATATGTTATTTAAACCACTAAACATCACATGATCACTATTTCTTATGATAGCACATTAGTTATTAAAGCAGGCAAAACTTTCCATACAGCAGTGCCACTAAGTGCCAATTAGAGTAATCAATGGATGCCAGAAGGCTTGTGCATAAAATCCCTATTTAGTGTCTACTCATCCAATATCAGCAGACTAGTTTCTGGCTTGTGGCCTTTGTCAGTGAGGAGTTTTGGATCCTAAAATCTTGGTGCAGTGTTCTTGGATCCAAAGGTCCTTACTGATGAAGGCCACAAGCCAGAAACTAGTCTGAGGATATTGGATGAGTAGGCACTAGATAGGGATTTTATGCACAAGCCTTCTGGCATTCATTTATCACTCTGGTTGGCACTGGGTGCACTGCTATATGGAGAGTTTTGCCTGTTTAATAACAGTAATGTGCTAACATAAGAAATAGTGATCATATGATGTTTAGTGGTTTAACACCAATCCTGCCTAATAGGATAGTGGTGGCTATGGTTGTTAAAGAGCCAAAGACACCAAAATGTATGTGTACTGAACTGGGTTCAGACCCATATGACTATATAAGCTATTGAGCTTAGATTGAAAATATTATTGTGTTTTCAATTTTATTTTCATAGTTTTGTAGTTAAATAGAGACAAAAAGTGGCTGTTGGAGGGTTGCAATAAATTCTAAGATCTAGGTGCAGTGCTCTCAGATCCAAAGCTCCTCACTGATGAAGGCTACAAGCCAGAAACTAGTGTGGGGATATTGGATGGGTAGGCACTAGATAAGTATTTTATGCACAAGCTTTCTGGCATCCATTGATTACTCGGGTTGGCACTGAGTGGCACTGCTGTATAGAGAGTTTTGCCTGTTTTAATGTATTATTTACATATTTATAATATTTTTTATATAAATATGTCAAAATAAATTGTATATCTATTAACTTTGCTTGCTGCAAAATCTTTCTTAACTAACTTTTTTGTTGTCTTCTTCATAAAATTAATTATACTATTTGTACTCATTTATTTTCATTCATATATTCCAAATATTTTTACTTTCTTTTATTAAACATGATGTCTATTCTATTTCACATGAATACCATTATTAGCTGTCAATAATTCAACATTCACATATGTACTTCCTTTTTTTGTAATCTATCTCCAAAACATTATCATTTCCAAATATTAAAGCAGTTGTCATTACCTTCTTCCAAATTATTCTTTTTACTTCATATTTATTATACAAAAAACATGATAACCTTTTAATCAACCCTATTCTATTTTTTCCTTTTCTTCTCATTTTTAATTTGCAGCCATTTCTGTAATTTCTTTATCTAATTAACACAATAACTAAAGATATATACTATTTTGCTTCAAGATAAATATTTATCATTAGTCCATTCTTGAGTTTTACATTATTTATTAAATACTAATATCTTAGATCTTTTAAAATTGAATCTCTAATTTTCATATTTTTTATCTCTCCACACTTCTTTAACACTAGTGCATGTCCTTTACATTATTTGCAAAAAATACATCACATCTGCAAAAAAAAAAAAAGAATTAGTTGTCATATTGCACATTCTCTTTGTTCTTTCCATTCCTGTCCTCACATAGTTTTATCTCAAATCTAATTCTTTTTGCAACAACATAAATAATAATGATGATAATAAAAATCCTATTTTAATCAATTATTTATTACTAATTCTATAGTCTCCGATTAGTATGATGAAAAACTTTCTTTATAAATACTCAATAATTATTAACGATTCTAAATCTTTTCACAAATTTTCAAGACCTCCTAATTTCTTCCCATCTAGTTTATCATAAACATTTTGTACATATAAAGAATCAATTTGTAATAGATTGTTTTCTTCACAAGACATTTTAATATATTGAATAACAATAAATTATCTCCTATCTGAAAGAAATCCATTCTGACCCTTTTTCAAAATTTTCTTTTTTTATTGAAGTCCATATATTTTGATATTTTATAACCAGTGTAATTTTTTCTACTGATTTACTTAATTCCACATACATTACTTTATTTATATTTAATTAAGCTCTCTAATGAATCATATTTCATTATCAAATTTCCATCCAACGATTTTATTGCAAATTAATTTAATATTTTTTCCTCTTTCATCACACTTTTTCTCCATATGCACTTAATAATATAATACTTTTAAATTTTTTATTTATTTATATATCCTCAAAACTTCATAACTTTTATTTTTTCACACTAATAATTTGTTTAAATAACTTAGTTGACAGCATTACCATTTGGTTCCCTATGTATATGCATTGTTTTCATAATCTTATCTGCTTTTTGTGTAAATAAAAACATATTTGACTATTTTCATAAACTAGATAACAGAAGTTGAGAATGTATAATTAAAAAAAATCCATTATCACTGCAGCAAGTTATGTTTAGAATACAATACACACAAGCACATAATGTGAAAAAATAGTTTGCACATCAATTTATTTATTTTTATAATCTGATATTTAAATCAGGTTAGCAAAACCAGAATTTTTTTCCAACTTTTAAATAGACTTAGACTTTGGTAGTGATAATCAATCAACAATTTTAAATCTTTGAATGTAAATGCTATAAAATGTAGAAATAAAACTGATTGCTCATTAATATGTTCTTAATTAATGCTACCATAAAATATTCAAAATGCTGTTCAGTTATGGTATTCTTTTTTTTTTTACAAATTGTAATATTATAGAAATTATAAATTATTATCTGATAAATAGTTTTTTTTTCCCAAAATAAACTTTATTTACACTATAAATCAAATATGGAAGGTTATACAGAAATACAAATCTCAATTGAGTGTGGTACAAATAGTTAGTCCATATTTACATAACATGGATGATTTGTATGTATAATTTACAAGGAAATGAAACATATTACAGTAAATAAGGAAAGGTTAACAAGAATAACCAAAATGGCATTGTATATGAATACTTGTCAAGACTGTAGTGGTTCTTCAAATAAAGCCTACAAGGTTAACAATTTCAACCTGATGTGAAGATTATGAATAAAGCAAACCCACTGTTATGAAGTACAAGATAAATAAATTACAGATCACAAATGAATATAATATATATGGTTTATCTAGAGTAACAAAGGCTAGACAAAATTGGCTACAACATATGCACCTTAAAGAATGAGTGTATATTATATTAAAGATTTACAGATTAACAAATTTAAACAAGATATCATTACATTATACATAACTTGTGAAGACTATATTAGCTCACAATTCAAACCCACTGGGATATGAAATACAATATAAACAATCAATAACAAAACTTACACTGTGAATCAACATAATCGGAAAAACACACATACCTTTGACCAAATTCAGGTCATAATTAAGTGAGGTCCACCCAAAACAATTAAAGGATAAGGATTTCAATTTTATTTACATCAAGTATAAATCAAAGGTGTTGGTAGAAATGATCCATCAATAATAATCAACAAATTAATTAGAATTACATACTATGTTCAGATTACCCTATATCTTTAGCACTATACTTTAATGCATATCTTTGTATACTGTTTTTGGGTAAGAACATGTATTTTTCATATCTAAACTTGGGTATTGAGAATAACCATAAATAAATTCAGCAAGTCATGCCAATAAAAGTTTTTTTCCTGTTTTTTAAAACATTTTTCTATAATGTTAGATTAAAAGTGTATATACTACAGATATGTATAAATTTAAAGAAAAAGATAAAAAACATTTTTTAACAGTTAACTGCATGATTAAAGATCTTTCTGATAGGTCCTTTGTTGAAAAGTTGTGAAAAAAAAACATTAGTGACAAGTTTTAGCAATTGCAAGGGGTTTGAAGTATTTGCCCTTCTTTTATGTTCTAGCTATGAGTAGTTATTAATTTTATAGGCATATTAAGTTGGCAATAGATAGCTCTGAAGAATTCTAAGCATATTTGAAATCTGAAAAATTCTAAGTATTTTTCAGTCTCCTATATGCTAAATACATATATTATAAATATATAATATTTAAGTTATAATATACATGGCAGTTTATTTTATTACAATGAAATAATTTTCATAAATATTCTTCCTTCAATCGAATGATGAAGAAAAAACATACTTAATTCCAATAATATTCTTTACAGTATCAATTTGATTATTTGAAATATTTTTTCTACTTCATTAGTAGTCGAAATAATTTTTTTAATTTAAATTTTCTATCTATTCTAGCGATTTTATTATTATGACGTTATTTTCTTTTTTTCAAGTTTTCTCATAAATTTTTTTTTCTAGATATACTCATTCTTCAATCTATATTTGCAGAATTTTTATTATTCTATATCTATACTATTCTTTAAAACAATGAAGTTTTATTCTTTGAATTGTCCTTAAGAACCTGCATTAAATTGCGCGCTTGCTACACTCGTTGCAAATATCTTGAAGAATTGTTTTCTCGTTGTTTTTATATAAAATAATGAAGATTAATGCAATATGCTATTAGTTCAAACGATTCTTTCAATGTTTTCTGGGAAAATTTGACATTTATAAATTCATAGTTTAATAAGATTTTTTTATAAAGTAAAATAACAGTAATTTGACTTTTAGCTTCAGTAAGTTAATAGAAATTAAAACTGAATACATTTACTTTTTTTCTTTCCTTCATTTCAGAATTAATTCTTATGTTCATTTACAGATAAATGAATTTACCTTCAGGTATTAAAGAATATATTATTAAAATTTAACTAAAAATAAAAAAAATATAATTAAGCAAAACAAGAGTTTTTTTCCTTATTATTTTTAACGTATTTATTTTTTTAATTTTCAAAACAAAAATATTAAATATTGCGATTGTTTATGGTTTTTATATATTGCATACAATTATTGTCATTAGAAAAAACAAAAATGTTTATTTTCTTTCTTTCACGCATGCTCATAAATAATGCACAAGAAAATAGGATTAAATGCAAGTGATTTATATATGCCTAAGTTTTATATGGATACTATATGTAATTAAAACTTTTTATTTAATATAGATTATTAAAATTAAAAATACTCAATTTAAAACAAAATTGAAATAAACAACTCACTATAAATAAAATTATTATTTAATACATCAAACCAGTTTTTAATTCCTTAATGGAATCTTTTCAAGATATTTCTTTTTTACACAATTACATGTGATGCACTGTGATTTCTCCTTAGACAGAGTCAGGAATCGCTCAGCCACTATGTCCAGAGAAACCTGTTAGTAACTTTACCTACTCTTTTCATTCCCCACCTTATATTTTCCCATACTCTTCTCTATCCTGCACCATCCCATTCCTACAAGATAATCTTTGTCAACTCCATAGCATTTATATCTAAACCCTGCATCTTCTCCCAGAACCAGCATAAAAACCAATAACCCACTTTCTATATAATCACTTTGTTTATATTTATTCTTCCATAACTTCATTATTTGTACTCTTTCTGCTTTCAGGCATTTACATTCAATTAACAGATGTCTGATATTTTCTATGCCTTCCTTACATAACTTGCAGACTAAATCTTTCACACTTTTCCATTTATGTACATATTCCCTTGTTGCTAAAGATCCTGTTTGAGCCTTAAACACTAAACTACTTTCTTTGCTATTGTAATAAATTAACTCAACCCAAAATTCCATTTATTTCTATATATATTTGAACACTTTTTACTCTCCATAGTAGTTCTCCAACTCCCTATTCTTTATTAATACATCTAGTCTTCTTTTCCATTTTTTACCACTACAACATTCAACAATTCTCTAAACAATCATCCCACCTTTTGTAAAACTATACTGCCATAATTTTTTTATCCAAATCTTCTGCATACTGTATTACCTTTCTCCCCATTTTGTTACCTGCCATTTACTCACAACCCAATTAAATACTATTTTGAATATTCTCTTATTATGCATAATTTTCATTTCACTTTTTGCATGTCTCATATAAAAATGACCATCCGATTTCACCTTGAATTGCCTCCTTTGCCATCCACACATCTGCATCTAATACATGTCTTCCTACTTCTTTTTGTACTTTTTTCTAAGTAATCTAATACCCCTTTACTAATACATAATGCATCATTACCATATGTTAAGCCTGCTACTGCTATTCCCATATAATTGTCACTACTTCATATTTATTATATGAAAACACTGTTAATTTCCTTATCTATTGACCAATTACACTACAGCAACTTCCCCCAATGGGACTTATTTACATTACATTACAATAAATATAATTATTAAAATACATACATTAAATATAATTAGTAAAATACATATATGTACATAAAATGATTAACTTATTATAGTCCTTTACTTTTTTTTCTCATAATATAAATATATTTACAAAGTAAAAAACAAAAAAAAAAAAAGCCAGTAATAATAATAGCTTCCTTTTATTTTAGTTTCAATAATAATTTATTATTTCTAATGTATACAGTGATGTGTAATCATACAATTGGGGTTTACATTGTTGTTCTAACTATCTTGTTATTTCCGTTTGGGTTCTGATGAGTCTATGTTGCCCAATATGGTGTGAACATTAGATCTTTCACATATTTGTCATCTGATTGTTAGCCCCCCCCCCCTTTTGCCTTGTTGTTAGTTTGGCATAGTGTATAATGTCCAAGTGTCTTCAAATGTTTTCGACGATGCCAGGAGTTGGTCTCTCTTCTGGATTTTAATCATTGTTTTGGAAAAAACTTGTTTTATATTAGGTTGTGGGTGTTCCATGATTAGTTTACAACGTGTAACCCATATGGCATAGTTCAAAAACACCGAGAGACGTATTATTGGATAGGTTTTAGTATTGATACTATCTTTCAGAGATGAAATCAGTTGGAAATCTATCTTGGTGTTGGAGAGTATGATTTCTCGGATCACTCTGAATCCCATACATTGTGAGAAAAGGTGTTCCAATGTCTCATTGCCGTTCATGCAAATGCTGCAAGTAGGGTCTATGTTGTGACCACGTTTGTAAAAGAGGAAGTGATTAGTAGGTAGTCCATTAATGTTGTATTTAATGAGGAAGTCTAAGTATTTGGCCTCTAGACTCCATCTTTTAAAGTTGGATACCAGTTTCTGATTATTGTAATAAAATGTGTTGATTATAGGATGTAAGATTGGATGGAGGATTGTGTATGCTTGCCATAATGATATTTTAGAATTGAATGTGGAGTCATTTATTGGGCAGTGCTGTTTGATAAAGCTTGTGTTTCTAGTGATCCATGTTTGTCTGTCTGGTGGGGGTCGGTCAGTGGGTGTTACCTTTTGAAGGAAAGTTTTTTGGAGAATTGTGTTAAAACCATATGATGCTACCAAGTTGTGTATGACATTGTGGGTTTTTTGGTAAATCAATGCCTGAATGGAGTGGAGAGCAAGACCATTTAGCTTCCTTGGTCGCTGAGTGCCTTTGAGGCTGATCGCGACCGTTTTACCTTTCCAGAAAAGCCTTGAGCACAAGCCATTTATTTTATTTATGAAGCTTTTGTTGCATTTGATAAATGGAAGAAAGTATGCTATTTTTGGCATCACATTCATGTTAATTAGTGCTACCTTGCCAGGGAGGGAAAGGTAGATTTGTGACAAGGAAGTGATGAATTTGTTTGTTGTTTCTAGGATGTTATCCTGAATCTCTTTGGTCATTGCTGTGGTAGACTTGAATATGGGAAACCCAAGATATCTCTGTGGCTTGGCAGAGAAGAGGGTGTTAATTTTCTTTCCTGAAACAATTTGCCAGGAGGCAGACTTGCTGGGGTTGAATTGCAGCCTGTATTTCTCAGAATAGCGGCTTAATATTGTTTGTAGCAAAGGAATATGTTTTCTTGATGGTAGGATGATCATTACATCATCCATGTAGGCAAACGTGTTGAATTCTCTGCTTAAATTGGGTATAAAAAGACCTGGTAGATTTTTTTCCAAATCCATCAGGAGAGGATTTATATATGCGATGAAGCATAGGGCACTGAGGGGGGAACCCTGAGGGAGAGCTTGTGTCAGTTTAAATCCGGAGGTGATATTACCATCCATAGTGATAAAAATTTCCCTGTTGTATAGTAAGTTGCTTATGATCTGGACAGCAGCTGCAGGAACCTTTTATTTTAAAAATTATAACTTTAACGTTTCCAATAATCTAACAATGCCCATTTCCCCCCTAATTGCGCTGGACTTTGAATCAGATTTTACACATTTGTTTAAATTTTCTTGAATATACAAAGTTTCATAACATTTATTTCCTTGTAATTTTTAATATAATTTATTACCTGAATATTTTTTTCACAATTCATTTTATAATTTTTTTAAAAAAATAAAATGGATTACTATTATTGTTTTTTTTTTTTTTAGATTATTTGTAAATATATATAATTATTATGAGAAAAACAAGAAAAGAACTGTAATAAGTTTAATCATTTTTATTTACATATATGTATTTTACTAATTATATTTAATGTATGTATTTTAATAATTATATTTATTGTAATGTAATGTAAATAATGTCCATGGGGGGGGGGCGCTAAAGGGTAATCGATCATGTGATTGTATTAAAAAGCAACATCTTGAAAAGATCCCATTAAGGTATGAAAGCCAGATTCATGTATTAAATAATATTTTTATTTATAGTGAGTTGATTATTTCAATTTTGTTTTAAATTGATTATTTTTAATTTTATATATAGAACGCAACATTATGGAAAAATTTTAACATTAAAATTTGATCATTTAAAGTAATATAATTATTATATCAAGTTATAATCACAGTCACATGGCCTTTATTAATTACAAAATGCATGTCTGGGAGAGAATAAACAGATATTATTAATAATAAAAAATCGAAAAGAGAATAAAATCGGACTGAGCTAAACCTATTACTGAAAGAAATGACAAAATCAGAATACCAAAAGATTATATAAGACAGAGGAAAAAATCACATATAAACTAGATGAATAAAATAAGGAATTTTATAGATTGAAAAAGCTGGATTAAACTTGAATAAATTTTTGTAAATGATTGATGGTTATAAGTGATGCTGAAGTATTAAGAAATAATTGATAAAAGTATATGCAAACCTTTGGTCTTCATCCAGAGGACTATGACAATTCCTTCCATAATGGAAAAAAATTATGTCATATTATAATCAATATTCATCCGCCTAGGTTAGAATAATTTGAGATTAATTTATCTGACTAACCTAGATTAATCTAAGACTTATTCATCTGACTAACCTAGATTAATCTGAGACCTATACCATAATAATAGGTAGATATAGATTTATGGATTCATAATTAGATTGATATGAGATAATTATCTGAAAAAAAATCTTAAGCTTACTTGCAAGCTGAAAAATAATACCAATTTTCACTTGACTCAAATTCAAACTCCAGATCACGGAAATGGAAATTGGATATATTATTTGCTATGCAAAAAATTGTTTAATGCAGTAAATGTTGCTATCTTATAATAAAAACAGATAAAAATTAATTGTAATCGAATTTTTTTCCCACTCAGTTTCATATCATTTGTAATTTAATGATATATATCAGATCTCATTTATAATGTAAATTCTATCTAAACGTCATCCAATTACATCTTAAATCTGTAGGAGAAATACATTGCTTTATTCTAGCAGCTGAAATATAAATAAAATATTTTATTTATTACGTATACAAATATCAAGAGAAATAATGTAATCAGAGAAGAATATAAAAAAGATTCACCATCATTACTCTAGACAAATTAAAATTTTTAAAAGAACTTTACTAGATGAGATTTATAAAAATTACTTGGATCCTATGGATAAGTGTAATCAAAAGTTAAAGCAATTAAATTCTAGATATAAAAAAATATTATTTTCTTTTTCAATTTTATTATATTTTTCATTTTAAAAAATGTGCATTTACAAGTGAGAATTAGTTAGAAAAGTGTGTGTGCGTGGTGAGGGGGAGGCGGTGAATGAAATGTTACATATTGAAATAACACTTGTATATGTTTAGTTTAAAGAATATGCACATGTATTTAATAAACAAATATGCAGAATATGAAGAGCAAAGCTTTAGTAACTATAATTAAGCATGGTGTGCCTAGCACGCTTTCGACTTTAAAAAGTAATAAACATAGCAGGCAAAGCGCTGAAATTTATAATGACAATTACATGTATTTAATATTATTTTTAAAAAAATCTCAGCTGAAAAAAGAAGGTAAAAAGTTTGAGAAACTTTTTTCTTGCATTAACTATTATCTAATAACGATAGCCATAACTAATGATTATAAATCTTGAGATCAAATGTTTTTACTATGCATTATGTTTTTGCCTTATCCAAAACTTATTTTTGTTTTTTCATATACTATTGTAATAGTAAATTTAATTATAATATCTACCATTATTAACACACTTTATAATCTGAGTTTCTAACAAGCAACAATATCTGATTGAGGATTAAGACAATATCGGAAATTTTTTAATTTTAAGTACATACTATTTTAGAAAAGAAAGTATTAATACCAACACACAATTTTGATTCATTAGTAAATACATTCTTACATAAACATGAACAGCTCTCTGTTCTAGTACAATCTTCATTAATCTTGACTAATTAGTGATTAGCAGACAATAATATATTTAAATTACTATCAACAGATAATTTTTTGCTTTTGTCTTTATCAAGGAATATGTGAAATTCAATGCACTTATTCATCTGGAAATAATCTTTAACATCTTTTTTACCATCAAATTAAAAGTTTGGAATTTAAAAAATTCACAATTTTGAACCCAAGTCAACTTATTTATGTAGTTACATAAATCTGACAGCTTCAGATCAATAATTACATATTTTTAAATAACTTATTTTTTTAACTGCAGATATCTTTTTTTCTCTAGCCAGAAACATTATTAACAACACAAAATCACATCATTCTTTAATTTATTATGATGCTATTATAAATTTTTTTAATGCACATTGATTACTAAGTAATATTTATTAAGGCATTAAATCTTTAAGCATTTGCACTTGAAAATACGAAGGTAGGAACCTCTACAGATCTTAACCACAAGCTTGTTGTTAAGACCTGTAGAGGTCCCTACCTTCATATTTTTAAGTGCACATGCTTACAACTTGTGGTTAAGACCTGTAGAGGTCCTATCTTCATATTTTCAAGTGCACATGCTTAAAGGTTTAGTGCCTTAGTAAATATTACTTATATAATGCGATTAGTAAAATATATAATATACTACTAAAAAATATGATTACTGACCTAGAGTCATATTTATGTAACTAAAAAAGCAGATTGATTTGGTTCAAAATCTTAAAGAGGTTTTTTTTTTTCATCTAACTTAATAATGACAAAGAGATGCATAAATACTTAATTCTAGCTTTTAACTCCAAACAAGAAAGAAAATAATCTGAAAATGAGAATTTAAATGCATTAACAAATGATAATCAATAGTTACTCTAGCTTACTACAGATGACACTATGATAATGAGCCATACTTGTTTATATAAAGAAGTTATAATAAGAAATATTATTGCAAAATGTCATAGTTATTATTTTATTTATATTATACAATTTAATGATCTGAAATATTTAATTATTTTAAAACTTTAAACCAAAACCACTAATCTCATTAAGATATTTATAAATTTAAAGATAATTAAACATTTTATCAATCCAATTTATAATAATCATATATAAATGCATTCTTAAATAATTGCTATCTTTTAATAATTCCACATTAAGTACTAATATAGATTTTTAATATTAAAAATTATACATGCTTCAATTTTATATCTAGAAGTAAATGTATTTTTAATTTTTAATGCAGAGTTATTTAAAGAAAGCAATTATTTAAGAATTCCTTGACATAGAATGATGCTTATATATATGACTGACATAATTATTATTAGACAAAAATAGTGGCAATAGATGATAGGTTTTTTAATAACTTGGACCAACTAATGATATATGGTTCATTTACAACAGCATCTTGAAAAACAGTTATATTTTTCTACTACCTGAAATTATATATTTTAGAAATAATATAAATATTAATTTGTTTGAGAAATGTAGTTTAATTTTACTTATTACAGTAATCTATCAAAAATATAAATAGTATTATATACTGGAATTAAGATATTACACAATTTTGTCTACTTATTAATGTAATAAATTTGTAGTAATAACACAGACAGACATCAGAGTAATATAGAATTACCATTATTAGTATAATCCATTTACAATTGCATATGGTCATATTCCATCTCCATAAAAATAGAATTTAAAAGCAAAGAATAAAAAAATTATAGGTAAGTTTTATAATGAACAAACTAACCTTGAAATATATATATATAACAAATTAAAAATTGTTTTCATTATATATATAAATTCAAATTATGTCTATTTAAAATTATCGAATTGTTTTTGTTGTAATGTCTAGTTCAGTGTTTGGCATTTGATATTTTATATAATTTAATACAATTGTATGAATTATTGCTGATAAATTAATATCCTTTGACTATTTTGCTTTTATTTAAAACCACAAATGTATGATGCAAATTTAATGTAATTTAAAAATATGTTAATAATATTCAATTGTATAAATTAGTTTATTGTTTTAAAGCCAAGATCATTAAATATTACAATGAGTATAATTCAAACATGCAATTTTAAAATTTAAAATCATATTAGATGTTAGAAATATTTCTGTTATTTAAGTTGGGTGATATAAAATACGCTAATATAAAAGAAAGTAGTTTATTTAACTTTTTTTTTTAATATAGAAAGTGTCTAAAAAAACCAGAAATGTTTTGTGTATAATATATTAACTGAGTAATATTAATAGTATTGATTGTTTTATTATACTATCATTTGATGTTACAATAATCTTTTAATATTGTAATAAAAGTTGTAACAAAATATCAGTGATAATAATATGCAAAGAATAAAAACAAGAACTTGAGTAACATTGTATATAAAAAAAATCAAAGATATAATAGTAATATTAGCGATTAACCCAATGCACATGTGCTTTAAAGATAAATTATAATTGAATACTCTTTTTTTTTTCCAGACACGAGATATATTATCTCATATTTTTTACTTCTAGAAAATTAAAAAAGAAAATATCTTGACTAAAATAAAACAATTTACATCTTATTATTTCATTCTAAAATTGAGATATATGTATAGGCATACATATATAATAAAACATTGCAAGAGTACATTATTAAATAAAATTATAAACGAATTTCATTTAATTTGGATTCACATTTAGTGAAATGGGTTTATTTTTATGATGTAAGATGGTAACTATAGGAAGCATTATAAAAGAAAAAAGAACAACGTTAAACTTTAAATATTTTTTATTAATTAATTTGTTTTGATATAATAAAAACTAAGTTTTTACTTTTGAAATTGTTGCAAAACATAAGCCTTAATTTATTATTTAAGAAGATACCTCTTAAAAAATATCAGAATTTTTTCTTTCCACTAACTTTATTAAAAAGGATGGCATCAAAATATATAAAAAAATAGAAAAATAAAATCTATTTATTTTGTTTTTTGGTAATGAAAACATAATTACCATAATAAAAGTTAAATATTTTACTTATTTAGGAACAAAATATCTATTATTAATACTAGCATTTTCAAAACTATTTTTTAAAAAACTATATAAAAAACAATCAAAATATAAAAAAACTTTTGAATTAAAATTAATAAGAACCTTGAGCTTGTTTGCAAAACACAATTTTTTAATAACACACTCTATGTTACTTAGTTTTAAGCATAAATTATCTTAAGTAATAATTTTATTTTATATTTATTTTTTGAATATAACTTTGTTGAAAATACTTTTTCACATAAATAGTTGATGTAAAATGGTATTAAAAAATTGAATAGCTTTATCTAAAATTGTTCTTTCTCCAAATCTAAACATTTACATTATTTAAATAAATAGTTAGATATAATTTTTCAAAAACACTTTACATTTCATATACCATCTGTAAATATATAATGTTCCACTGGTCATACCCATACCATAGTCAAGAATCACTGATTTAAGTTACTAAAAAACAAAGTAGTTAGAATGTTTTTTAAAAGATATTTATTCTTTTTTTTTATCACAGATATTACTGATAAATATTTATATTCCACTTGTGTATATATATTATATCATCCTGGATAGATTTAAATATGCATTATTGTATATATATATATATATATATATATATATATATATATATATATATATATATATATATATATATCGCCAATTAAAACTTGGTGTATATTTGGTATGTGATGGAATATCAAGAATATTTTATTATTATTATTATTAGCTGATTTTTAATAGAGAATATATTAATCAAAAGCAGAGAAGTAGGTTACCATGACAACAAAATATTAAGGCCAGAAATGCATTATTATTATTGCAACATAAAAATTGTGAATGAATTTTATTCATTTAAAATGCATTTATAAATAATAATGTTTATGATTTTCAATGTGTTTTTTGATTATTGCATTTATAAAAATAGATTATAAACAATACACATGAATATTTTAATGCATTAAATGTGTTTGTTGTTATGTTATATATAATGATTATATTAAAATTATTTCATTTTACTATTGTTGTAAAAATAATTTTAAATATGGAATACAGGATAATTTCAGTAATAGAGTCATAAAGAGTATTAGTTTGGATTTAGCGATGTCAATTGTACAAGATTATAAAAGAGACTGGATGATATTATTAACTCTCCTTCTAACATTTTGATTTTTATATATGCAAACCTAAGCTCTTTCATATAATTTTTTTTATTTATTTTAAAAGTATTTACTTCCATAAAATATGATGGGGTAAGAATGATTATATTTGTCCAATAAAACTGGACAGGATTATTGAAATTTGTTAAAGGAATGAGAAAGTAAATTCATAGCTTTCGAAGTCATTCTTATTTTCTTTACTGAAAATGAATATCACATGAACAAAATGTTTCAATAATAAAATATAAAAGATAACAGCATAATATTGTGTATAAGGATTATTGTCATTTGCAGATATTGTTT
Organism: Epiperipatus broadwayi; assembly: GCA_028023455.1. NCBI lineage: Eukaryota > Metazoa > Onychophora > Udeonychophora > Euonychophora > Peripatidae > Epiperipatus > Epiperipatus broadwayi. The sequence continues at coordinate 3,485,306 of JAQFVV010012396.1, forward strand.
TGTGATATTGATAAATTATTTCAACACAGGATTGTTATGGGTGGAAACTGGAATCTGCTTGTTTATTATATCTGTTAGTATCAAATAACTGCTAAATGAAAGAATAACTTTAATATTTAGAGAATATCAAAATTAATAAAATGTGTTTTGTATCAGATAACCTTTCATGATATTTCTACCTTATTTGGAGTATTAAAGTATTGTCAAATTATAATTCAAGGCATAGACATTGGAACTGTGGTATTACTTTAAAGATCATATTGGAGAATAATTAATCAGGTCATATGCTAATATGTATTATTTTTTGTTAATATAAGTGGTTATTATATTTTAAGTTAAATATCTTTTTTTTTATAATAATAAAATATAATTAAGTTATCTAAATTTAAATTTATATCTCAAATTTTAATAACTGATTTTAAAAATATCCTATTATTCATTGGTTACAAATTATTTTTGAATATAACATAAATATTATGAGTCGAAAAGAACTAAAAATTGTAGCAATTATTCATTGGTATTTTATTAAAACAATGTGAATAATAGGCATACTTATGTTTATTATATTTCATTTCAATTAATTATTTTATTATAAAGATTAGAAATGTTATTAACTTTCTTATATTTCAAGAGTGTATTTGTTTAACGTTTTGTGTCACATTGGTAAACATATTATAGATTAAACATTTTATAGGTAAATTTTGATGTACAATTGCCTATTTTATAAAATTGATTTCAACAGAAAATATATCTCTAATATTTAATTAAGATTATATGTAAAATAAAGATTGAAGTCATAGAAAATATGTAAAAGATGAATAAATAATAATCAATATGGGTTACAAAGTCCCATCTATGTTCCAGAATTGAACATCCAGTATTTGTTAAAAGGAACACTATTGGCTCATTATGTTTATTTTATGTGTGGAACTAATTATATCCCAAGACTCTTTGATTTTACATTTTCTATGATTGCTTTCTAGGCAAACAATCTTGTCAGAAGCAGTTCTAAAAGCATGACTGGAAGTTATTTTGTGTTCTCCAAACACTGAACTATCTGTTATATAGATGAGGGTGCTGGGATATCCTGGATTTCATGTTGGCATGAGTCTTCCCAAAGTATTTGCTATTACTGAAGGGGCAGGCTATGGATTAAACTAGGTGAGCAACTTGTCCTTAGAATAATTATTAATAAGTATGTTGAGGGAAGTAGGGCATTGGAAATTGATATATCTTTTTAGAAAGACTGGAGGTTAATCTTATGTGGATGTTAGTGATTGGGGGTATGACATGTTTACATCTGTTACAAAATTCCCTAATCTTATTGTTAAACCTGGGGAGAGAATAACTTGCTTGGATTAAGTATCTATTCTAAGATTCCAGATTGACTTTGGTATTAAGCATAAATTTGAACAGTTTAAAGTATCTAAACAAGAAAGCTCTAAAACCTGCAACTTTGTATTGGAAAGGAATTCACATGTGAATGTAACTAGCTTTTAATATTGATGAGCTTAACTACTATGAAATAAACAATAAAGTGAGTTTGTTTAGTTCATTTTAAGTCAAGGTATTTAAGACGCTGTTGGTAGTCCTCATCCTCACATGTCCATTTGATAATTTGGAAACAGTTTAGAATTATCAAACCTCCCAAGAATCAAATTAGGAGGGACAAACAAAAACATCATTAATATATATGGTATATATAATACACCTGTGTTTTGTCAAATTGCATAATTTTTGATAGAATGCAATGGCCAGATCATATATGATTCTGCTGATAGAAAGCCCCATAGGCAATTCGTTATCATAGAAAATATTTCATTCCAAAATGAAGCATATATGGGATCATTAATCCACCCTAATTAATCAGTAATGAATTGAGCTTCTTTTCACTAATTGTAATAAGTTAGAGCATTTCTTGAATAATTTTAATGGACCATACTCTATTGACTGAGCTGTAAAGTTTGGTGATATCAAATGAAGCCATTTTGTAATCATCCTGAATCTTGGAATTTTTAATAATGTTTACAAAATCAATGACGATTTGATTATTAAGAAACTGGAAACCAAATACAGATTGGATCCATTCTGTAATGAGTTTTGCATTCCTGCTTATGGAGTTTTATGTTTGTGAATATCCAAGGTGGAATAGCTATGGAGGGATAAATACACAAGTAGTTGAGGTAAGTGATTGCCTTACTATCATGTTTTCTTGAAATGTTAGAGATTCTTGAGATTGTAGTTTCTTATGCACTTAAATTTTAAAGACTGAATTTGGAGCAGAATTTTCTTGAGGTAGATAGAGTTTTGTATTAAAACAAAGCAGTTGCCTTTGTCTTCTTTGAGGCAAATCATGTTATTTTATGCAAGAAGCATGTTAAAACTATTGACTTGTTTGCTCCAGTATCTGGATGAAGGAACATGACAATGAGTGACAATATAGTTGGCATTTTTCATTAGAAAATCTTTGTTTGAGCTTTTATCAAGTGCAACCTTGACATCAGCAGCCAACCCAATTTGGAGGCTAGCCATCTATCACCAACAAATTGTGGATTAAGTTGTAACAGAGAAGTTTGTGCATGAGTAGGACTCATTCCAAAAAGGATAACAACATTGGAAGACTGAATTGGCTCAGGGAGGTGTACACTCTGTTTATTGGCTGAAAAATCTTTTTCCATGTATTTCTTAGTAATCTTGCCTTATAAAATGTTGCATCTGAACAATATTTTGTCTGTGGTGGGAAAACAAGAATTTAAAAAACTGAGTTTGTGTGAAATTTGTTGGAGCTGAGCTTTGATGTCTGTTATCATAAACTTAAGAAGTTGGACTCATAGAGAGAACAATGCAGAGTTATAATTTTAAATTGAATGGTTAATTGTGATATCACAATATCTGGGAAAGATTTTATATTTGAGGCATGACTGAAAAAATTTAAGGTGCTTTTGAAATTGAATGTAGGTTTTGTTAAACTTCAACAAAGAACATACATGCATTAGCAGGCAGTTGCCTGGGTTGTGGATTCACATCCTGGTCAATGCTATGACACTTAAAAAAATGCAATATGTAAAATAAAAGTTGAAACTGTACAAAATATGTAAAAGAAGAATAAATAATAAATATGACTGAAACAATAAGTTTAATTAACTGCTAGGTCAACTTTCAACATGGAATGTCTATATAAAAGCATAACTGAGAGATGATTGGCAATACAGTGACAGTGCAATTAAGGGTTAGGAGATATGCATAATTTTTTATATAATAGGTGTTATTAAGCACCATCTATGTTCCAAAATTCAACATGCAGGGTTTGTAGAGGGGACCAATACTGGCTTGTATGTTTATTGTACATATGGAATTAATTATAATAATATGCCAAACTTGTTTGATTTTACATCTTCTATGATTACTTTCAAAATAATCTTGGAAGATGCAGGTTTAAAAGCATGACTGGTTATTTTCTCATGTTTTACCAATACTGAGCTATATGATGGATTAGTTTTAGCTCTGTTATATAGATAAGTGTGTTAAGTTATCCAGGATTTCAAGTTGGCATGAATATCCCGAGTATTTGTTATTTCAGGATAGATAGGCTATGGAACAAATTAGTTGAGCTTTGTCATTATTTTTGAGCTTTTCCTTATAATTATTATTGTGTGTTTGAGAGAAGGAGGGCATCAAAATCCAATATTAAATTCTTTAGAAAGAATAAAGGTTAATTTTGTGTGGATGTTAGTGATAAAAGGCATATTGATCCAGGGTTTTAGAGTGGGGTTTGTTAAACATGAGATAAAAATAAACTGCTTGGATTAGGTCTCTCTTTTATGATTTCAGATTACCTTTAGCATCAGCCATTTCAAACACTTATTTTTTTTATCTGTCATATATTTTTTAATATATTCATTGTTAATAAACTTTAAATTCATTTAAAACAATTAAGCTTGTTTAGTTGTCACAATGCAAATCTATTGGCTAATAGTATTTTGACAAGATAATATTTATGTATTGACTTACACCACATAATTTATTATAAGTAATCTTTAAACAGTCTGGAAATGACATTATAGGATTGGTAACTGTTTATGCAATTATATATTATTCTTTTTGTATTAAATTTAATATTTTATCATTTGGACCAGATACACATTTTATGTGATAACAAATTACTTGATTTGGAATTATTAGATATTTAATAGGTAATTAGAAGTTTATTATAATTATTTTATTAGTTATATATAACAGTTATGTTTTGACAAAAATTTATATCTGAACTAATTTGATAATTTATAAAGTACAAATGTAATAATTATTTAAAATAAATAAAGGCAATGACAATTAAGTGCTTGCATATTCCTTTAGACAACTATTTATTGGATGAATATTATAGCAAGTTAGTATTTAGTTATAAAGATGGTACTCTTGTTATATTATAAAGCTGGTAATAGTATATATCAAAATAGATATTTGAAGTTGATTAAATAAAATGATTTGCTTTAATTACATTTAAAAGCTCATTAACATAGATAGTAAATTTAATTTAAATTTTAAACTCATATTGACATTTGATTATAATAGATTATTAATATTAGACATATTAAGGTAATTATGATTTAAAGTTTAGCAATTTAGCTTTATAGATTTGAAAGATAATTAGCAAAAGTGTCAAATAAGAATCTTTATTTTAGCTAAGGTTGTCATGATTGGATATCATAAATTTTAAGGTTATTTAAAGGGTGAATATAGTGATATATACTAAATTAATCGATCTTGTGTACTGTATTTTATTATAGTTTAGTATTGAAATATTTCAATCTTAGTACAATTTAAAGTTATAAAGTTACAAAGTTTTAAAAGAGACTGTTTTATATATTTTATTAAAAATAGATTAATATACATAAATTTGTAGGTTAGCAAGATCTTTTATCATTTTTAAGTAAGTCATTTCATTACAATTGATTTATTTAATAAGAGCATATTACTATTTTAAGATATAACTTCATTAGTATTATCTCTATTTCCAATTTTTTTATTATTATTTTCATGTTATTCAAGACCCACTAATGACCAACTATTAGATTAGTTACTTAATTACAATTAATGTTTTAAGTTTTCAAGTTATATTAAAGTTGTCATTTCTTATTCTTATCATTTTCATTTTGTTGCAAATAGCTTCTGAATTGGTAGCACATATTAAGGCCATTATTTTTATTCACTCATGAAATATTTTATTCACTTATAGTGTTCAATTGTTAGGATAGGTTTATATCATTATAAATGGTGTCTCAATTCATGAGGAATATTAAAATTGATCTTCCTCATGCTTTGTCATCATTTATTCTGTTATAGATAGTTTGTCCAATATAGACACATTATTATTTATAAGACAATATTGTTCCATTATTGTTGTTTTTATTTCCAATTCATTACAAATGATAATTAACAATTAGATTACAGTTGTATTCTATTACAAATGTCATTGCGATTCAGGGACAATATTAAACCAGGTCCATTCTTTCATAATTCATTTTCAATCTGTTACAATAGATATATAAAAAAATTAATTTTATAATTTTATATGTTAATAAATGTTTAAGGCCATCAAGTAATGTTTATCATAATTTTTGAAGTTTACTATATTAAAAGAGACAGTAATGTTTTGCCTATTCACTTATTTTAAATTACAATAGGTTTTGGTAAATAAATTAAATTTTCATGTGCATGTATAAATAATATATCCATATATTTAGGTTATTATGTAAATTTAAAATCGCATATAATTTTAAAAGTAATGTTATTATTAAAATGATATAAAAATGTAATAATCTTTTTGTTAAAAAACAGATGTATTTTGTTTTAAAAAAATAAAATGGTAAAATTATTGTGTTATCTTCATTTTGAGATATTATAAAATATTGTTTATCTTATAAAATGGAAAAAAAAATTTTTTTGTTAGAGATGTTGGTTTTATTCAAATGAACTCTAATTAAAGTGCATTAATTATCTTTTAAAAGTATAAATTTTGAATTTATTATTAACAGCAGTATCTAAGTAATGATCTCAAAAATTACTTCAACTAACAAATGATATAAATTTGTGCATGATTTTATTTTGTAGGTCTTACATAATTGTCTTTACCTTCTAACAAATGATATAAATTTGTCCATGATTTTATTTTGTAGGTCTTACATAATTGTCTTTACCTTCATTTACATGTATGTTGATCACTGCAGTTAATACTGCTTTCTTGCAGTAAATATTTTTTTTAAAATGTGATATGTATATATTTTTAAAATGTATTATATGAATACAAATATGAATACCCAAACAGAAAATTTGATGGTTACATCAAAATGAGCAGATGTATTCTTATAAGAAGTTTTTAAATAACAACTAAAATTAAATTTATTTAGAAGCATTCTGTTTGAAAAAATTAAAAAGCTTATTTAATATCACAGAAATATATAACTATAAATATAAGATTGCATGTGCCAACATATAAATAATTTACCAAGGAACAAAATAATAAAAATAATTTACAGAATAGAATAATCCTAACTTTTAAAGGATTGATGGAAAGGTTTAGCTATTTATTATATTAAGCATCTATATATTTGTATGCCAACAAAGAAAATAAAATTTTGCTAAGGATTATAACTTCTAATGGGATAATGATCATTTTAAAAGGAATAAATGACTTGCTAAAGATTATCACCTTAAATGGAGTAATTATAAATTTTTATAATCATTAATCATTTTCAAAGGATAAATAATACTTATTAATTACATCAACTATAGTGTGAAATTTTGCCAGGAATTATTAATAATTAGTTTGTTGAATAAAGTATAAATACTTTTTTTAAAAAAATGAGTTTTTGAAATTGATGTATATTTTAAAATATCATTTTATGGAAGATTTTTGGGACTTTCTCCATGCAAATTTTGAAAAAATAAAATAAAATTAATTTAAACACTGGATAACTCTTTATAATAAATATTGATCATTGTTCATGCAGGTTATACATTTTATTTATTAAATTATATTTGATTTAATACTGCTTTTGTTTTAAAAGATCATTTAATGTATATATGTATGGGAGTGAACATATAAATCTATAAACTAACCAAAAAAAAATTTTCATAGATAACTTTAGTTTTACATTTAGGTTATCACAATAGATTTTACTTAATAATTTATTTTGTTTGTTGATAAATGATGAATATGCAATTGGAACAAATTAATATTTTCTTTTATATGTTTATATGTATGTTGTCTATTGTAGACAGTAAATAAGTTTTTTATGATTCTTTTAAAATGTATAATGTCTTAATACCATCTTATAGTTCAAACAGATATAATATTTGATAACACATTGATTTAAATTATTAAAATATAATAATTATTTGTCTTATTATTCATTTTGTAAATAAAATTATTATTTATTAATTTGAGTAGCAATAATTTAGAGTCCCTTTGCAAACACAAACATATAAAAATTTAATTAAAAAAATAATATGAATTTTATTATTGTATTAGGATTCAATAATAAGAAAGATAGAATTGGTATGATTTAAATACAAAAGCTAATCAATAGATTATTTATAATAAAATTTATATAATCATAAAGCTTAAATAATTTTATTCATTCTGTAATATAGTATAAATTTAGTTCATAGTAATAAAGGAGTGGAAGCAGAAAGGAGTTTGCTATTAACTGAAAAGAGAACCTTTGATTCCTCTTGGAAGCTTTTAAGGAACTGATCAGGAAAAGCTGTTATTACTATGTGATTATTCATATAGTATATGAACATGGATGGGCTGCTCACCAACATGCATTAGCCAAAGGGGTGAATTTATTGGCTTTTTACCTCTGAGGTTAAGATCAAGAAACACGATGGTCTGTTTTCTCAGTTGCCTGATAAAGCAGAATGAATGTTTGTGTAAATGATAAATATTTTTCCAATATATACAATTGTGACAGACAATAATCATGGCCCTTATTCCCAGAAGGCTGTAAGATCACCAACCAAGGCTGTAGTTGGTGGCCGAAGGTGGAGGGTGCTAAAAATCCCCTGATTGCAGACCCAAGCTACCATTTGATAACTTTTTATTTAGGTACTTACAACTGCAGATCACTTTCAAGTGAAGGAATATTGCAAGATTTAAAAAAAGAACTGTCTTATATTAAATGGGACATTATTGGACTTTGTGAAGTTAGAAAAAATGTGAAAAGACAATTGATTTAAAAAGTGGACATTTACTCTATTATAAAGGTACAAATATTGGAAATATAAGTGAAGTAGGATTCATTATAAATAAAAAGTGGAAGAACAACATTGTATAGATTGATGGTGTATCAAACAGAGTAGCAAGATTAGTTATACAACTTAATAGCAGGTACCAAATGCAGATAATTCAGGTTTATGCTCAAACAAGTTCTCATAGTGATGAAATAATAGATTTTTATATGGGTGTACAAAAGGCTTTTCATCATAGTAAACAATATTTTAAAATTGTTATGGGAGACTTTAATCCTAGAATTGGTAAACAAATGAAAGATAAAAGTGATGTAGGTAATTTTGGTTATGGTAATAGAAATGAGAGAGGTCATAGACTTGTAAAGTTTGCAGCATAAGAAAAACTTTATATTATGAATTTTTTTTTTTTTTGAGAAAAAGAAGGTACAGCAGGATTGGATTATATTTTGAATAACAGAAAATACATATTTCAAGATTGTAATGTTCTTAATAAATTTAACACAGAAAGTGTTCATTGATTACTAAGATGTAAGATATGTGTTAATGCAAAACTAAAGAGACAAAAATTTATTAAGAAAAACAATATTTACAGTTGATATTCCTAATCTTCAAAACATTCTAATGAATTTAAATTAGAACTCACAAATCAGTTTTAAGTATTAGTAGATTTTGAACATGATTTAAATTTGAATGAAATTAATATGAATATAACTGATACACTTTTAAAAACTGTAACAAACATAGCTGGTAAAAAAAGCAGCAATTGACCAAGAAAATTTCTACTGAGACTAGAGAATTTATGAAAAAAAAAAAGGAATATGAAGATATACAAAAATGATGCATTAAAAGGATTAAATATCTCAAATTTTATAAAATGGTGTGAAAAAGAATTGAATATGATATAAGAAAGTATAACGATGAACTAGCAAGCAAAGCTGTAGAAAAGAATAAAAGTTTCAAGTATGTAAAACAAAATTTTGGTATTGGTAGGAAATTTATATCTGCAATAAGAAAAAAAGATGGAATAATTACCGAAAGAAGAGATGACATCACGAAATGGGTAGAAGACTTTTATTAAAAATTATATAGTAATAAAGAATAAGTACCTCATATATCTATTACAACTTCTGAATTGCCCAGAATTTTAAATGAAGAAGTGAGACGTGCATTAAATGTATGAAGAAAGGAAAGGCTCCAGGTAATGATGGAATTATAATTTTTTAGCAAGTTTATATACCAAATGTTTAAATAATAAAGATGTACCAGATGATTGGAAGAATGCAATATTAATATTAATATTTAACAAAGGTGATAAAAGATATTAGAAATTACAGACCTATCAGCCTTTTATCAGTTTTATACAAAATTTTTACCAAGATAATTACAACTAATCTACAGAGAACATTGGATTTCCACCAACTAAGAGAACAAGCTGAATGTAAAAGTGGTTTTAGTACAGTATATCATATTCAGGTATTGAGAGAAGTTATAGAAAGAACATATGAATTGCCATTATGATTTGGATTTGTAGATTATGAAAAAACATTTGATTTTATAAACATTTCTTCAGTGATTAAAGTATTGGATCATCAAGGTATAGATCTAGGATATTGCCATATTTTAAAGAATATTTATAAAAATGCAACAGCAACATTTAGATTACATAATTATACTAGGAAAGTCAACATCGAGTAGGGTGTAAGACATGGTGACCCCATATCTCCAAAACTTTTTACAGCAGTGTTGCAAGAAATAGGAAGCTAAAGAAGTGAAAGTAAATGGAAATTTTTTTAAGTTATTTAGATTTTGCAGACAATGTAGTTGCATTTGCAAATAATGCTTTAGAGTTGCAGGAAATGTTGCAAGAGATAACTGATGAAAGTAGGAAAGTAGAACTAAAGATAAATGTTAAAAAGACTAAAGTAATGTTTAATTGATTTTCTCAAAATATCAAAATAAAGATTATGATGAGTTAGAAGAAGTTAACAAATATCTTCGTCAGATTTGGATGAAAACATAATGGATGAAATTGATCATAGAATTAAACTTGGCTGGAGTGCTTTTGGTAGAAATAACTTGATACTAAAAGGAACTATTTATTTTGCAGACAATGTAGTTGCATTTGCAAATAATGCTTTAGAGTTGCAGCAAATGTTGCAAGAGATAACTGATGAAAGTAGGAAAGTAGAACTAAAGATAAATGTTAAAAAGACTAAAGTAATGTTTAATTGATTTTCTCAAAATATCAAAATAAAGATTATGAGTTAGAAGAAGTTAACAAATATCTTCATCAGATTTGGATGGAAACATAATGGATGAAATTGATCATAGAATTAAACTTGGCTGGAGTGCTTTTGGTAGAAATAACTTGATACTAAAAGGAACTATTCCTATGTGTGTGATTTAATAAATGTGTTTTACTAGTTCTTACTTATGGATCTGAGACTTGGACACTTAATGAAGAGCAATACAGAGACTTCAGACCACTCAAAGAAGTATTGAAAGATGAATGTTGGCAATAACAAGAAGAGATTGAAAATGCAATAGTAAGAGAACAAACAAGTGTTATTGACCTCATTGAAAAAAATTAAAAGACTGAAGTGGAGTTGGGCTGGACATATTGCTAAAAGAGATGACAATAGATGGACAATTGGAAATATTAAACTGGATTCCAAGAGATTGTAAAAAACCCAGAAAGAGACCACATGAGATAAATGGATGAAATAAGAAAGTGTGCAGGGGTGATGTGGAGAAGGGAAGCTAAAGTTCAGAGAAGATGGATTGAACTTGGAGAGACCTTCATCCTGGATTGATAATGGTTGATGATGATGAATAAAACAGTTATTCATGAAAGAATACCAATATAAATTTATAATTAATATATCTGTCATGTCTGAACTAATAAAGCCTTCCTTTCAGTACATTGTTTGTATCTTTTACTTATATTTCAGTTTCAGAGATAAAGCCTCTAAAAGCATTACATTTTTATATTATTTTATATTGTGTATAGAATGTTGGAATCCATTCATGTCAATATTTATTTAACATTATTAATAAATTTTAAACCTAATTTCAATATAGATTTGGGATTATTTTATTAATAGGGCTTATTTAACCACTGCTCATTTTATTCCATTACAGATTGCATTCATTTAATTTGCATAACACTATTAATTTTAGCTAAGCTATTTATATTACTACAGATTTGGTATTTGTAGAATTAATACTATTATAGATTTTAATGTTATACAAGTTGCAGTATATAAAGGCAAACACTACCATATGATCAAGTTATAGCATTATAGAATTTAGCATTCATACATGTTGATATTTTATTATAACAAATAGATTAATTAAACCTTTCTTCATTTTGTACAGTTACAGATTTAGCTTGCTCAAAGACTTGGGGAATTAGCAAGAGGAATTGTCATATTCATACTGTTACAATATATATAACTGTATGATGGATTTTTTTAAATGAATTCTATTTTTCCAATCAGTTTTAATATTAATTTTAATAATCTTTGTTTTTTTAAACAAAATTATATCTTTTTAACTATCATATAATTTTCTTTATAATAAAATATAATACTAATAAAAATTCCATGTTAATAACATCAGTTTTAATATTAGTTTTCTCTGTCATTATATCTTTTCATCTATCATTTAACTTTTTAAATAATTGTCTTAATGTACTTTTCATTTTCAACTATTTGCTGTAAGTAAAGAAAATATTAAGTATTGTTGGTATCTTATCAACTGTTACTGAATTTACTTTTATTTTTATTAATCACATTTAATTCATTATCTCTGTATAAAAGTAGTGGCATAATACAAAGCTGTTGGTAAACCATTTAATTGCATAAAAACAATCAATATCACCTTACTTTAAATGCTTTTTTACAACTTGCTGTGTCAGTTTATCTTTCTGTATGTATGTCCACATTTATGAAATTTTCTTTGGCTAAGATTTTTTTTTAAATAATCCTTTTATGCAAAGACCACTAGCCAAATAAATAATAGCAAAATAATCCATCTAAAAATAAAAAAACTGAATCGTGCTTTATTTTCCAATCTTGGAAAATATCTGAGATCTTACAAATCTTGACTTATTATAAAACAATTGGAAATTGCAATAATGTTTTCATTTCACAAAAGCATTTGAGACTTTTTTGATTTTTATAATTTATTTGAGCCTCAAATATCTTTTTGAAATGACAATATTCCTGAAATTTTCAATTGTTTTATAACAAATAGAGTCTTAACATCTCTGATATTTACCAAAAATGGAAAATTAACTGATATTCTTTTTTTTCTTCTATTTTTTAGTTAGATTACTTTGTTATTTTTCTACTTATTAGTCATCTAGTTACATAAAGACATTATTTTTTTAAAAAAAAACATTCTACATATTATTTTTAATGATAATTTTTAGTCTTATATATTTATTTTAAAACCAACACAGAAAAATATTTTCCTAAAAAAAAATCATAACTTAGCATAGATCATGAAATAAAAATATTATGGAAATCAGTAATATATATATATATGAAAAACAAAAAACAAGGTAAAAACTTGCTAACGCTGGTATTTATGTCAACAGATGGCATTCTACCAAAAACACCATCAAGTGTATGTTTACATAAACGTTAGAGCATGCATTCACTATCTCTAACTTTAATTCCACTTTTAGATCATGATTTCAAGCTATTTTCTATCATCAGTGAAAGACAGGAATTTTAGAAACTAGATCTAAACACAAACTCTGAGCGTTTATGAAACAGTTTCTATTCAGCTTGCAAGCGTGAATCTTTTAGACATGTAATGTCTTCAAACTCAGCATAGCAAGCCAGATAGCTATATGGGTCTGATCTCAGTTCAGCATCACCACATAGTAGAAGCTTCTGCAATATATATCATTGCTAGAAAGACCTCAAAGGTACATTTATGAAAAACAAAAAACAAGTTAAAAACTTGCTAACGCTTGTATTTATGTCAACAGATGGCGTTCTACCAAAAACACCAACAAGCATATGTTTATATATATTGAGCCGGATTGATTTCCAATTCAATTGTTTTATTACTGAAATTAATAAAGGAAGAACAGCTTCATTTTCATTAAATGTATAATGCTAAAATTTTTATTATTATTTAAAACACATACACATTTATATTTAAAGTAGATCATTTAATGTTTATAAAATTGATTTTAAAATAGTTTACTTTCACCACCTGTTTTAATCAATTTGATTAAAAACAGACAAGCTTGCTAATTATATATTCCTGTTGCTTTTATTGTAATTATTTTTAAAGTTAATTCTAAAAAAAGCGGAGATTTAGTTTTGTATTTGTCGTTTTTGTTTCAATTATCCCTGGTTGGAAGTCTTAAATTAGATTGAGCGGGAAATTAATATTTGCCCTGCCTGGAATATAGAATGGACACTAATGAAAGTTTTGCACGGGAAATGTAGCAAGGCAAGGATAACCCGCCAATTTTTGGAGAGAGAGAGAGATTCATTATTAGATACACACTTGGATTATAGCCTGCAAAGAGATACCATTGTGAGTAGCTGTTCGGACATTTAATTCCTACTAAAAACTTAAATAATTATTGACAAACTTCGTTGGTGTGCAAGATGTCAAAATCCACCGCTGTGAGTTTTGCCATCATTAGAATGTCTTGCTAATTTAAACAAAGGATGGACCCATGCCTACCAGCTCTTCTTCAGTCATGCCATGAACCTCTAAAATAAACACTGCCTCTACCTTGCCACTGTCAAAGGACCTGAAAGATGAACTATTGTCAAAAGTGCGCACTCGTCACTAAATCACTAGAACTCTGCCTTACCGTAAGCTAAACTTTTTCCTATTCTAGCCAGGGTAAATAAATTGCGTTTAATTAAATCTCCACTCAATCTAATGATAAATATGTTTTAAAATGGTATTAATTGTTTTTTTTTAATTATTTATTATCTGTATGTACTCTTTTCTAGTATTTAAAGTGTGTCTTGGAATCTTAGTTTTAAGATTCCAAGTTTGTTTGCAATTTTCGTTTATCAGAGGGTGCATTAGGAGATTGTATTTTATATGTTTAATATATACCTGATTATTTCGTTAACTATTACAAAATGCATTGGCAGTTTTCGTAGTCTTTATTTATTCACCTGCCCTTAGTTGTAAAATAAGGAATCTTTAAGCATGTTTCATTTGCACTTTTTGTGCAAACAACAAAATCTTTTTGCTGGCTATTTGTTAAGTTATTTCTTCGGGTTGTCTGAAAGTAGTCATTTCTTTCTGGATTATGTAAGATCGTAATCAAATATCTTTTGCTGTCTTGTAAGTGAGATCAACCATGTTTACTTTGAATGTAGTATTATCTGCAGCAGTCCTGCGGCATTTTAATGACAGTAATTAGAATATTACTGCTCGGACGTTCACGCTGGTTACGTCGATTTCCGGCAGGACAGTAACTGTTTTATTATCCCTGATTCAGGAAGCTAGGGTTGTTGTTTGTTTTTGTAATTTTACAACTGGCCAGCAAGAAGATATTATCCTAACCATTTCTTATATTTTAAGTGAGAGAATTTTATTGCCAAAATGTTTAATGCCTTCATGTTTGTCGTACTCTTGTGCACTCTCTGGTAAATATACGTATGTTAACATAAGTCACTTTTATATTCATGGCTAGATGTCTTTACTATATTGTCTAACTTCTAAAATTAATAAATTGTTTAAATTTATTTGGCTGACATTTGTCTTTGTGCTTTGATTTCTCAACTGTCTAAATAATATTTAAGATATCTTGTCCCTCCCTGAGTGTAGTTCGGTGCCCTTTTGATTCGCATATCCTGTC
The DNA here is from genome assembly GCA_028023455.1 of Epiperipatus broadwayi. Classification (NCBI taxonomy): domain Eukaryota; kingdom Metazoa; phylum Onychophora; class Udeonychophora; order Euonychophora; family Peripatidae; genus Epiperipatus; species Epiperipatus broadwayi. The sequence continues at coordinate 3,500,412 of JAQFVV010012396.1, forward strand.
CACCCTAAAATAAATGTCTAGTTCCTTTTTTTGGACTAGTGGTGCCCCCGGGGTCAGTATATGTGAATCTCAAAGATCTTTCTCCCGTTACATATATAGTAATTTTTGGCACGTCAACGTGGAGCTTCCGAGTTTTCAAACCCATGTGAGATTTTGTTTAGATGGTTGAGAAAGATTTCAGGTGTAAGTGGCAAGATCTAGTCAGTAGAGGTTCGATTTTTGTTAATTATTGCATGTATTGTTGGAGCAGTTTGGTAGAATGGGGTTTCGTCTTTTTCATATGACATAAATAAATAAACAATAAATAGCATATTTTCAAAAAAAGTCTGTCGGAGTTAATTTTTTTTTGAAGAGTTAAATATATATATAGTTCATCTTTTTCATATGACATAAATAATAAATAGAGTTTTGTTGTTGTTGTTGTTGTTGTTTAAATAGAAGAAAAATAGTTTGGAGTAAAATTTTCGAAGTTAAAAGTAGTAAAAATAGTTTGTTGTCTTCTTGCATATAAATAAATAGCGTTTTATTTGCTTTGAGATTTTTTGTTTAAAAAAAAAAAAGTTAGTATAGCAAGTTAGCCTTGTGTAAAAATGGAAGGTAAAGAAGAAGGTGACAGGGCGGCAGGTTTGGAAGAGAGCCCTGTTTCATTTAAATACCCCCAGATAGTAGAAAAAGAAGAGAGCGAGACACAGATGATGATAAAGTTGATAATAGAAATGAAACAAAGTCAGCAAGCTGAGATGAAAGAAATATGACAAGAGTTGCTAGAAATGAAACAAGGTCAGCAAGCTGAGATGAAAGAAATATGACAAGAGTTGCTGGAAATGAAACAAAATATAGCAAAACAAAATATAGAAATAAAACAGAGTCAACAAACAATACTGCAGGAGTTGAGACAGGAAATATTGAAGAAAGTCGACAAAAATCAAGCAGCTATAGAAGCCATAGAGAAAGATCGAAATAAGGAGGTTCAGGAAGTTGAAATTTTAAAGGAAGAGATGAAAGAAGTAAAAGATGAGGTACAGCAAGGTAGTGTTAGGACAGGTAGTTTAGAAATAAAGATGGTGCAGGTTGAAGGGATGTGCAAGGAATGGATAGACATACATAAAACAACACAAGTAGAATTGGAGATGTTAAAGGAAGGAGAAATGCAGAGAGAAATAGATCTGAGGATTGATGGTGCTGTCAGGAAATTAGAAAAGATGTTTGAAGGCATAGAGGAAAGTAAGGATAATTTGAAAACAGAAGTACAACAAACTTGTATTGATATGATAAAAGGACTCGAATATAGGCTAGCTGGGATAGAGAATAAACCTAGGGCATTCTATACTGAAGACAAACAGTATGAAACAGAAAATGAATATAGGGAGTCGAGAAGTAAAAGACAGGAAGGGCCCTCCAGTAGATTTTTGGAAAAACAATTCCTAATAGAAACATTCAAGGCTGAGATGGGAGAAAGCCCATTAAATCATTTAGGAAGTTTGGCTAATATGTTTCATGTCCAAGACTGGCCGGAAAGGGATAAAGTTACAGTAGCCAGTAACTACCTTCGTGAAACAGCCTCTGACTGGTGGCACACTTTATTCACCAAACCAAGAACATTTGAGGAATATAGGCACGCCATTTTAAAAACATTTTGGAGTGAAGCCAGACAAGATGGGATACTCTATAAAATATCCCATGAGAGATATTCCAGCGTTCGCGGTGAAACATACACGCAATTTTTTTATAGACAAGTAGTGAAACTCAAGGCATTAATGGCCTTTCCGTTGTCAGACGATCAAGTCACGAGGACTATCTGACATAATATGCCACCAGACATACAACAAATGATGTTGAGTAATAATGGGCGGTCGATAGAAGAAATGGCAGAATTTTTAACGGCTGTAGATTTTGGCAATGTATCAAGAGAACCTGTAGACAGGTTCAGGAGAGTAGATTGTCCTGACCAAACTCTCCATAAGAAGCAACCACCTGACCGAGCGTAAGTGATATTGATCGGACATACTGTTTAAAACAAAAAAAAAATTGTTAATGATTTATGAGAATGGATAAATGTAAGAAATGAAATATTGTTTTGGTTTTTCATGAGTGCATTCAGCCAAATTCCTAGGGGTAGTTTTTGAAATGTTTTTAGTTTTAAAAAAAAAGGAAAAAAGTTGCAGGAATGTTTTTTTTTTTTGATCACGTGTTGAGGCAGTTGAGCCAGATTGATTTCCGATTCAATGGTTTTATTACTAAAATTAATAAAGGAAGAACAGCTTCATTTTCATTAAATGTCTAATGCTAAAATTTTTATTATTATTTAAAACACATACACATTTATATTTAAAGTAGATCATTTAATGTTTATAAAATTGATTTTAAAATAGTTTACTTTCACCGCCTGTTTTAATCAATTTGATTAAAAACAGACAAGCTTGCTAATTATATATTCCTGTTGCTTTTATTGTAATTATTTTTAAAGTTAATTCTAAAAAAAGTGGAGATTTAGTTTTGTATTTGTCGTTTTTGTTTCAATTATCCCTGGTTGGAAGTCTTAAATTAGATTGAGCGGGAAATTAATATTTGCCCTGCCTGGAATATAGAATGGACACTAATGAAAGTTTTGTGTGGGAAATGTAGCAAGGCAAGGATAGCCCGCCAATTTTTGGGAGAGAGAAGAGATTCATTATTAGATACACACTTGGATTATAGCCTGCAAAGAGATACCATTGTGAGTAGCTGTTCGGACATTTAATTCCTACTAAAAACTTAAATAATTATTGACAAACTTCGTTGGTGTGCAAGATGTCAAAATCCACCGCTGTGAGTTTTGCCATCATTAGAATGTCTTGCTAATTTAAACAAAGGATGGACCCATGCCTACCAGCTCTTCTTCAGTCATGCCATGAACCTCTAAAATAAACACTGCCTCTACCTTGCCACTGTCAAAGGACCTGAAAGATGAACTATTGTCAAAAGTGCGCACTCGTCACTAAATCACTAGAACTCTGCCTTACCGTAAGCTAAACTTTTTCCTATTCTAGCCAGGGTAAATAAATTGCGTTTAATTAAATCTCCGCTCAATCTAATGATAAATATGTTTTAAAATGGTATTAATTGTTTTTTTTTAATTATTTATTATCTGTATGTACTCTTTTCTAGTATTTAAAGTGTGTCTTGGAATCTTAGTTTTAAGATTCCAAGTTTGTTTGCAATTTTCGTTTATCAGAGGGTGCATTAGGAGATTGTATTTTATATGTTTAATATATACCTGATTATTTCGTTAACTATTACAAAATGCATTGGCAGTTTTCGTAGTCTTTATTTATTCACCTGCCCTTAGTTGTAAAATAAGGAATCTTTAAGCATGTTTCGTTTGCACTTTTTGTGCAAACAACAAAATCTTTTTGCTGGCTATTTGTTAAGTTATTTCTTCAGGTTGTCTGAAAGTAGTCATTTCTTTCTGGATTACGTAAGATCGTAATCAAATATCTTTTGCTGTCTTGTAAGTGAGATCAACCACATTTACTTTGAATGTAGTATTATGCGCAGCAGTCCTGCGGCGTTTTAACGACAGTAATTAGAATATTACTGCTCGGACGTTCGCGCTGGTTACATCGATTTCCGGCAGGATAGTAAGTGTTTTATTATCCCTGATTCAGGAAGCTAGGGTTGTTGTTTGTTTTTGTAATTTTACAACTGGCCAGCAAGAAGATATTATCCTAACCATTTCTTATATTTTAAGTGAGAGAATTTTATTGCCAAAATGTTTAATGCCTTCATGTTTGTCGTACTCTTGTGCACTCTCTGGTAAATATACGTATGTTAACATAAGTCACTTTTATATTCATGGCTAGATGTCTTTACTATATTGTCTAACTTCTAAAATTAATAAATTGTTTAAATTTATTTGGCTGATGTTTGTCTTTGTGCTTTGATTTCTCAACTGTCTAAATAATATTTAAGATATCTTGTCCCACCCTGAGTGTAGTTCGGTGCCCTTTTGATTCGCATATTTTGTCCACCCTAAAATAAATGTCTAGTTTCTTTTTTTGGACTAGTGGCACCCCCGGGTCAGTATATGCGAATCTCAAAGATCTTTCTCCCATTACAATATATATATATATATATTTGATATTTTATTGTTTGTGTCAATTTATCCAGCATATGAGGCAGTGATTTTTCATTTGAGATCTGTACTTTTTGTTTACTGTAATAATCTAATCAAGTCAAAATTATTTTAAAAATATATAATCTTATTATTAATTTGAAAAGAAAATATTCAAATATGACTGTGAGCAGCTCTGTCATCTCACTTACATTATATCTTGATTGCTCATCATGATGTGTTAAGTGGCTATGGACAAATTATACTTATTGTTGCAGACAATTTGATGGTTTGTTATCTAGAATGCCATTAATGATTTCAAGCATGCCTCTTGTCATTGAAAAAAATGTGTTTGTATTTCTGTTCCTTCCTGGTTATATTTTTTCTTGAGGATGCCATGTATGATCCCAACCTGCCTCTCATGACTCCAAAACATATTCAACAATACCTCTTTGTAATTTGGCCATAAATGGGGGTGGCAAATCATTTTTGAGTTGTCGTCGATGAGCAACCTTATCCCACTGGATGGCGCAGTTATCACACTTAAACTATAAAATATGATCATTCATGGGCCGTTAATTATAATCATTTTGATGTGTTTTTTGTAATGCGAAAATAAAAACAAAAAAAAATCGTCTTTTTTAAATATTATTTAATTTTAAATATTATTTTTTATTAACGTATACAAATTAAATGATAATAATAAATGTAAAATAAAATAAACAAATTACAATTTGATTCGTCTTTTTTAGTTTTCTTTTTATTAGAAAAATCAATTTTCTATCAGAGATTTTTTTACTGGGGTTACGGCTTTTTTTTTTTTTTTGTTGTTTACCGCTATTTTTTATTTCAAATAGAATGACAACTAAAAGTAAAAGTTGTTACGGTTAGATTTAGGGTTAGTTTTAGGATTAGCTTTAGGGTTAGTTTTAGGGTTAGTTTAGGGTTAGTTTTAGGTTTAGCTTTAGGGTTAGGTTTACGGTTAAAATAAAAAATATCAAAATCGTATTTTTGTAAATATTTTTTTTTACTAACATCTATAAAATAAATGATAACAATAAACGTAAGCTATATTCAACAAAGTATAACAGTAGTCAGAGAAAAGAAAGAAACTAAAACTTTTTTAAACAACGACCAATATATTATAACGATCGAAATGAAAGTGAAGATCGAATCTAACTGCAAACTATGATATCTGCTCTACAGAGCACCATCTAGGCATTTAAACCTAGAAAAATTTATAGAGTAGGCAGATACGAGCTGTTAAGATTCCACTTTATTTAAATATTCAGATCATTAGCCCAAGTCACTAGCTCAGTGGAGACGCAGAGATAAAAATCTATATCTTAATTTATATCTTAAATATAAATAAATAAAAGCCACTGCCAGAAATTAACACATAAAAATATTTATTTACGCACATATAAAATCATTCTAATTTGAGGAATAAGTTCAACATTTTAGATTTTTCTATTAATCTTTAGTTTTACATTTAAGTAAATTACAACCATGAGTTTAATATTTATTTAGTGAGTCAAGTATGAATAGACTACATAGATCTGCATTTGAAAAAAAAAAAATCTTCCCTGATTTAACCTTAGGCAACAAATTTCGCAATCAAACCGGCACCAATCCATCTGATACATTTATGTATTCAATGTAGCATGAAAATACGACAACACAAAATACTATACTGTCAGGAATGTACATCTGATCAGTAAGTAGAATTAGAGAAGACATTGTCTCTCCAAAAACAGGAATGTCACATCTGTTGGCAAGTAGAACAATAAACATAAAACTCCATAGGAATGGACTGCAGTCCTTTGCTGTCTTACAAACCCATCCATAGGCAAACAGAAGGTGTGTGGCATATATATATAATCCTGCCCGTAGCGGATCTCATACTACATCTACAATTACACAAATATATCCAATCCATTGAACCAATTCAACTACGAAATCAACAACCTAAGATTACCCTCCTTTAATATAACTTTACAAAACTATATAGCCATTCACGCCCGACTTAAATTTAACATTTAAATACGTTTGCACAGATTTGTTTAAAAATGTTGGGTATAGATCGATTACATAGATTCCACGGTCAAAAACATTTCAAAATAAACATAAACAATCAAAATACAAAATTATTGATACCGACAATCACAGAGGAAAATTTATAAGTAACCCAATAGTATTCACCATAAGATACTTGCGTTGTCACAAATAACTTAAAAGACATCCGAATAAATACATTTTAGATACTGTACGGTATCATTATTTATCGAATGTCTATATATTTTGATCAAATATGAAAACCAAAATATAATTAACCGCAAACGAATCCATGCAAGCGTCTATAAACAACTTAAATTTCATGCATTTAAATAATCTTTACAATAAGAAAAAAAAATGGAAATGATGTTTATCAATCGGAAAACATATAAAATTAAACATTATTAATTTGATTTAAAAACTTACAAAAGTCAGATAAGAGTCCGTTTTAACATTTAAGTTGGCTTGTTTATCAATTTGTAAAACTTGATGAAAGTTCTTAATTGATTTTAATAATTGTTCATTTCATATAGCTTATGGTAGAAGAGTCCAGGTTCCTGTTTTTAATTCCCACAACGCCTCCATTGGAAGATAATGTTCTGGAGATGGCAATAGCTGGTTCAAGGTATCACAGTCTTTCATTTTTTTTTAAATAGAGAGTGTGGTATGTGCGTCCTATCACATCTCTCAAACACAAAACACTGGAACTATCAGAAAAAACTGTATTTCCCTTTTTATATTATCCACACAGATTCAATCAACAAAATGTCACTAATCCATCACTTTCATTTGGGTCCGAGCCAAGGCTTAGTGCTTCCATTGGTCAAGCTAATTTCTCTTTATTTTCTTATCTATCTTTCATCAGATCATTTTAATTATACAAGAGCCCAAGGCTAGCTTGCTTTTCAAACAATTTATAAACAATCATTTCCATTTACAGATTACAAGAATTAATTAATACCTGTTTTTATTTTTAAATCTTGTACTTTTTTTATAAAAAAAAGTACGTTCAAATACTTATTTATTTGTTTTTTTAAAAAAAATATTTTTAAAGTTTGGCATCTGTGCGAATGTATATACGTTTAACAAACATTTTAATTTTAGCGTTTAGTTTTTTACTTTTATTTGCGAACTTTTAAGTTTTTATTTTAAATTAATGTAACGACATATATATATAATGTTTATAATATATGCTTTTTATGACATTTAAAAAAACAGTGTACAATTGTACTTTTCTTACTGGATATTTTTGTGTTAATGCTCTTTTTTATTTCAAAAATATACACATGGTACAATCCTAAAATGTCTCGTGGAAATGTTATGAATAGTACATTACTTGACGCGTTACCTAATTCCAGTTCACTTTATACATATATCTCGTCAACATTTACTACTTAAAACTTCAATACCCTACGGTGTAAAAAGTCTGTTAATTATTACTTTACAAAATCTGAACATTTCAATACTTTAAAATAAAAAAAAATCCAATGAAAATAACATTTCCATCCAATTAAAAAAAACACACCCTCTCCCCAAGCCGTAACCATTTTATAAACTGTGCGAATTGGGAAAATGTATTTGCTGCATAAACATACATGCTGTACTGTGATGCAACATAGTGACCTGCAATCTGTAGTACAACAAAAAGTTGTATTATAGAAAGCATGGGTTCGAATGTGTCGGACATGGAAATGGCATTTTTATGTGTTTTAGTGTGAAAACAGTGCCATCTAGTGGGATATGGTGGCTCATCGATGACAACCCATTTTTCTCTACCAGTCTCTTGCTTTATCTCCCAGGTTATCAATAGCCACCACAATTTGTTTTTCACTGGTCAGGTTATAGCATCTATATAATTCCTTCAAGCTTTGAAAATGCCTCATGGGATCTTCCCATGTCCCCCCAAAATGCTTTTATTATTGGCAACTAGATGGGCCATGTATTTATCCAGGCATCTTGCTTTGTTATCAGGTCTCCTCAGTTTCTTCTTTCTATGTATGCAGTGGTCCTTCTGGTGTTCCTTGGGTTGTATGGGTGGCTATCTGTTGATTTTCTTCTATAGTTTTATTCTGCTCTATTGAATGCATTTGACTTGCTTCTGACCATGCTGTTACTTGTAAGTTTTCACCTGGTGGGGTGCTGCTGCCCTTTTACTGTTACATTTTCATTATTTTTTCCTTTATGATTTTCTTTCACTTCCAATAGTGCTTGCATTATTCAGTCCATGAGCTCTTCCAAGTATCTATGGATTTTTTGGTTTCCTTTTAACTTGGTTAGGTTCTATCTTCTCCAGATATATAAACATGGTTTCTGGGTCTTGTTTACCCATTTCTTCTGTGTTTTGTCTATTGCTCATTATAGGCATCTCGTTAGTGATATAATTTTATTTTTTTCTTTGGATTATTAATTTATCCAATGATCTATCTGCTTCTCCTATTCATCATTTTTTAGTGTTGTGTTTCATTTATCTAGTTTATTTTCCTAACAAAAAAAATCCTGTGTTTTTATGTCCATCCTTTTTTTAGTATTCTGAAAAAAAAAGTGCCATCCTGTTAATATTTGTACTTTTATTAGTCTAAAAAGATTATCTTATCCTATCCATCTTTGTTTCATCAAACATCTTACATTATTAATTTCTCTGATATAAATTGTATCCCTTACATATGTATTTTCTTTGTATATGTTGCTCACAGGATCACTCACTCCATCTGCAAAAGAAAGTAAATAAATTATTTTATGGTATTAATATTTTCCCTTTTTAAAAAAACAATTGCTCCACTTCCTCACACACTAGTCTCAACCTGCTACTCTCAAAACAAAATTTCCTTGATTAATGGGTCAAAGCAAATGCACACATTTATAGCCTTGTTGATCTATGTTACATGATCAAAAAAAATTCACATTTGATGCTTGAAAAAAAATTGTCTTTCTTTTTTTAAAAACACCTTTTTTGGATAGGCTCAAGAGTGCTTCCACAGTCACATGAAGACAGGTTTCAGAGTCTAACATTCACAGTGCCAGATTATAGGGGAAAAACCTGTAACAGTCAAGTTTTATATAATCAATCAACAAGACCAAAAGATCTAACAGGCACCCTCAACCAGCAGACATAGTGTTACTCCCATGCTCGTACTTTAAACCTCCCAACCTAGGCTTGCTAGTCTCAACCACCTAATTAACATTCTTATTATCACACAGCTTTCCTTCTTTTATAGCTCAACATAGCTCAGGGTTGGAACTTGGACTGTCTTTCTTAGGGTTCTTCACAACTTACAATATAATAAGGACCAGCACTCCTAAGTCTTAAATTAATTGTCTTGGGTTTATTACATGATTTTAGGGTCTAACTATTTCTCTGTGATTCCCAAATTAATATTATATCAATGGAGTACAAGTAAATGGATGTGTTAATGAAGCAGATAAATGTGTTTCTAATAATAATTAATAAATAGTTACAGATCACAAATTTAAATTGACAATACTATAGATTTATTTACCTAAAATTAATATAATTAAAAAAACAGCTTACACACAGAGGACAATGATGATCTACTGGCTTTTATATCATGATATTAAAGTTAATGGCTGCCTACAACAATGTTGTGTGCCCTACTTAGTTTAAATTGAAATTATGAATATTTATCAGTACATACTAGGTTTTATGTATGATTAATTACATTCTTAATTATTTTTTTGTCGAGAGAAAACTTGTGGATGGGCTTGATTTTAAAGGTCACCTGAAGTTTTTAACTAATGTAGGCAGAGGCTGGACTGCAAATATTTTTTTAGAAATTGGAATACTACCTGAGAGTATGGGAACAATGGTACATCAATATAAAGAGAATTGCCTTTGTGGTCTGATGGTGTGGTTCCCTGCTGAAGAATAGATGTTCCAGTCATGAAGAGCATCTGCTTCTAACCAAGGGCCATACTAATCAAGAGAGCATAGATGTTCTAAAATCCAGGAATTGGGAGCATAAGAAGTCTCTGTTTTTGAGGAACCTGGACCAATGCTAATCTATGGATTAGAAACCTGGGCATATGGCATCTGGTCTGCCCTTATACAGTTTGATCATTAAGATGCATGAACCACAATGAAATATACAAAATTCAATTATAAAGTGACCACTGCTACACAGATGAGGCAGGAACATATATATATATAAACAATAATTTGTGAAACCTTCTGCATACAGAATTAATATGAATAAAATTACTTTACATACATAATGGTGAGCATTCCTAGTTAATAATAAATAAGTATTTGCTAATCAAACCCATTCACAATATTTATTTTCATAATCTCAAAGAGTAAAAACTTGATAAATAATATTAATATGCTTGGGGAGATTATTGATTCCTAAATAGACTGATAACTTTATCCAAAGAATGGCAGTTTTATTTATATAATACTTATATATTGCATTGATGAGGAATGCAATACATACATTTAGATTTCTTCATTATTATTACTTCTACAAATATAAAAATCTTTGATTACACTTATAGCACATGTTAAGGAAGGTCATTATATAAAATCATTATTAAAAGACAAATATTAATTTAGCTGTATGTGAAGTAATAATTTAGTTAGAATTAATAATTTAATTGTATTGAATATTCCTAATAGCATTAGTTTCGACAGCATATAGGTTATTCTATATATATTAGAGCACACTACAGGTAAACAATGTAATTTATAATCTATTAAATAAAACATGCTCGCCATCCTTTTTTAAATTTTATATAACTCTAAGAATTGACACATTGCTTTCCTTGACATAATGGGGAGGAGGGGTGAAAGAGAGAACTTTAAAAAAAAATTTTTTTTTAAACATGTTAATTTTGACTTTAAAAAAGAATAATTTAAGGTTTGGTGTCTTCTCTGCTCACTCTATCTCTTGGGATTTTGAGAGCAAAAAAAGTGTAAACATGTTTTAATGATTTACCTTTTAATTTCCTCCACCATTCAAGGTAGTACATATAACTAAAAATGAAATAAAACTAAACCTTTAATATGTTCAATAATTTAAGTAAGCAGTTCAACATTTAGAATAATTAACATATAGGTTATATAATGTTATGACCAGTTAAAAATATATAAATTTAGTTATAGTTAGAATATTTAAATAAATATATCATTTTACAGGTAAAAGTTCAATGGTGGCTAAGGGACTTCATTATGCCTACAGACAGGTGGATTGGTGAACTTCAGGCTATAACATATGGTAAGATGTGAATGGAGCTTCTACATTTTAATGGAAATATTGGATGCCAACTCTCCAATGACCATGAGAAGCTGATGCCTGACTACTCACACCTTCTGGTAGATACCATCATTATAAATTGTTACTTGCATTACTAATAAGCAATAACTTTTAATCATATGATGAAAAATTTAAAAAAAAAATTATGTTAGAGTTCTGCTATTCCCATGATCAAAATTATTAAGCTGAACCCCAAACAATGCCCCCTTCCATGCTTATATATTTTCTTTCATGCCCAGGGTCTACTTTCTACCTTAATGGATTTTAGGTTTAATTTTGATTTTTAATTCCTCTTCCATTAGCATTTTCATTTCCTCATATTTTCTGCTGCCACTTTGGTTTCCTGTGCATTGTGCTTTATTTTACATTATGATACTTTGCAATGTGTCCAGGATGTGAATGGTGTTTAACTGTAGCTATTTCTGTTGATAGTATGTATAGATACAGCATTTAATCTTCCTTATTTAATGTGTTCCAACCCCTCTTCAATTGTTTTACACATTTTAACATTTTTTTTTATTGATTTTTTTTTACTTTTCCAAAATTCTTTAAAATTATTTCTAACCAAATACTTTTAACATAGTATTTTCTTTGACTAAATATATGACATGATTAGAATAGTCAGCTTTAACCTTTTGAATATCGAAGTTTATACACACATGTGCATGTGTGCAGATATTTTAAAGTAAACTATATATATACAATGGGAGGTTGAACACAATCGAACATAAGGCAGGTATATCTGCATACAGATAAACACTGCTTCACTATACATTCATTATACATTCCCTTATTCATCCTTTTCCTACCTTATAATTACTGTTATTATTGTTAGATAATTGGAAGCTGTAATATGTAAGAATGTATAGGTACGTATATGTGTTGATAGTATAAAACATGAATTGTTTGTTGGTTGATAGATAGTAGTTATAAGGTAGAAAAATATAAATAAGAGAATATATAATGGATGTGTATATATTAATCTGGTCAATGACTTGATAAAATTGGGAAAGAAATTGTGAATATTCGAACATGAGCAGTTGTAATATATATATATATATATATATATATATAAATGTATATGTATTGATAATCTAAGAGGGGGTTGTTTATTTGATGATAGATAGTGGGTATAAAAAAAAAGATGAATAATGAAATGTATAGTGAATGTATACATAAGTGTAAATTTATAAAAACAATAATAATATCTTTTATTTTTTCATGGGTTTGTTTCTAGTGATGACCACTAGAAAGTGTATAAAGCTGTAGAATGTTTATGGTCACATGATTAATTTTAAACATAGCATCTTGAGAAGATTCATTTTTAAATGAAAATCGATTTGTTATTAAATTAAATTGTATACAAACCAGTTGTCTATTATTTCCAGTTATATATAATTTCGATTGATTGAGTATTTATACGTTTTTGACAACATTATGGTCATATAAGTTACTGACAAATGACTATAAAAAACAATATATATATATATATTAATTCATATTATATATATATATATATATATATATTAAAACAAATAAAAAAAACAAATTAAAAATTTCATTTTTACAAACTAAAAAAACTTTTTATCTAAAAATTACATTTCCAAAAAATGAAATAATATTAATAAAGTAAGAATCTTAAGGGTGTTAGTTTTTTGTAAAAAATAGAAAGTAAATAAAAAAATTCATCGATTCAGTTAAATTTTTTTAGAAGAATGAAAAAACAATGATAATCTTACTAATGGATATAATCTTTATTGGACTCAAAATCTGAAATTCCTGGATTAAATCTTCTTTGTGATTTCCCAAATGAGAAACCATTCAGTTATTTTTACATACAACTGTTGCTAAATTTTACATTTTAAAGCTACAAATACAAAAAAAAAAAGAACTTGCAAATGATTCTCAAAATGTTACTTAAAGAAATAAGTCTTTTCATTCTAACCTCAAAGTTTTTCAATTGACACACATGTCTTCTTAGTATTTGTTAATGCAAATTACACAAATTTTTTAAAATATAATGTTTATACCAAGGATTTATTCACAATAATCTTAATAAATATATAAATAATTATTAAATCATTCTTATTGATGCTGTAAATGTTTATTTGAACTTTATTAAATTTAAAGATTATTTGAACTTTACTAAATTTAAAGTCTATATCTATTATAATCATTATATAAATGCAAGATAATCTCTATTTTCAACCTTTCACTTTTACATTTCAATATTATATTTCAAACATTTAGTTACTGCTGAGTGCTTGAAATACGAGAATGAGTGCTGAATGTAATTTCAAAAATATAAGATAATAATGTAAAAAAAAAATAAAAGGTAAAAAATAAATGTTATCATATATCTACATAAAGAATGGTATTTGTATTTAATTCAATTTAAAGTTTATATTTAAAGTAAAGTAAATGTAATAATTGATAACCTTATAAACAATTTTAAAATAATTATCCATATATTAATTAAAAGTTGTTTATCATGAATAAGTGTTTGTTAACAAACAAGTATTTATGAAATAAATTGGAGTAAAATTAACAATTAAATGATAATTAAATACTTAGAAAATAAAGCAATAAAGTAGTTAAGGAGGTTTTAAATACCAAAGTAATTATTAAAATAAACAGTGCAATATAAATATTTTAAATTTGAGTTGTAAAATTAAATATACCATATACTAAAAATAAGTCAAATACTGAAGAACAATGCTAGTGCAGCTCTTTGCAGCTTAATTTCTGCACTCTAGACAAAATCACAAAGAAGTGTTTTTAATTTTTATGATCTCCATAACTGATTTTTACCATCTTAGTACGAGTTACAAATTACTTAAGTCATATTTTTCAATTTAATTTTGTATACTTATTTATTAAAGTAATAAACATATTATGGTAAATAAATTAATATATATGTATACACATATTTCAAACGAAAAAAAATACAGTTTATTAAAGATATATAAATAAACAATTCTGTCTTTATGATTTATTTTTCATAACTTAGTTCAACAATTAATTTTATTTAGATTATGATTTTTACTTTTTATTAGAAAATAGCCAAACAATTCTTTATTTCCAAAAGTTTTCTTGTAGTTTTATTTTATTTTAAAAACATTATCAAACAATCTTTTAAATCACATTGAGAGCAAAGGACTCATCAGCCTAATTACCATTTTAAAAAGAAAATAGAGGGCAAAAAAATAATTGGCAAATGTTTATTTTTAATTAGTATAATAAAAGACTATTTATAATTACACTATTATTATTGCTTATTACTACTCTATTATTATTGCTTAATACTACTTAGATTTAATAAAGTAGAGAAAAATTATATCGTAAAGGTATAAAGATTAGACATCGATATAGAAGTGTACATATACTTTAAAAAACTTTATATTGTTATTAAAATCAACTTTAATACAGAGGCACTATTTAAAATATATATTTAAAACTATAAATATTAAAATGAATTTTTTATTTGAATTTAGTATATAGGTGGTTTAAAAACACAGCAAATTTATAATGTGGATAACAAAAAGTGTTTTGGTGAATTATTATTATATATTTATTTAATTTGATAAATTGCTAAACTGAAAAATCCCAAAATATAAAGATACCTGTCTAGTGGCATTCTTCCTATATATACTTTAAAAAATGTGTATAAATTAATGACATACATTCAAAAAAAACATGCAAAAAAAGGGGGGAGGACAAAATATGTGATTTTAAAATGAAATAAATTTAACTATGAATGTTATTAAGACATAAATATTTTCATTTTAATGCTGCTATAAAAGTAAATAGCCTATGCAAATAGTTTAGTTTTTTTAAAACCGATGAACTGAGAAACTATCCTTAGAAAAATATATAGAAAATAAGAGAAATAAAATTATAATAAATAGATAAAAACATTAAATAAAAGAGCATTTATAAGTATTTGAATCATAATCAAAAGACTTACCAGAAGTTAAACATTGTAAAATTTATAATAAAATATGACAAAGTCAAAAAGCCTTTAAATAGCTTATGAAAGTCAATACCTATTCTATAATGCTCTCAAAAGAGCCAGTAATGCAAAGAACATTATTCATACAGTTTTCTATCTGATAAAGTTGGGTTTTAAAACAATTTTTTATTATTTTATGCTGACCCACTATTGGATGTTAGATGATTTTTCTATGTATTGGCTAGATAGAAAAAAATATTTCCAAATTAATACATGGTATGGATTTGAATTTCTGGCCATTAATATAGCAGTTTGATAAACTAACTATTAAATTATGAGATTCTTTTATGATGAAAATAAAAATTTGCGTAAAAATCATATTAAAAATAAAAGATATATGGGTAAAAATACTTGCATTAATTACACAACACATCCTTAAAGTGAAACATTTATAAAAATTGTGTGGATAAGGATTAATTTATAAGAAGATTAATTACTGTGATAGATAGATAGATAGATAGATAGATAGATAGATAGATAGATAGATAGATAGATAGATAGATAGATAGATAGATAGATAGATAGATAGATGGATGGATGGATGGATGGATGGATGGATGGATGGATGGATGGATGGATGGATAGATAGATAGATAGATAGATAGATAGGTAGGTAGGTAGATAGGTAGATATTTATTTAAGCTACTATACATTAAAAAAAAGAAATGAAATTGGATTGGTGATACCATGTAGACATATTTATAAGGAAAGATAATATTTAATCATGTTTAAAGTTTATAGGTAAGCTAAAAATGAGATATGATAATCTTGAGCCTAATAATGTTTAACCTAATCATTGATGTTTAACTAAAAAGAAGATATAAAATGTATGAGTGCAAAAAATTTGGTATTTAAAGAGTAAATTGTAATAATTTGATATAAATAAATGTTAAATAAAAATAATAAAGATATATAAGAGATTTTGATTTTGGGCAACTGAAAAGAACTATTTCAGCTGAAATGCATTCTAAGAGTAATTTAGTAAGTGATGAAGTTAAATTATTGAATATATATAGGAAGTATTTATTGTAAACATTCATTTTTTTAAAAAAAAAGATAAAGTAGTGTAAATCTGAGAAGATTCTAGAAAGTTAATAGTTTTATCTTTAGAGGTATTCGCTGGATTCATTCTTGACCAGTTACCTAAGCACGTAAAGATAATCATTTCTAATGAACAGTATCGGAGCATGCGATTTTTATCTATATGGAAAGAAATGTAAATGATTTAGTGGAATTTTCATAAATATATTCAGATTGGCAGTGAATAAAGATAGATATCATCACAGTCTAGAACAAAAATATATAAGATAATAGAGATAATTGAAATGTAAGATTTGTTGTATAAAATTGTTTACCAAAAATGGATATATATATATATTGAAAAGAGATTTATTAATCCCAAAATGTTTTCAAAAATAGGGCATAAGTCAAATAAGGTTGCCAACGCTTCCAAGAAAACTTTATTTCGGAACATAGTACACTATGAGAATATATATGCATAGCTTTTAGTGATATGTACACAAACATGTGTATATTTGTATATGGAATTCTTTTAAGAGATAAATATTTTTTTAGGCAAAGCTTTACGGAGTTTTGCATTAAAATTAAATGTTTAATTTCTTTTTTCTTTCTTTTATTTCATAACCATCTGTTACTTGCTGATAGCTTCTACTAAGCCCGTGATCACTCGCACAATCATTATCTTTAAACTCCCTAAAGAAATAAAAACATTACACTGATTCTCTTTTAAATTGTCATTTTTATTTACAAAATCTCACTAGAAATAAAAAAGACATTTTTAAAAATTAGATAAAAATATCAACAAATACCTACAGTACATTAAAACAAAATCAGTGGTAATATTTCAAAATTCAATCAAAAAACTATTTTCTTAAAATTGATTTTTTTTTTTGAATGCCAAATAAAGTTTTTAATAATAAAAAAAAAAAGTAAATAAATAAAATCTCCACTATGCAAAAATACATTTTTTGTTCTAAATACAACATTATATATTAGATCAAATGTTCTGAGCTCGGCTCACCGGTGCCTGCAGAGCAATTTGCATGTACCCGCGACAATTCATTAAATATTACAAAAAATAAAAACAATTTAGGTAGTACACATATATAAAATGACACGTCATCTTTCATATGTTATACTCTAACGAATATAGTCATCAAATACGTATATTCTGATTGGGTAGGAGTAAATAAACGTGTTGTCTGTGCTGAAAATTGTTATTTTCTGCAGACACTAATGCCAAAACAACTTTGATAGTTTTGTATGCAACAACCTTTAATGTTGTGTTTTGCTCCAAATTGAGTTATCCTAATAAACACAACAAATCTATAATTTCAACAACGATTGGAAAAAAAGATTATTGTTTTGTTCAATGCAAAGAGAAACGTTTGCTTATTGTGAAATGATATTATATAACTTGTAAAGAAACATAACCTTGAATGTCATTTTAAGAGCCATCGCGGCTCTTTTGATGTTAGTCATCCACTTAATTCTAAGATTATAAAAATAAAAATTGATCGAGTAAAAACAAAATTAAACTACTCAGTTATCTGTTTTTGTTTAACATGCAAATACAGTTTTTTTTTTTTAAAAAAAAAAAAAAAGATGCAATGTCTTCTTTAAAAATTTTTCATTTACTGGCAAAAAGAGAGCCTTTTATTGTTCAGGGAATTACTTAAAAAGGTATTTCTAACTGCAGCTAAATTATACTATTTGAAAGATTTTTTAACAAGTGAGAAAACCATTTCTGTTAGCAAAATTTGCAATTGTTGACAACTATTAAATTACTAGAAGGATTTAAGTGGTTTCAATTGATTTATAGAAGTCAATTAAAAAAAGATTTGGAAATATGTAAATGGTTCTCATTACAGTTAGCAATTATTCCAAAAATAATATTCAATCATTTCAGTATACTAGAAGAATTATTAAAATTTTGACAATAAAGTGGACAAAGGTGAAAATATTTGTAATATATTTAAAAATTTTTACAACAAAATTGGTTTGCTTAATCTCAAGATATCAGCTATAGTGAATTATTGATAATGCATCAACAATGTTGGGCATGAATCTGTTTACTATCGGCAGAACAATAAATTCTCCATGAAGTTTATATATTACTATTGCATTATGAACGGAGAAATATTGTACACCAAAATATTATCATTGAACATGTTATGAATATTATTTAAATAATTAACAGCATCAGAGAAAATCCTTAAATATATAAATGGTTTAAAGTCCTAGTAAAAAATATTGAATGCTCTTAATCTGATTTTATTCTGTATGCAGATGTAAGATGATTATCTAGAGACAAAACTTGCAAATGATTTTTTAATCTGTTGGAGGAGATTAAAAATTGTCTTAATTCAAATGAGCAAACATTCCAACAGTAGAATGGCATTTGTTGATTGAAGGAATTAGTTTATTTTGATGACTACTTTTCAAAAATTAAACAAAGAACGAACTCCAAAAAAAAAAAAAATTAAACATTCATCTAAAATAATTAGCTTCATAAAAACATTTAAAGCTGAAATTTTATTTTGGATACCTAAGATAAAAAATATTATCTAACACAAAATGTAAAAAGCCACTGACATTATTTTTTATTTATTGATTGATCACTTTGAAAAACTTTCAGCAAGATTTGAAAATAGATTTTTTCAAATTATTTTCATGTATAACATTTTATTTCACAAATACTTATTACAAAATTGACTAAAAACACATGCACAAGAAATTAAAGATGGGATTTTAAAAGTTCAAAATCACTTTACATTGAAATCATATGTTAAAAATGAAAATTTCTGGAATGTACTTGATCAAAAAAAGTGCACTTTTTAAAAAAATGAGCTTATAAAATTAACTTCTGTTTTAGTTTTATTTATATTAATTACTGTTTTAAAGGATAAATATAATTAAAATGAAAAACAGATCTTAACCTTACCAATTCTAGACTTGATGATTGTTGATGAATAAAAATGGCATAGAAAACATTTAAGTGTGAGAAAATGGCATATCAAATGCACTGTTGAAGATAAATATTAATTTTAAAGATTTTTCAAATTTATTCTCATTTTTAAAGTCTTTAAATAACTTTGAGAATAAAATCTATTTTGTGAGAATATTTTATTGTAATTTTATTGTTTAATGAAATGCATCCTGGGTTTGCTGTTTGGAGATGATATATTGTGGACAAAAGATGAATTTAAAAATGTAAACAAAATAAAAGAAAAAATCTGAAAAACATGAGAAGTCAAAGAATACATTGAAAATGTGGGTTCACTGTCACTTCTAAAAAATGTAAATATTAAGGAGAAACTTAATGAAGCATATAGACTTTCAATAAATAAGCATAATACAAAGGTTAAAAATATACAATTTTATCCAAATAATAGACTGTATTATTTTTGTGGAAACTTTGAAACTATCTTATGTGGACATGATGAAAAAGATGATTCAGTAAATCTAAGGGTATTTAGAGAATAAATAAATTTTGCAAATAAATTAGAGATTTGAAGAATCATTTAGAAACCAGTATGGTTTTCAAATCATTCAGAATGAGATGATTTACTGCCTGCTATATATATATAATAATCCCAGTGCATAACGCTATACTGAAATAAATATACAAATATTAAGCAATTAAATCATCCCACATGATTAAGAAATCCAGTACTGCCCTCTGTGAACTAATATATAAATACATTAGAGTTTGTATTTCAAAATAGCCAGGTCAAAATGGTATCCACTTTGACCTGTCTGCTATCAGATGTTATATATTGAAATACGAACAAACTCAAACAAAGAACTTGAAAATTAGCAAACAACGATCTTAAATTTTGCTACAAACAAACATGTTTTTATTATTATTATATAAAGACAAACTAAACTTTAGTAATTTTAATCTTTAAACCACCTAACACAAATGTATAGAAAATAATCCCAGTGCATAATGCTATACTGAAATAAATATACAAGTATTAAGCAATTAAATCATCCCACATGATTAAGAAATCCAGTACTGTCCTCTGTGAACTAATATATAAATACATTAGAGTTTGTATTTCAAAATAGCCAGACAGCAAACAGACAGGTCAAAGTGGATACCATTTTGACCTGGCTATTTTGAAATACGAACTCTAATGTATTTATATATTAGTTCACAGAGGGCAGTACTGGATTTCTTAATCATGTAGGATGGTTTAATTGCTTAATATATATATATATTGTAACAGTCAGAAAACGCGTGACTCGTTAACATAGTGCAGTATTCGACCACCACATAGAACTGCAGCACCATCTAGGTAGCGAAGCCACCCATAGTACTGAGTTCGAACATAGTTTATCGGTTCCACAATACAATCTACAAAACAATGCATCTGATGCGATATTAGTAAACATTTTTTTTAGGCACGGTGGTCAGGGATATGCAAGAGATTCATGATTTTATTTTCGAGTTAGCCAATAATCACACTAATATTAATTAAACATTCATTTTACATAATCGAGGAAATATTATATAGTATGGGTATTGAATAAATAAAATGTAACTGCAGACGTAGTTTGAAATTATTTATTTAAAACATTTTAGTGATAAATCATTTACTAGTAATATTTGCTAAGATTTAAAGTTTCAGTAGTGGGATTTTCCGATACTATTATATATTAAAGAAATACATTTATTTATTTAGACATATTTTATATTTAAGACTTTAGTAGCGGTATTTCCGATACTGTAATGTTTACAAAAAAAAAACATTTATTTGATGATGTAATCTAGCTACCTAAAATTCTCGAGCAAGCATTTCTAAGTCATGCCTTGAGGGATTTATACCTTTGCAATGCACGAGTCTAAGTAAAATATATAAGTAGTAGTGGCAGACATATATGTATTTAATTATAATATTTACTAATCACTAGGGGCAAACATTTATTTCAGAGCGAGTTATGTCACTAATGCAGGGATGGAGTGATACATGGAATAATAAAGTTAATTAAAGAAACACGTGGTATGCTAGAAAGGCGATATGGAATGGCAGTATATTGAAACTGCAAAGCTGTGAATGAGTTTATAAGAATGATGGGCTGGCATTTGCCATCAGCCCAAAGAAGTAAGGTGTCACATAAGCATAACCAGGGACAAGCGGTTCGTGCTGAAATGGCCTGCTGGCTGCATGACGGTCGTCAAGCCCTACGGGAGCATTTATTATGTCCGCTTGTGTAGGACAACTGGGGTTAATGTAGGACGATTGGGGTTAATTTCAACCCTATAGAATCCGGAATATTCATGGCTTGTAATGGGTCATTGCGTCTCTAAACATAGCACATGTATAATGTACAAACAATCCTGTCAAGACTTAAATATATTTTCTAACTCGGCCCTACATTATCAACATTTAATAAAGAATGTTGGCGACTCTCAAAGAAATGCAAATTTTAAGGAATTATTAATTAAGATTTAATAAATATAAAACATATAAAACATATATAAACTAGGTGATTATTACAACTAATACGCCAGCCATTTGCGAAGTAGTAGACCCCTGCATTACAATAAATGAAGCATTGAATGAGTGTCGATTTATATGAAAATTAAGTTATTTATGAAATAAATATTAATGAAAATTTGACATGCATTCACTGTTTCAAGCGATCATAGATTTAAACTTAGAAAATTATGAGCATGCGATAATTATATGATAAAATGTAGATTTTAGAAATACATACCCAAGAAATATAGAGTGAGGTAAGCTAGATTATTAGAGAAATTTACACAATAAATTAATTATTAAATTTTAGTTTTACAAATGATAATTTTACATTTTATAAGTTATATAAGTAGTATGAAGAATAAGCTATAGCATATTAGTAGAGTATTCTAGAGAATTTGGACACAGGTACCTGTTTTATGAGACATTTTCCGATTCCATTGGTTAGTAGCAAATTGTTCATGATTAGCAGTTCTTTCCTGTATTTAGGTGGTTCATTTAATTTAACAGTAGCAGCAGCTTTCTCATTACTTTAGGCAGCAGATCCTCATGGTTGAATTTATGAAGGTATGAATGGCAATGGAAGGTTTGGCATCCAATAGGCCATCCCCGGGTGGAGAATAGTCTGGGCGCTTTTACCAGTCATACCGTGGCAGAAAAAAATTATTTAATATCTTGGAGATTCTCAACTGATCAAGAGCAGAGCTAAAGTTAAAGTGACAAGTTTCTAATAATTCTAAAATGGCCTCTTTTCTTATATCTTATCTTTCACATTTTTGTTATTTTTGTATTTTTAGATTCCACCTAATCTGCCCTGAGGATAATCAATGCATTTTTGTTAATTCTAATTAGAGAAAACTGCCATTCTATTGTTTACATTTAGATTTTACACTTAGTTTTTGCAATTAGATTTTAGGGAATTTTTCTTTTTAATTAATCTATTATCTCTCACTGACCGATTCTTTTTAAAATTTCAAAGACAAAAAGGAAACATACGATTACTTTTACTTTTAATTAAATATTACATCTGATTTCTAAAATTATTATTAAATGAAATTTAAACAAAGCAATAAATAACAGATTTTACAATTTAAAATAAATGGTTAAAATTATATATTTTTATATAACTAAAAGAAGAAATATAAATTATATTTATTGCCCTAAATTTGACATCGAAATGTGTGTGTGTTTATGTTGAATTTTACATATATCTATACAATTTTAATATTGCTACGCACACAATTCAATACCAAAAAGTTTAAATTTGAGTAGGATAGACTGGTGAGTGAGAGACTATAGAAAAAGGTGAAAATTAAGATTCAAATGTGAATCTTACTGTTTCATTTCCCTGTACTTCCCGTGAACAATTAAGGAAGAACAAAGGAGCCAAGAAAGAGAAAAAATTTTTGCTACATCACATAATTTAAATACGAAAAAAAATTTTTTTTTTTTTTTACAGATATGTAGAAATATAGAAAGCAGAGATTACATGAAGCAACGAATAATTTATATACCTGGATCCAGAATTTATAGTTTAATTTAAAATGGCCTAATTTGGCCGTCTCTGGTTAAAATCATAGTAATATCAGTTAAACTGATTATATATAAAGAAATTCTTAGAGTAAGTGTAATTAAAACAATAATATATATAACAAAATTTTTATCTAAAGCCTTATTTAACCAATGTAAATTCCATTCACCCAAATTCATTTTACCAAATTTGTTTTAATATTCTCATAAATGTGTAATAACTGTCCTAAGAGTCTAAAATATTTTTACAACCCCGGGTCAGGTGGATAATATCTACATGGTTTGAGATTATGGGCATTATATGTCCCTTTTATGGTATCTCTATCTTTTAATAAATATGCATTCGGGCCACATGTGCGGTCAATTATAAAGAGGCCCCGGTAGAAAGGAAAGAACTTTTTATATACTCTTTTATCTCAGTTGCTTTGTTGAGAGTTCCGTACCCAAACATAGTTCCCAACCTGGAAATGTTAACTTCTCTGATCTGCTTGTAATTTCCATTCTGCCCTCTCCGTAAGGTGGTGGTGTGCCTTGCTTCTGTCAGTTTCAATATTGATTTCACGTTCATCCATGGGTAATGGTGTCTTGATCAGTAATGAGTCTGCTTTACCAAAATGCAAACGTGTTGGTGTCATTTCAGTGGCCTCATTGATGGTTCCATTGATATATTGAAAAATCTTTTCAGTTTGATTTACCCAGCCTCTGTGATTTTGATTAACGTGGGTCCTAAATAGTCGGTTTATTTCCCTCATAACCCTTTCACATGAGTTAGACTGAGGATTTTGAATTGAGGTCAGAATATGTTTAATGTTCTGCTGCATAAACCAAGTCTTCCATTCTTGAGATGTAAAGGCCAATCCGTGGTCTGAGAGGATGGTGATCGGTTTTCCAATCTTGATGAATTGATACTTTTGTAACACTCGAATTGCACAAAGGTAGTCTGCTCACATCACAGGATAGGCCCAAGCATATTTTGAGAATAGATCATAAGTTACAAGTAAGTAACGGAATCTACGGTAGGATGGTAATGGGCCATAGTGATCGATCGCAAGTATTTCATTTGGTGCAGACGGAATGATAGAGGCACGTACTCCACTAAAGTTTTTATTTGGTGGTTTATCTCTTGCACAAATAGCAAATTTCTTGAGGGTATCCGTCACATCTTCATATAGTTTTGGCCAGTGAAATTGTCATCTTATAGCTTCTTCTGATTTTCTGGGGCCATAGTGCCCTATTAAGCCATGCATATACATGATGAGACGGTTTCTGAGGTCAGGTGGTACCAAGATTTTCCAGTAAATTTTATCTCCCACAATCTGCTGTTGCAGCAACCCATTTCTTATCCAGTATAGCTTCTTTCCTCGAGGTGTTGTGCAGCCTTGTATTGGATTTTCTTGCTGTTGTACAGTTTGGATAAGCTTTTTGTATAGCGGTTGTTGCTCTTGCCAATGTTGAAGGTTCCTTAACTTGTGTTCCATCTCCTGGTCCAGTACCATTGTTGCAATTACCAATGGCTGATCACTTATTATGGGATTGTGTGGCTCCAGTTCTATAGGATGTCAACTTAATATATCGGCCACTGTATTTTCAGGCCCAGGGCAGTAGACGACTTTATAATGAAATCTTTGAAGTGAAAGACTCCATCTGATGAGGTGGTCATTGTTCAGGTAACTTTTATTTAGGAATTCGAGACACCCGTGGTCAGTAATGATAATCACTTCTGAACCCAGGAGCATCTGCTTGAACTTATTACATGACCACATGATTGCTAGTGTCTCTTGTTCCATCACTGTGTAGTTATTTTCAGCTCCTTTCAGAGTATGGCTGCTGAAATACAGTATTTGGTGTTGGCCTTCTTGGTTGACTTGAAATAGAACCACGCCCAATACTTTCTGACTACTATCAGTCTGCAAATAAAAGGGACGGGTAAAATCTGGGAAGTGTAACATCACAGTCTCTAAAAATCTTTTCTTTACTCAACTGAAGTCTTCTTCATGGGTATTCATCCATTCCCATCGGTGGTGGGGTCTTATCAATTCTACTAGTGATGATGTATCTTTGGCAAAATGGGGGTTAAACTTGTGATAGTAATTGCAAAGACCCAGAAATGATCAAACTTGTTTTCGGTTTGTTGGCCTTGGGAAATTTTCAATGGCTGCGACCTTGTCAGGGTGAGCCCTAATTCCTTGACCATTTACAATATGGCCTAAAAAGGAAATCTCCCTCAATGTGAAAAAACTTTTTTTTAAATTAACAGTTATATTTTTCTGGGTGCACTCATCGAAAAATTGTTTTAAATCTTCCAGATGTTCTGCAATGTCTGTTGATGTAACTACTACATCGTCTACATAACATACCATTTTTTTCTTTAACTTTTCTGACAATACTTGGTCCAAACACCTCAAGAGGCCAGCCCCACTTTTTATCAGCCCAAAGGGTACTCTCTTAAACATGTGGGTATGTCCATTGTATTGGAATGCGGTATATTTTCGATCCTGGGGGTGGAGAGCCATTTGCCAGTAACTAGTGGTTAGGTCAAGGGTAGAAAAAATATTCTTAGCAGTCAACTTGATAAACGTTTCTTGGATGGGTGGTGGGATGTCTCACTCAGGTATAGTAATGTTGTTTAATGTCCTAGCATCTAGACACAATCATATGGTTTCATCTTTCTTTTTGACCATGACCAATGGGTTATTATAGGGTGATGACCCCTTTTCAATTACACCCCAGTCAATCATCTGCTTAATTTGGGCATTCACCTCTTCTTGATACTGAAATGGGATAGGGTATATATGGGTCTGGAAATGTGTCTCTTCTTTTACTCGTATTCGATGGACGTAATCACTAATTTCACCTGGGACCTGAGAGAATATTGTACGATTTTCCCTAAGTAATTGTAACTGGAATCAGTCCTCTACCTTGTTTAATGGTGATCCCATAATTTTCTCTTGGATATCCTCATCAGGAATAGCCTCCTGACATGTAATTGCATTTCTTCAATTTGTTTATTAGTATCAAAACTAATCTGTTTCTGCTGGAAAGTTAGTATCTTTTTTTTATAGTCCAGGATACATTTATGTTGGGTTAAGAAGTCAGGCCCAATTATCGCATCCTGAATTAGTCCTTTGATCACTAATGAAGGCGTGTCCTGCATTGGCTTCTCCTATCAATATTTCCAACCAGACTTGATAGTTTTCAGTTCTGGTCATTCTCCCATCAGCCAGCTTCATTTGGATTTGGTGAGCAGGGAGACTGGGTATAAGTCCATGTTTTTCATAATTTGTTAACCAATCTCCAGAAACACAGGAAATCTGGCTGCCTGTGTCAAGAAGAATTTGTGCAACTGAAGCCCCAATTCTTGTATTAATAATTGGGCAAGGGCCAATCTGAAGTCCCCAAGTGGGATCCTCTTCCTGGATGACTGACGTTAGGTTAGTCATCTCCACTACTTTCAGCTGCTGGCAAGGTGGATGCTGATACTGGAAATCTCTTACTGAAGTCCTGCTTGATCGAATTGCCATTTGGTTTCTTTCTTTCTCACTATGATTGCTAGTAGTTGCTGATTGCTGTTGTCTGGTCTCCTGCTTCCATTCATGATCTACTAATCTTTTAGGCCAATGGCTTTCATCTAAAGCCACAAGAAATTCTCCCATCTCTTTGATTTCTTTGATACAACTTCCGATCATCAGCTTTTGGGTAGTTAATGGTATATTTTGTTGAATTGTTCTAATGATATGTGTATCTGCCAATGCGAACGTTGTGAGAGATTTAAATCGGTTTGCTTGGTGGAGGAAAAACTGAGCATGTGTTTCTCGGGGTATTGCTCCATATTTTTCATGACAGAGCATGTTGTAGATACCATTTTGATGCTCATCACTCCAATATTGTTTCATTAATGCATCTTTGTACTTCTCTATAGTTTTAGGTTTCCATTTCACCATATCCCACCAGCTTTGGAATAGCCCTGTAAATGGTAACTGGCAATAGCTATCTGTTCACCTGCTCCTGCCTTATGCACTTGAAAGAAACTTTGTAAGCTCTCTAAGTGGGTTTGAAGATTTTCTCCTGTCTCTCCTCTAAAGATTTTTATCTGAATAATCTTTCCTAAGTAGCTTTGAGGTCTAACCTCCCTTGTCTTTATATTTCCCCCCTCTTTATTGACTTGGGTTCTTCTATATTTGTTTGCTATCATTCCTAACTCTCTCAAGACAAATTTTTGAATTTCCTGATACTCCTTAGCTCTTATCCTTTCTTCTTCCTGTCTATTTTTTGATTCTTCATCTATTTTTCTCGCTTCCTCCTCATAAATTTTCCTCATTTCTTCCCTATTCTGTCTAAGTATTTCAAGCAACTTTAAATTAAAGTCCATTGACCCTCCATAAGCTTTAGATAAATCTACTTGCTCTATATTAATATTTTCTGCTTTCATTTTCTTAATATTATTCATTTATTTTATATTACTAGCATTAGACTACTCCCCACCGGTATCCTGGTCCTATCACACTCTTTCACTGCCCTTACCTACTCTACATTGCCCTATCTCTATATTTTCTATATTGCTGTGCTTAACATATATATTATAATGAACTACTGCTAACGCATATAATAAGCCACTGCTGTCTATATATATAATAGCACTTTAATAAATATTTACTGTTAACGTATATAACAAGCCTCTGTTGTCTATGATATATAAAATGGTGCTTTAATAAAATATTTACTGCTACTTGCTTTCTCATTTAGCGACTAATTACTTTTTTTTTTTTGACATATATATAAAAAGAAAAATATTTCATTAGATCCAAGTATTTTCATTCTTTCTTAAATTACACACACACATCCCTGCTTTCCTTAAATTTGTTATTACGTCTACCGTCCTTTCATTCACTCGACCCACATTATTTTGCTCAATTTATTATTTTCATTATTTTTATCAAAACGAACTCGTATATATATAGAATAATTAGCTAACTCGGTAACGAACGCTAAAAGAAATTTATATGCATGATATTTTTGCTCAGGGTATATATGGGTTTTATAATCGAAGCCTCCTTGTTTGTTGGTGCCGAACGCTAAAAAAAAATTATACTATGTAACAGTCAGAAAACATGTGACTCGTTAACATAGTGCAGAATTCGACCTCCACATAGAACTGCAGCAACATCTAGGTAGCGAAGCCACCCATAGTACTAAGTTTGAACATAGTTTATCGGTTCCACAATACAAACTACGAAACAACGCATCTGATGTGACATTAGTAACCATTTCTTTAGGCACGGTGGTCAGGGATGCAAGAGATTCATGATTTTGTTTTCGAGTTAGCCAATAATCACACTAATATTAATTAAACATTCATATTTACATAATCGAGGAAATATTATATAGAATGGGTATCGAATAAATAAAATGCAACTGCAGACATAGTTTGAAATTATTTATTTAAAACATTTTAGTGATAAATCATTTACTAGTAATATTTGCTAAGATTTAAAGTTTCAGTAGTGGGATTTTCCGATACTATTATATATTAAAGAAATACATTTATTTATTTAGACATATTTTATATTTAAGACTTCAGTAGCAGTATTTCCGATACTGTAATGTTTACAAAAGCAAAATATTTATTTGATGACGTAATCTAGCTACCTAAAATTCTCGAGCAAGTATTTCTAAGGCATGCCTTGAGGGATTTATACCTTTGCAATGCAAGAGTCTAAGTAAAATTTATAAGTAGTAGTGGCAGACAAAATATGTATTTAATTATAAGATATATTTACTAATAACTAGGGGCAAACATTTATTTGAGAGTGAGTTATGTCACTAATGCAGGGATGGAGTGATACATGGAATAATAAAGTTAATTAAAGAAACACGTGGTATGCTAGAAAGGCGATATGGAATGGCAGTATATTGAAACTGCAAAGCCGTGAATGAGTTTATAAGAATGATGAGCTGGCATTTGCCATCGGCCCCAAAAAGTAAGGTGTCACATAAGCTTAACCAGGGACAAGCGGTTCATGCAGAAATTGCCTTCTGGCTGCATGATGGTCATCAAGCCCTATGGGAGCATTTATTATGTCCACATGTGTAGGATGACTGGGGTTAATTTCAACCCTTTAGAACCCGGAAAATTCATGGCTTGTAATGGATCATCGTGTCTCTAAACATAGCACATGTATAATGTACAGACAATCCTGTCAAGACTTAAATATATATTCTAACTCGGCCCTACATTATCAACATTTAATAAAGAATGTTGGCGACTCTCAAAGAAATGCAAATTTTATGGAATTATTAATTAAGATTTAATAAATATAAAACATATATAAACTAGGTGATTATTTCAACTAATACACTAGCCATTTGCAAAGTAGTAGACCCCTGCATTACAATAAATGAAGCATTGAATGTGTGTCGATTTATATGAAAATTAAGTTATTTATGAAAGTAAATATTAATGAAAATTTGACACACATTCACTGTTTCAAGCAATCATAGATTTAAACTTAGAAAATTATGAGCATGTGATAATTATATGATAAAATGTAGATTTTAGAAATACATACCCAAGAAAGATAGAGTGAGGTAAGCTAGATTATTAGAGAAATTTACACAATAAATTAATTATTAAATTTTAGTTTAACAAATGATAATTTTACATTTTATAAGTTATATAAGTAGTATGAAGAATGAGCTATAGCATATTAGTAGAGTACTCTAGAGAATTTGGACACAGGTACCTGTTTTATGAGACATTTTCCAATTCCATTGGTTAGTAGCAAATTGTTCATAATTAGCAGTTCTTTCCTGTATTTAGGTGGTTCATTTAATTTAACAGTAGCAGCAGCTTTCTCATTATTTTAGGCAGCAGATCTTTGTGGTTGAATTTATGAAGGTATGAAGCGCAATGGAAGGTTTGGCATCTGATAGACCATCCCTGGGCAGAGAATATTCTGGGCGCTTTTACTCAGTCATACCATGGCAGAAAAAAATTATTTAATATCTTGGAGACTCTCAACTGATCGACAGAAGAGCTAAAGTTAAAGTGACAAGTTTCTAATAATTCTAAAATGACCTCCTTTCTTATATCTTATCTTTCACATTTTTGTTAGTGTATTTTTAGATTCCACCTAATCTGCCCTGAGGATAATCAATGCATTTTTGTTAATTCTAATTAGAGAAAACTGCCATTCTATTGTTTACATTTAGATTTTACACTTAGTTTTTGCAATTAGATTTTAGGGAATTTTTTTTTAATTAATCTATTATCTCTCACCCACTGATTCTTTTTAAAATTTCAAAGACAAAAAGGGAACATACGATTACTTTTACTTTTAATTAAATATTACATCTGATTTCTAAAATTATTATTAAATGAAATTTCAACAAAGCAATAATTAATGGATTTTACAATTTAAAATAAATAGTTAAAATTATATATTTTTTATATAACTAAAAGAAGAAATATAAATTATATTTATTGCCCTAAATTTGAGATCAAAATGTGTGCGTGTTTATGTTGAATTCTACATATATCTATACAATTTTAATATTGCTACACACACAATTCAATACCAAAAAGTTTAAATTTGGGTAGGATAAACCAGTGAGTGAGAGACTATAGAAAAAGGTGAAACTTAAGATTCGAATACGAATCTTACTGTTTCAATATATACCATGAGGAGATAAGGGGGAAAATGAGAGAAGTTTCTTTTGAAGCTGTCACATCTGATGACACAAATGATGATTCAGAACACACTCATATGGTCATTCTTCTATAGTATGTATTGAATGGAGAAATATTTGAACATTTTTGGGAAGTTTTTATTCCAGAAAAGAAAAGAAAAACTTTGATGGACTGTTAAAAAAGTAAATATTTTTTCAAGAAAATTTTTACTTACCATAAAAAAATAAGAAGCTAATTAATAGCTTTCATTCATATTATTATTTGTTATATATACATATATCATATGTTTGGGTTTATGTATTATTAATAAAGAATTGAACTTTTGAATAAGTCTATGACAATTTGAACATGTTAATTTTAAAATTACTATATAGCGCATCTATATGCCTATATATATATATATATATATGAATTTTATGTATATATTTGACATTGAATTGTATATTAAGAAAATATATGGTTTATTAGGTTTATTTATAAATTCCAGTGTGTTTACATGTTTTCATGCATGTTTACATGTTTTCATGCATGCACGTATATGTTAAATCAGTTATTAATTATGTATTATACAAAATGAATTTTATTTACAAGTTTATGATAATTCAAATATGTTTATAAATTATTATACTGTACATCTCTTTACTGATATATATGTGTTTTATGTAAACCTATTATGAAGTATTTATAAATCACAAGATGATAGCTAATTGTATTAATAAAAATCAGGCTTAATTTATATGTATAACCATATTCAACAGACCTTAATTTCATTTTAATTGTTATTAATAAATTGATATTTCATCGCTAAAATTATTCCAGTGAATTTATTCAATCATAGACTAGATTTAAAATATATATTTTTATTATATCTCTTGATCACAATAACATTTATAGAACTTATGTTTACTGAACTGGATTTGTGCATAATGGTCTGTATATAAAAGGGGGTTTATATTTAGTGTTTATGGACATCCAGTTGATGGAGATCCTGGTTGGTACAAAGGGGATATCTTTTAAAGTCCATGCACTACATTTCATTTTAATTACTATTTAGAAATCAATTTTATAGTTGGCCCGTACATTAATGATACTAAGTGGTCAGAACATTAATGATGGTCAGAATGTTTTCAGTATCTCAGAATTATTTGACTTATTGTTGTATTTTGATGTTGGAATGTCTAAGTTTGTGCATCCAAATTATTGTGTAAAAAATCTGCCCCATGCTGACAAGGGCTAAATAAATAGCCTGGTATATAATAGACTTCTTTCAAATCCAGTCACAAGATTGTCTCTTGATTTTTTTTATTGTTGATCATTTATGATGATAATTATTTTTATTTTGGATAATACTGGTGAGCTTATACTTATTTTTATTGTTGTTGTTGATTTTGTATGCTACACATGCTCAGGCTCATATTTATTCATTTTATTATTTGTATATTTAATTTAAATTTTGTATTGACTTGAAAATGATGATGGTGATTCCCATCACCCCAGGTTTCCCCTAAATTGTGTACCATTACAATATATATATAATTGCTCTTTTAAAATTTTTTCAAATGTTGATTTTTTTCTACTGTAACATAGTGAGTTTCTATCAATACTTCATTTCAATTTTGTATGAAATCTTTATTTTATATTAAAACTCAATAAGTTATATTTGATTTGTTTTAATTTTATATTCTTAATAAAACCCATTCTTAAAAAATCATATTTAAACTTTGCAAATATTGAAAAAAATGAATTGTAATAAAAACAGAGGATGCAAGATACCACATCCAATGATCTAAAAAAAAAACAGATCTTGAAAAAATAATTATCATTTTTTTCATTGTAATTTTTTAAAAGTGAATGAATGAGTGAATAAATGAGGATTTCTATAAATCTATCAAATTCTGCTTTAAAATCATGCTTGCTTTATAATTTTAAGAATATTAAAAAAATTCTAAGACAATTCTGACAGGTGTTGATGTTATATAATCGGTTTCACATAGGTAACATCATCTTATGACATGCAATTTTTTATTAACATTATGGTCAAATTTATTCACTTATATTTCTCAAAATAAAACATATATGAACAAAATCAAAGCATATATATAAATTATTTTAGTTTTAAATAATTATTATATAAAAATAATCAAAAATAAATTAGAAAAAGTCAAATTTTTTTAGTAATTTTTTCTCAAACTAATCCTGCTAATACTGTGGATTACAAAGAACTAAGACTGTCAATACCTTGGAAGTTATCTTTGTTAAAGAAAAATTGAGAATATTCTTTGATCTTTACTGAAGTACCTGAAAAATACTTTCAGATTTTTTTCAAATTAATAATAAGAGTAGAGCTATAGTTTTAACATTATAAAATAAGTCCTACATTAATAGTAGCAGAGTTACCATGCTATATCTAAAGTAAGTAAGCCATGCAAATTAATGGAATAAATGGTGTAAATCATAAACTATGCCAAGTAAGGTTCATGATACCAGTTTCAAGGGAACTTCTTTATCAGCTGTGTTAAGACTTTAAACATCACTAATTACAAATTAAAAAGGACTAGAATTTATATAGGAACATATTTGTATTATTTGAAAGTGCTATATTTTGTAGAAAATATATTTGGATTTAGTAACTCGAGAGCTATAAGTTATAAAGCTAAGTTTTACTTCAGAGAAAAAAACAGTAATAAAATGCAAACACATATCTAGTTTAAAAAGCAATAAAAAGATTGTTAATAATTAAATAGATATGTAAGTTTTAAAAGGTAATGTAAAATAAATTCTGTAAAATAAAGGAAACTAATATATGGTATGGCTGAAGATCTATCAGCCCCATATAGCTATTTGCGTTGGATAGCTGGGTTTGAAGACATGTAGATGTCTGAAAATTTCAGATTTTTCACTCAATAGATAACTTTTAGCTAAGTGCTTAGCTTTGGGTTGGTATTTTTAGATCTAGTGTCTGAACCTACCCTGACACCTCTCTGAGGAGTGCCAAAGCACGAAACCATGGTCAGGGGTTTGGGGAGGGGTTCCTGACAGAGATATTTTAAGTGCTGGCTCTGGCTAAGCATTTATCATAAAGCTTGTAGAGGAATTGGAAATCCTCACTGTTTATAACTTACAAGCTTAAGAGATAGGGTCATGTGATCTATGAATTGATCTATGACTCTTATTTTGACTATTTATAGTCTCTGCCAAAAGTCTTATGCAATTTTATATTGCTATAACTACTAATATATGGTATGCCTGAAGATCTACCAGCCCCATATAGATATTTGAGTTGGATAGCTGGGTTTGAAGACATGTAGATGTCTGAAAATTTCAGATTTTCCACTCAATAGATAACTTTTAGCTAAGTGCTTAGCTTTGGGTTGGTATTTTTAGATCTAGTGTCTGAACCTACCCTGACACCTTTCTGAGGAGTGCCAAAGCACGAAACCATGGTCAGGGGTTTGGGGAGGGGTTCCTGACAGAGATATTTTAAGTGCTGGCTCTGGCTAAGCATTTATCATAAAGTTTGTAGAGGAATTGGCAATCCTCACTGTTTATAAAGGAAACTTTATTTTCATAATTTGAGTTTAACTCTAATTCAAAGAAAAAAGATTGGTTTGCAGATAAATTAGACTTAAATAAATAAAGATTGCAAATTTTTTTTTTCAAGTGTCATAGCATCGGCCAGGATGCAACCCATAACCCGGGCAACTACTTGTAAGGCTGCCGCACTGACCTCTTGACCACCTATGCAAGACAAATTAAAAGCATTCTATAAAAGATTGTCAAAAGATAATGGCATATGATTATTTTCAAGGCCAGATATAACTGGTGGATTTAAAATACCAAGAAAACTGGGTATTGTTAAAATTGAACCATTAAACTATTTTAGTAGAAAACAAATGGAATAAATATTTGAAGCTAATTACTGAGAATTGTGAATGGACATAATTAGAAGCCATATCCTTATCACTGTAAAAATACATTAGTCAAATGGATATACTTTTACATTAGAATGATAGGAAATTGTCAATAAATTCAAGCAAGGAGAAAAGAATATAAGTAGTGCATGCAACAAAAGAGCATCATCATCAGCTTTTCTCCATGCATCATGTGCTGTTGTTGTTGTGATAAGGGCCTTTGAGAAAAGTTGAGGGGAAAGTTGCCCTAGTCTTTTCTGCAGCAATAGAAGTGTCCCAAAGTCTGTGCCTCTGAAGGTAAAAAAAATCCAGCTCGGAATAATGTTTAAAGGCTTCACCAGTCTTTTATTATTTTGTGTATGCCTGAGAAGACCCAATTAGGATTGTGTTTAAGTACTGTGAGTATAAACTTTTAGTATTCACTTAGGTCCACCACTATTGTAGTGGCTGTATTTGTTTGTTTGGCACTGATTATAGCATTAAAGATTTAGAACTTTAAATCAAGGACTAATTGTTAATGTGTATCATTATTTAGTAAAATATTAATTGATATATATATATATATATATATTATAACATTTTCTGTTTTGCTAGGCCTCTACATGCTAATATAAACTGCGCGCGAGTTGATCAAGCTATGTCAAAAAAGAAGAAAGTTGTATTTCTATTCTAAAAACATAGCTATATTTCCTGATCAACTCAGCCTATTAATAGTTGAGAATTATGCTATTGATGAAATCAGCTTTTAATTTATTTAATATGGGTGCCAGAACCTTTTATTCTAAAGAGTCTGCTGAAATAGTCAAATAACGTCTCACGAATAAAAAAAGAAAAATACTTTTAACTTAATCGGTATTACATCATGCCATAACGAGAATTATTTTTTTAAGATTATTATTCCTGGGTTTAGTGAAACATATTGGCAAAGGTAAATTATGTTTTAAATCTTATTAAACTAATAATAAATTAATAAAAAAAATAATAACTATTATTAATAACGTACAAATGAAAATAGGTATTAGAAATATTTTTATTCTAATAGATAAAAAAAATGTTTGAAGTAAATTATTTATCAAATAAATTGGAGAGAACACATTTAATTCAGATGTGAAATATTAATAAAAAATAATAACAGTTAAACAATTAAAAAGTTCTTTATTAAATAAGAGTGTTTTGATCAATTAAATTAAAGTGACTATTGGGATCCTTTTATACGTATATTTTTAAGAATTGTTTGTGAACACTTAAATTTGTCACAATCAGGATAATGAAGCATAACTTACCGGTAAGTTTTAGTGAATTCACGATGGTTGTAGATAACTATGCATAGATTTTCAGGGTTAAAATGAGCTCACGGCCTTTGATCATTAGTTGATCTTGCGGTCCATTCTCCTAGTTGGTCACGAAAACTTTTCTGATATACATCTTCAGGCACGATGTCTTCAGAAGCTCTGGTTCACTCCGACATGCTGAATTACTTCAGTGTAGAGCAATCTTGGATATATTATTGTTATCCAAGACCAACTAGAGAAACCAACAAACAAGACGTTCTTCAAACTGACCTCTGCCTTTTATACTAAAGGCCCAGTTTTCTGACTTCTGTGCATGCTACTATCATGGCATTTTGTGTTTACAATCTTATACAGTCTTTATCATTTTTCAATTGCTAAGTTTTCATTTTTTTATCAAGTTTTTCGGCCATGTTTAATTAGCTAAAATATTTTTCTTTTAGCTTATCTTTTTACTTGCTTTTGGAATTCTTTTGTTCTCTCCAATTCTACTTTTATTTCTAATTACATTAAAAAAAATATGAAAGAATAATTTAACTTTCATTGTACATTTTTAAAAAAAAAAAAAAAAAAATTATAGTAAAAAAAAAATCTAAATTTACTTTCTTTTTTTTAGTTTTTACCAAATGCCAATATATTTGCAACGTATATAAATAAACGTTACAATATATATATAAATAAATGTATTTATTCTTATTTAATAATATTTTGGGTAATTAATAATTTTGTGATATTTGTTGGTAGTCAGCTTCATAGTTGAATACACAACAGAAATTATGAAAAGTACAATATTCACAATCATTAAATTTGATGCTTTTTATATTCAGCAATGTACTTATAATTATATTCAGGATAGATAGATTGTGGTCTAATTGTAACCTCTGTTATATTATATTGACAGTCATATTCTCATATTAAATCAGACAATATTGCATTTTTAAATAGTAGTTTTGAGACAATCTTAGCATAAAAAATTTATAATTCTGCTATAAAAAATCATGTTTATATTTGCCACAAAATTATTTTTACAATATCTTTTAATGCTCATATCCTTTATGAAGTCTAATCCAATGAAAATATGCTCTTACAATTCTAAATTCACTACAATCTCTTTTAAAAATCTAAAGATCATAAGGATAGAATGAAAAGCACTATAAAAATCACATAATTCTACATATTCATGTAGGCTTAAGTTTTATATTTTGTACATATATCATTTATTTTATAAAACAAAACTTCATAAGATTTTTTAACCTTTGCATTTATAGAAATAATTTAACATTCTTCACTATAAAGCATTATGTGTAAGTATGTATTCAATAGGCAGTAGATGGTAATTACAACAAATTTTTTTAATTAATTTCTATCTATTATCTTTCATCAGTATGGAATTTCAAATTGTATTTACCTTCCAGCAGCCATCTTTATTTTATACAAGATAGTGAGCTTATAATCAACCTAGATAATCATTCAACACCATTTAGTAAATGGCTATCTAATCATTTTTAATTAGGGGATAAAACAACAATGAAAAACAACACAGTCTTTATTACGAGGCAATTTTCAAACTTAATGAATACTTCCTTCTTTTTGAATATCTTTTATAAACATCTGTTAAAGAAGTCTTTGAATTATATAAGTAGGATATTATAAACAGTTTTAACTTATCCTTTAATTTTTTACCTATTTTATTTAAGCAAACTTCTTCTATCATTATAACACAACTCTTTAATATCTGCATTTGTGATATGTCATGGGATTTCAAAAAAGTTGCAGTCTCCATGTAAAGTCAGTAAAACAAAGTTTGGCTAGAAATATTTTGTTTTATAAAAATTCTGTTTAGGAGAAGATATGTATATTAAAATTTCAATTTACATTATAATATATCAGTATGATAATTTATAGATTCTATATTAGGATATTAATTGAGGTTTTAATTCTTATCGCAGAATTTTTATGAATTTTTTTATGTAATGTAACGAATTCTAATAAAATTTGAAATAGTTATAAATAATTTAGTACTATGAGATATAATTAAATTATTTTTAATGTAATTTCAAACTTTCACTTTTACTTAAGCTATTTTTCAATCATGTGCTTTAATAAAAACATTTAAAGTAATCTTATTCTTTCGTGTTTTTTTTTTTTTTTTAATTTTAACCCAATTAAATAAAGTATTGTAAATATCATAACTTCATGGTTTATTTAAAAATACTTGGAACATGTTCTATTCTGAGTGACAGACAATGAAGGTCACATGATTTGTCAAAAATAATGTTAATTTCATACCCACAAAGCAAAACACCAAAAATAACTCAAATGATAAGCATAAAATGTCTAGCAAAGTAATTAAGGACTCAATGAAAAATTCAGTAACAATACGAATATATGTACAGATGCTTAGTGAAGTTAGATGAAATTAATAAATTGGAATTCTATTATAAATATTTTTTACAATAAAATAAGTAAAGCTCTTGATTCATATGAATTTTTAAAAATCAGAAAGTGAACACAAATTAGTTCCAATTATATAATAATAAGTCAAAAAATAATTGAGGCTTATAAAATGTTAATAATATAAACCTATTCATAAACAATCAAATCCAAAAATTGTACTATGATAATTTACAAGGCAAATTTCCAAAAATTCACTTTGATACTTTTAGGCATTTAGTTTATATATTACCATATTAGTTTTCTGGCTTGATTTTTCTAAAAACAGATTTATATATGTAAGTGGGTGTATGTCTTTTACAGATAAAGATAATGCAATTTAGTAATTATAAAATACACATAATTTAGGATAAAAAATTAAATAATTGAAGAAAACTATTATTCTCATGTCAAATGTGTGTATTTCCCAAGTAAATATATTGGAAAAACTTTAAAGTATCATAAAAATTTAAACAATATATGTTTAAGGCATTGATTGCAAATATTTAAAAATTAAATCCAAAACTAAATGATTATAATTCATTTATTGTATTGATAGCTGTTAAAATCAAATGACGTTTAAGCACCAAAGTGACAAAAAATAAACCGCCGTTCAATTGTTAAAACAGATTTTTTTCTTCAGCTGCTCAATAAAAATTCTCCTATCCAAAGTTCTTTCTTAGTGTATAACATATTACAATGATATTGATTTTTTTAATTTTTAGAATACCTTAAAGCAGGGGTCCCCAACCTTTTTGCACTTAAGAGCACATTCTATAATACCGACCAGGTGGCGGGCACCATTTATTTTTTCAATGTAAATTTATAGTTAGATATTGTTAATAATACACATAATGTACAAAAAAATATTTATTTACGCTGTAAAAATATAGTATATGCTACAATTTGATTATAATATAATAAATACAATAATTTATAAAAAATTTTAAAAATTAAATTTATTTGTATCAGATAAATAATTTTTTATCGTGTTAGGATAGCGGCGGCGACACATAAAATGGTCTGTGGGCACCATGGTGCTCGCGGGCATAGGGTTGGGGACCCCTGCCTTAAAGTATGTGTTTCATATTTATTTGCAATTTTAAATATGCAATATATATATATGCACTCATATATTTTTTAATGTATATATAAACAAAAGCATACAAAATCGCATATTCTTATATTATTTGCATATATAATTTTAGTTTTTGTATACAATTTTAACTTCTCTATTATTAAAATTATAAATATTTTAACTACATACATCAACATTATTCATTATTTAGAGAACAAAAAAAAATGAAAAAAGTGAGACTGTGCACCATTTTTAAAATCAGATCTCATAATGAAAAAAATATTATTTCTTTATCCTTTTCATACAAATTTACAAAGAGAAATCATCCATTAGAGAAATTGATAAAATCAGCGTTTGTTTATGAAAGCGTGCAACTAAATGTATTTAATAAATTTCTATATAAACTATTTATAAGCTTTTAAAATGAGGTTTTTGAATTTTATCAAACTAGCAATATTTTTGAGTAATAAAATATTCAATAATTATGCATTAAATAATCTATTTCACATTTTTATTCATTAGGTTAATGCACTAAAAACGCCGAGCTTTTAAAAAAAAATAATTTAATTTTTACAAAATAAAGGATTTTGTTATTAAACTTTTACGACAATACTTTTAATTTTTATATAAGTAAACGGATGGCTTTATTACCAGGGAGTTCATATAAAGTTCGAGCACCGGGAATGCCAGAACTGAAATCGATCCGAGAACCACGCTTCAAAAGCTGACATTTTATCATTGCATTAAACCGATGCATAACAAAATGAGGTTGTCGGGAATAGGAATATAAGAATTATGGGATAGAAGAGAAGGTAACGAAAAGCGGAGAAACGACGGTGACAAAAGTAAAAATTCCGAATAAGATAAAATATTCGTAAATAAGTATAGGGAAGGGATTATAAACCATTTAAATGTTATTCTGATATTGTTTATCTGATTTTTTCTTTTTTATCGCTTTGATTTTTAAATTCAACAACAACAAAAAAAACTTCACAGTCAATTAAATTTTAATTATTCTAAGGTTCTAGCAGACCACTTCATAATAACTAGGAGCAAAAGTTATCGTCAATTTGAAGAGTTGAAGAAAAAAAAAAGATTCAGAAGTAAAAGTTAAATCTTTATTAGAACATTTGAATATATTAAAAATATTTAGTAATAATATATAAATTAAAAAAAAAAACTATTTGTATATATTTTCAAAAAATGTATATAAATGGCATAGACATATTTATTAATAATTCTGTACTGTATATGTTACTTTAAAACGAGTACTGTGCTCAAACTTCGATGAGTTTCATAAGTGACGGATAATGGAATAACATTCATATATGAAGATTAACTGTGAATAAAATACACACTACCCAACTAGGAGTACCTTTTGCCTTACTAGAATAGGATGTTAGTTTATTAAAGGTTAAATATTGTTTCCAATACAAGCAGTTTTTTTATTCCTATTTCCTTTACTACCTTTAGAGCTAGTTGTCACAAGCCTATCATGACATTAATATTCACTCTATATTAACTGAGAAAATGGGAATCTGCTTTGTGTAATCACTGTCACATCTTTCAATTATAATACACAACAATTTCGATTCTAACTTTTTTTTTTGTTAAGCTCAATGAAGTTCCCCAAAATTAAAAAAAACAGTGATGGAAACAAGTTTAATTAACTGATAATTCTAAGTTGTGTTTTTTTCTTGAGTCAATACCATTACTCATGAGTTGGGTTTGATCTGTCTTGAGACAGGAGTTTTAGCTTGGCAAAGATTGTATGTTAAGGCAGACTAATTTAGATATTCTGCCTAGCATGGAAGTGGATGAAATTTAGAAAATCTAGTCTAATAATGTGCTATATCATATAGTTTAGTTAGGTTGTTATACTTGGTAATTTATTTATTAAAGGAATAGAAGTAATAATATTACCAACAATAATGGTAGCAGCAGCACCAAAAATAAGTTCTATAATTTTTTTTAAAAATAAATATGTGACATGTGAAAACTTTTTTGATACAAGTTCTTCAAGACCTGAATGAAGGAAAGTATTAGTGACTAAATAATTGTCAATATTAAAGTTTGATGTAGATGTTGTTAATGAAACATATGCTTTAAGAGAAATGAAGTTTATATGCATTGCTTATAATAACTTCTTTCATATACACCTTAATGCAATTTTTTTTTAAAATAACACTTCTTTATTTTCCTGACAGTTTTGATTGTCCAACAGTCTTCATCAGAGCTTTTTTTAGAATAGAGGAAGTTTGAAAAAGCTCTGATGAAGACTGCTGGACAGTTGAAACTGTCAGGAAAATAAAGAAGTTTTATTAAAATTTTTTTTTTGCATTAAAGTGTATATGAAAGAAGTTATTATAAGCAGTATATATGAATATATGAATAAATGCAAAGAAAGTAAAGAAGAAGAATAAGAGTATATACTTCTAATAATAAGAAATGAAGTTTAATAGAACAGTTAGATAGCTACAAATTTTTTTGGAAGAGCTGTTTAACCAGAAAAAGGATTTCCTGTAAAGTCTAATTTAATATACTCTATTATTGGAATGCCTTGATGTATAAATGAAAGGTTACTGATATTAAAACTTGGCTTGCTCATTTTATTAGGGCATATGCTTCAATATTAGATGGTGTTAGAGAATTTAGGGACATAAAATTTTTATTCCATTCTTAATAGCATATTTACATTGAAATCATTAATATTCTAAATCTGGTCTCTGGATAACTTTGTTTTTATTTATATGTGCATTCTGCAATCAGATCTAGAATGGCTGATTCACTTTTGTCTATTCTATAGCATATGCTTGATCATTTTGAATTCATTTAATGTCAAAAAATTGAAATAAAAATATATTTATTAATAATAATTCCAATTAAAATATTTAGATATCAGTACTATTCAAAGAAAAAAAGTGAAGAGGGTGGATTTTTTAAATGAAAGCAGAGGCTAAACACTTAATGGTAGTTGTTGCACTAGGGTGATCTTGGCTTTTATTAAAATCTTGCAATTAAAAGCCTTAAGTTTATACATAGTTTATTTATCTATTTATTTTTGTAAAATTAAATGAAATATTTGTGGGGTTTTTTGATAAATATATGATCTTCTCTAGAACCTTCATTTAAATGTATTTGTTTTTGGTCAAAAAATAAATAAATAAATTAAATAATATAAATCTGAAAATGATTATTATTTTTTTAAAAAAAAAAAAAACACTTGCTAGAAAAGTCATAGTTATCATATTTGCCTTTTCTTTAATATGTCAAAGTATCGGTCAGAAAGCGAACCCCGGGACAACTGCTTGTAAGGCAGCTGTGCCAACCACTCGGCCACTAACTCTCAACATATTTGCCATTTTTAAATAACTCATATGTTACATTTTTAATTTGGAAATATATTCATTATGCGAATGCATTCTTTGCTAATGTGCATTAGTGATAAAAATTTGGTACAGACTTTTACTTGTTGAAGAAGTAAAGGCCAAAAGAAAACTTTTTATTTTCAATATTTACTTCCCTTGAGCACTCCTTTTATTTATTTGCAAAGTTATTACATTGTTTTTTAAGATGACTTCAGTTTTTTGAAGTTATAATTTTAATAAATATATAAAATATGTATTTTTAATGAAGAACAAATATTTATTTTTTAGATGTAAATAATTACTAATGAGGCCAACAAGACTGTCCAAGACATTGCACACTTGAAGACCTTAATTTATATATTAATAAAAATAGTAGACTTTAACCAAAACTTAGCAGGAATAATGGGTTGGGTACTATAAACTCAAATAGTCTGTGTTCATTTAATTTTTGCTCATTACTTACTTAAGTAAGAAATGGCTATAAAAGCATATATATATATATATATATATATATATATGCTTTTATATATATATATATATATATATATATATATATATTGTACATATATGTATGTTCTCATGTCCCACACATATATTATTTAATTGAGA
This sequence comes from Epiperipatus broadwayi, assembly GCA_028023455.1. NCBI lineage: Eukaryota > Metazoa > Onychophora > Udeonychophora > Euonychophora > Peripatidae > Epiperipatus > Epiperipatus broadwayi. Next base: position 3,544,253 of record JAQFVV010012396.1, read on the forward strand.
AAAAAAATTTCTTTTATATATATATATTTATGTGTACGTATATTATATGTATAATATATAGTTGATAAATTAATAAGTGGTGAATGAATATAATGCTGTAAGAAATGATATTTTAATATGTTATTTTTCTTATTAAATAATTAATATATTCAGTTATTTAGTTTTATTTCTGTAAAATAAAATGTTAGGAAAGAAAGTGTCAAATAAAGTGATCTAGATAAGAGATTGGGATTTGAAAATGTACACGTGCAAAAGAGTGTGAAAGAATAAGAACATCTGTATAAACACAAAAACGCTTTTACACCTATTTGTAATGGCTATAGATTGCCAGCTTTGTTGTATTGTTTTTATCTGTATCTAAGATTTTTTTTTTAAAAGAGAGAGGTGCTTTGAGGAAATAAAAGGTGATTATTAATTTTCTTGTAAAATCGCGATAGTACATCAACTTGTCAAACTCTGATTTTTTATCTTTTATCTCAAGATAAGATATGCAGGTGGTCAGTTTCTTTGACCAAAGATTGGCAATATAAATGAATAAAAATTTTAAGACAGACACTCAGTATCATTATTATTAGGGAGAGATGTAACTCAGTCATTTATTAATTTAGAGACTCACTCAGTCATTATTATTAAACAGAGATGTAACTCTCCCTCAATTTTTTCCTCGTTATTAATGTTGAAAAGGAAAAAAAAGGAAAGTAGGCGATTTGATTTTTTTTTACTCTTTAAAAATTGAACAAGGGAAAAGAAGGAAAAGACTCTTGTATAAAGTCAAAATAGATGAAGATGTGCGGATATACAAGTAATCTCCAGAAATATTAATATTGAAAAAAGAGGGAAAATGGAACAAAATTGAATTTATAAGAAGAAGTTATTGACAATTCTATGAAATGAGATTAACATATTTTTCTGAGTATAATACCATGACTCTGCATTGCTAAACCATTTTTTTCTGCTTCCTGATTAATACAGAATGAGTTAAAATCACTAATCTACTGTGGTCTCATATACCAATCAAATAATAACCAACAAAATGAAAGAGTTTGAAGCCAACCACACAAGCTATATGAAATGCTTCTTTTCTGGCTCCTGGTCTATTCTAGGCTCATTACCTTTGGATGGATGGAGAAGAGGAAGGAAGAGGAAGAGAAAATGTATAAATTCCATATATAGCCAAGTTTGAAGCCATGAATCAAATTTTTGTTAAAGTTTACCTCAGTCATCTAAAGTGTCTACAGCGATTATTTTTTTAAAAAAAAAATGGGAGAGACAAGCAAATCCACCAGTACATACTTATTAAAAAGTATTTATAATAGCTCTTTTTAAAATGGTAGAAGGAAGCCAATCAACAATAAATAATTTTAGAATTAAAGAAACAAGCAAGTCAATTGATTCATGTTTATCTTAACAGTATCTGCAATAACTTTCTTTTTTTATGGAGCAAAGACAAGCAGTCTGAAAATTCAAACTCAGGACATTTATAAGAAGTGAAAGTGATCGGGTAACTATGAACTTTCTTTAACAGATTTTTATTCTTACTTATTAAAAGTAAACCTTAATTTACTGGTCAAAGCAATTTTTCTTTTGATACAGAAACATTAAAGACTTGTTTATCTATAGTTATTTGCAATATCACACAACATAGCACAAACATAGTTTAAATCTTTAAACTTAAATTTTTCATTATTTTTTTTATATTATATATTGTAATGTTGGAATGTTTTTTTTAAAATTGTTCTTCAGTTGTTAATGATAATGAGCAACCTATAAATATATGCATTTATAATGTTTTTTTTAATTTTATCTTGTTGCATATTAAAATTAATATCATGTATTTTATTTTCTTTTGCTAAAAGGTTGCAAAAATATTTTATATATGTAATTTGTGGGTATACATTTTAAACATATATGTTAACATTACCGAATGTGTGCATGTGTAACTGCTTATACAAACATGTCAAGGAATAGGTTATATATAAATAGTTTAAATATGAGAAATTATAAAGCAAGGCTTACATATGAATGGAAGTGAAATAAAACACACAGGATACATATGAAATTTATTTTATGATATAATAAGTTAGGAAAGACTTAAGTAAGCATTCCATAAAATGTATTTTTTTAAGCCAGCTTATTTTAAAATATCCAGAAATGACAAACCTATATATTAAGTTTATTTGCTTGTGCTTATATACATTTTTATATTAATTTTTGTATTGAATTAATGTAATAATAAGCCATTTATTTAATTATTGATTTAATTTTAAAGAAAGAAAGAAAGAGTAATAGTATTAATAAAATATAATTATATATATCTTATTTGGTGTTCTGAGTTCTTATTAAAAAAAATATTGTTGTGTTTTTCTTGTCATGATTCTATCATTTTAATTCATCATCATTGCTCACAGTTATTAATTATTATCATTTGTAAATACTGAGCAATCACTTGCTAATATTAAGCGCTCACAAAATGTTAAGTAAACTAGAATGTTGATTTACGTTTAGGTATTTAAGGGTTAGGCTTGATAATAACCAAGTTTTAATAATTATAGGTGTATAAAGAAAGCTAAAATTATGTTATGCCCATGAATTATGATCATCCTCATCAAAGATAGATATCGTATTATTGATTAAAATGTTTCAAATAATACTATACAAGAGTTATGATTGCCATCATCATCATTAATAAATTATAATCATTAAATCTAATGTTTAGCATAATTAATATATGTAGTAAATAAAGATTTATAGAAAGATGAATATCATGCATAGAGATTCATGATGATCATTCATCATCACTTGTATTATTAAATCCTGATTTTAACTATAAAAGTATTTTAGTAAATATCTATAAACTTATATAAATGCTAGTAAGTGTAGTATTTAAATCTCAGTTTGAAATAGGATAATTTTTAATAAATGCTTATGAGTTTATAAAGATAAATTTGTTGTTGTGAGTTTATTAATAAGCTATGGCTGGTATCATCACTATCACTATTATTATCATTATTATTATGATATCATTATTATTATCATTCATCATTATTATCATCATCATTATTATCTTTATATTGTGATAAATAATCTAGCTAAATGGCCATCAATATCAATAATGGTCTTCACATGCTTGTTTAGAAGCCATTAAAAGGATTATACATGTCTGTTCATCAATATATGTAAATGAGCTAGCAATGTCTATAAGAATCTTTAATCTATAATATAAATTTTGGTAATATTGGGATCTTGTAATTTTATCGATATAGATAAAATGTAAGAATGTCATTTTTTTATTAGTCATCCAAGTCATGTGTGATTAAAATGTACTGAATGAGTTTGAACTCAGTACACTCTAGACAGATATTTATCTAGATTTAAAACAATCTAGTGGCGCTCGTGGGAAAACACATATACTTAGCTAAACTGAATAAAGAGTGATATAATTCCTTTCCAACTTCATAATATTAACTTTATATAATATATATTTTATAAGTTGTCATGAATAGCACCAGTGAGTGCATGTGACCATGAATGGTCTTATATGGTTGGAAAGAAGAATAGGAAGGATTCTTTGTTAAAAGAACCTAGTATGGGAGATAAGCATAATGCATCTCAGGAATCTCAAAGTGGGTAATTTTATTCAGTTGCTATATTTAATATTCTTTTATTTGATGACAATGGCCAGTATGTTTTATTGTTCAAATGACATCCCCAATATTTAGATATTATTAAATCTTTAATGATGATAGTTTTAATTGTCATTGTTGTTATTTTATATGGAGAAATGAGATAACTTATTTATTTCATTACTAATGTGACAGAATTAATGTTTAGGATAGTTGCAATCGGGCTATAATGTTATATTTAGTTATTGAATTATGGCAACTATCATTTCATCACTCATCTATTTATCTATACTGTGACAATGTTTACTTACTGTTACAAATAACAGATTGGATAAACATATATGTTAATAATGGATCATTTTCTATCAATTTATTATTATTTCTGTCGCAAATATCATATCTATCCGTTACAATATATATGAATCAATGCTCATAATAACAGCATTTAATAAATTATATTATAATTAGGAAACAGAATGAGAAGTTATTATTATGTGAACACTTATAAGTGCAGATTGTTGGATAGATTATAGATCAGTGTATTCCAACAAAAAATAATAATTTCATCAAAAAATAGGTCTTATTCAGTCATATTTACAATAAAATTGATGCTTGTTCTTTGGAAGTATCTGCTATCCATGCTAAATTTCAACAACTATTAAATACTAAAATTGATAATTTGGATTTTCAGAATTATCATGTTATTAAGATGTAAAATGTTCTAGTAAAATATGTTATGGATAAAGGTGCATGTATTCTTGGGTTCATTATAAAAAAATAATCATGGTAGGTTTTTTCCCAATGTTTTTATTATTAGTGAATTTGATTGAAAGAAAAATCTAGCATTTTTTTGGCAGAATAAATTAAATGTGAAATTGCATAATACATAAAGATTGATTGCAGAAGTATAATGGCTAATAAATAGGCTTAATATGATTGTTGGATTAAAACTGCAAAAAAAGGTACAGATTTTTGCCAATTGTGATTATGTTAGATAATTTTTTTGATGCATTAAAAGCAACATATAGACCTAAAAAATAGTATTTCAATCCTATTAAATCTATCAATGTCATTCTCTTACATAATGACAATGACATTTTTGAACAGGTATAGCAAATATTTTGAATAATAACCCAAGAATTGAAACAAATTTTAATAATTTATTCATTTTATCCACTCACTTAGATGTGTATGAAGATATTCAATACTTAGTGAAATCAAAATAGCTTTTTTAAATCTTAAAAATGGAAATTCTGTAGGTTCTGTTGAGAAATGTGGAGAAATTTAAAATTAAAATTGTAATATGGTAACATAAAAAATATTGGAATTTTTTAAAAGAAATTTATGGATTCAAAAACATTGTAGATCTGGCCTTAAAGATGCATCTATTGTTTCATTTTTAAAAAAATAAACAGACAAAATTGCATTAATTGTATTAATATATAATTTTTCTACAGTACAGGCTTTTTCATAACTGCTCTCCAATATGTAATATATAGGGAGTTTGAACTCAGACTTTCACATGACCCTCAACTATCCATGCTATCTCATACTGCTGACACACTTGATCACACATGTGGATAATTGAGGGTTGTGTAAAAATCTGAGTTCAAACCCCTATATATTGCATTAATTATCATGGAATATTATTATTACTGTCCACTGCAGCAAAGATACTTTCAAAAATTTTGTCAAATAGATTGCTTATAGTTCCAGATGGATAAATACCAGAAACTCTCCATGATTTAACAAACTCAAGAAGCACTACAGATAACAATTTTGTTGCCATGATAATGCAAGTATTGTGTCAGAACCAAAATAATGATTTACATATTAGTTTTTATTATTTTTGGTAAGGGCATTTGATTCAATTAATCAAATTGATGTATGACACTCTTTAAAATTAGATGAATTTCCACTAAAGGTAATTTGTATTATACAGTTTCTACATGATATAATGGAATAAAACATTACCAAAAAGGCAAAAGCAGACATTTGAAATGAAAACTGATGACAAATAAAAATGTATACTTGCTCCAACATTATTATTATATTTTATGATTGCTATCTTTGGAAAACAGCTCAATAAATCAAGATTAAGATATAGAGGTTTGTTGGTAGAATTTTTAATTTGAATTATTCAAAACATAAACAAGATTTTTATCACATTGAGTAATGGATTTACAGAATATATTGAATATTTTGAATACAACATATAAAGACTTTGGTGTAGCAATTAATATTAAGAAAGTTCAAGTTGTTAAGTGCCAGCAATAGAATCTTCAGCAAGTTTTAACTTGGATAATTAACAACTTGAGATTGTTAACTTATTTAAATATTTTAGTAATTTTCATGTGCTGCAGCTACTTTTAATAAATTAAAAGATAGAATATTTCTATCACAATTACAAAACAATCAAGTCAGATGTCACATGACTTAATTTAATAAGTTTGTGTTTACAAATGTTATATATAGAGCTCGCAAAACAAATTCTTAACAAGCTTTGTAGAATGCCGGTCTGAGGTTGGGGGTCTTCTATCACAATAAAATAATTACTACAACTGGATTTCTGAAATAGAATTAACTATATGTAGGGTTGTTATTCAATTTATTTTATTGTGTGGAGATATGACTTTGTATAATATTAAAAATACAATTGAAAAATAATAAGACCCACATATATACTTGTTGAATTTCTGTATGTGATATTGTATATTCCACTATTGCAAAATCACATCTTTATTGAGTTAGAAGTGTAATAGACTCTCTAAAAGAATATTTTATAATGAAATGAGTGTGTTTTTTTATTATAGAGTTAAACCTCCTTTATATTGAAAAACAGATCCTAGAGACATTCTAAAAAAGAAAAATGTTGATTATTTTTATTGAAAAGTAATGACAATGGATAGGGTGTATTTAAAAACTACAATCAGACAAAATATTGATGAATTTCAGAAAGAAAAGTTTGCTGCAGATGAAATTAAGTCAGCATTACAAATTATCAAATAGCAGAATAAAGAAACTGCATATTCTAAATATGGACATATTTGTGGTTCATAGATAACTTTATATAGTTATTGTAAAACAATTTATCTCTAGTGTATTATTATTTCTTGTATCTTTTTCTTTTGGAATTGGAATGGTCATACTCAGTAATAAGTGTTTGCTATTGCTAATAATAACATACTAAATTTATATATAAAAAAAAAAACATGTCATAAGTGTGTGCTGTAAATCAAGAATTTCCCTATGTACTTGATTCTATAAATATAAAATGAGAGTTTTTTTATTGCATTGATATTGTTATTAAAACACTAGACAATATATCAGTTTATGTACATATGTCCTCTTTATCTGAAGATAAGGATATGTCTAGGTATTAAGACATTATAGATAAATGATAATACCACTAAACAATTTTATTTGATTATTTATTACTAATAGTACTTTACACTACTATTTTTTTCACACAATTCATTTTATATAACACAATAACAGCCAATAGCCCTAATATCAAATTGGTAGCATTACTAAAAAGAGTCATACCAGGTTAATAAAGTAAAATATTATACTTTTAAAAAATTTCATACTATTACCTCTATTTACAAATTGGTAATATTACCTTATGGTAATATTTTTTATTACAAGTAAGTAAAGTAGAAACATGTGCTTTGCTAAGTTGTATGGATTGAATTGTGTGTGTACATTAAACTAGTCAAAAAAAATATGACAATCACTACACAAGCTTGGTAAAGTGGTGCACCATAATTTCAATATAGAAACATTGATCAAAAACAATAAACATTACATTGTTTAAAATATATTGACACAATTAGAAAAAACAATACTTTGCCCTCAAAATATTTATGCAATGTTTAAAAAATAGTTTGTGATATTTTGTCTTGTATCTGAGAATTTCTTATATAACTCAGATAATACATTCTTAGTTCCACCACATACATTAACATAGTGATATATACTATTTAAATTAAAATCATGCATTTGCAATTAGAGTACTATATATTGCAATGTTGATGAGTAAAATGGGATTGAGATTATATTTCATTAATTATTTGACAAAGCTGCATTGAGAAGTCAAAATACCATATAATGATGAAGTAATTATTGGAGGGGGGTATTGATATGCATAACTAATTAATTTATTTACAAGCTTGTGAGAAATGTGATTAACCAATTTTATTTTATGTATTTACAAATATATGAGTATGTTTATTTGATAATTATAATAATATAATCTAGGCTGTGCATGATTTGCTATAATAATAGAGTGTCAGACTCTAGAGCTCAAAGTTTACAGCTTGGTTCTCAGTGATTAAACTTCTTGTGAACTTTTGAGAGAAAGAAAAAAGTCATTTATATATTTTTTGATTATATTTATTTATAACATTAAATATTTTATAGTAAATAAGACACCCACTTTCTAGTCATCCTACAATACAATAATAAGGAAGTTGATATCTATTTTCAAATGTAGTTCTCTTTATATTTTAAGAAGATTCAACCACAGCAAGAGATGTGTTTAAAGACTTTATAGAGAGTTTATCTCTCACATTAAATCCAGAAAAATTATGCTCTTTCTTCTCAATTACCAATAGTGTTTTACCAAACTACGATTTGAGTTTTCTTGAAGCCAAAATGAATATTTGAGTGAATGAACTTTTTTAAAATAAATATTTATAATCGTAATAAGAAAGAAGATATCCACTTTCAAATTTAGTTTTCTTTAAAGTTTAAGAAGATTGTCTCTGACAATTACAACCTGAGATGTGAAAACTAAATTTAAAAGTGGGTATCCACTTTCTTAATATCATATTGTCCTATGACTAGCAGGGATGTGTCTTATTTACTATAACAACATTTGCTATTTAAATGACTATTTATTGTTATATATTATTACTTTGTATTTGTTTTTCATTATAAATACACACAATTTACATTAATATTAAAATGTGGTGATTACACATGACAGCAATAATTTTTAACTTTTAGAAGCTTAATACAAATAAAAAGTGAAAATATTTTTGTTAGCTTTAGTTTTCTTGTGATGCCATATTTTATTTTTTGATGTAGCATAATTCTTCAAAAACTAATAATAGTCAATATATTTTGTGTTTGTAAAATTAATATAAATTATTTCTTTGAGGAAAAAGTTCTAATAATACTGGCAGTGATTGAAATATGAGTCTTGTTTCTGTTTGAAGGTACATCAATGCTAAAATCTAATGTATGTTACTCCTTTTTAAAGTATAATTTTTGATAGTTTTACATTAGTATATTTCTGCCACATATGTGATGAACAAATACTAAAAACAACTATACATCATTAATAAATAAAAATGTTATGAACTTTACTTCAGATATAAAATGGGAAATAAAACAAAAGATGAGATTTATCTATTTATTACATAATATGTGCAAAACTATTTATAGGGCTTAAAAACAAATGATATCACATGCCATTTAATATTTTACTGATTTTTATGAATCAAATTTTCACTGCAGATTATTATTTTGACCTATAAATGAAAAAAGGCCATAAAAATATTCAAATAAATACCTATAATTAATGAGTTCCATTTTCCATAGTGCTGTATTTACAATACCAAAACAGCCATAGTATATACATTTAAATGATGAGAAATATAATAAAACTGAATAATGTCATAAAACAAAAAATGAAAAAATTTCTGATTCAAATTCTGAGCTATCAAGAATGAATAACCTTGTTCATAATTTGGATTTCTAAAAAAAATGAATTTTTATGTTCAAGATTAAAAATTTTAAATTCATTATGGTATATAATAAAATTGTTTTTTATATAGCCACCATGTTGAATTAAAATGATTTTTTGCAAAATTGTTACTTCACTAATGAGAATCTTGGTGATAATATCCATAAACAAGTGATTATTATTTAGTGACTTTTCTAATGTCAGTTTGAAAACAGTTTTTATTCCATAATAAAAATAAATTTCCTTCCATACTTCTTACATATATATCAGTTTGAAAGAATCATATATCAACATGAAGGTGCTTTTAAAAAGATTCAGTAATAAACATATAAGTGAAAAATCTACAATGATATTGCATTTAGATGATGATAAACAGTATTAGTTTTCTAAAACTGGAATGAAATAAGTTAAAACTACTAAATACAAAGATTGGGTATAATGTATTTCTCTTGTTTGGGGGGGGTTGAATAATCATTTAGCTTCCACTGAGAAGTACAAGTTCTTGATCAATAATTCCATGGTTAAGTCTTTTTATAGGCTTTCAGATCAAAGAATATTTAAATGATAAAAAAATTTAGAGAGATTTATTAATTTGGGAGAACTCTGTGATACAGTCTTCAAAAATATTGAACAAATTTCTTATATGAATTCAATATTATCCTAAATTTTACAAAAACCCATATGGCTTTATTGCTCTGGAGTTCATAAGAAGATCGAGTGCTAAAACTCCCAATCCCATGTCAAAAGCTCCTCTAACTGCACCATTTTATGATCCAATTAGTAACATAAAGTTTGGCCTATATTTATTAATTTTCTTGTTATTAAAAAGTTGAAAATTTTAAAATGTGATGTATTTATAGAATAATTTAACAATAAGAACAGAATAAGAAGAGCTTTAGAGATTATTTTAAAATAATTTTTAATCTAACAAAATTAATAAAGAGTATAAGATAGTTCTAAATATTGAGAATCTGAAATAAATTTTTTTATTTATTTAGAAGTGATCTGTGAAAATAAAATATCTTTGATAATCAAGTGTTACCTGTTTTTAAACAGAAAGTTAATATATATACATAATTTCTGCTTATCTAGAATTTATATATATATAAGCATATATTGTTAATTTAATAATTATGTATATTTCATTTTTTGCATTTTAAATAAAAGCAAACAAAATCTGTTCAATTTAAATAAAATTAAAAACCATTTTGATTTGTGGTTGACAAAGGAAATTTCCCCAAATGTAATCTTAAGAACTTATATCATCATAGTTTACAATTTAAAATTTGGACATTGTGTATTATACCCCATATTTGATTTCCACATTGAGCCAATAAAATACACTTATAAATTGTCATTCATAACATTAACAATTATATGTATGTTTATTTTAATTTTATAATTGGTGTGTATATACAGAATTGCTTTTGTATCTGTAATATTAAGCATGAAACATTTTACAAAAATTCTTAGCAATAGAAATCATATTATATACAATTTAACTTTCTAAATATGAAATTCCAAATATTTCTTGGTGGTGCTACTATAGCACCTTATGTGAAAAATAAGGCACCTCGAGTCCTTCAGTTAATATGCAATAGTTTTCACATTTATGTGAATATACATGCATATTTTTTCTAAAATATGATAATACTTTTATTCAATAGATAGAGACTCATATTTTTTCAAAGGACTTTCCATATAGTAAAAAAAAATGGTTATATTAGAAAAGAAAAACTTCTGAATTGAATTCATTACTGGGTGTCAGCTGCAAAATGAACTAAATCTATAAGTGATTTTTTATTTAAAATGTTGCTAATGTAATATTTAGTAACTTTACTAGCTCTAAATTTAAATTTGTATTGATTTTTAGGTATAATTTGAGATCTTTTGTGCACAATAAATAACATTTAATATTAGGACTCTTTTATGGAACAATAAAATTCTAAAACGTTTTATATATAATAATATAAATAATTTATTTTAAAGTATAATTACATATTCTAAATGTAAATATTGCAATATTTATTGATAATTAATACAAATTATTTGTATAAACTTGTACTTTTACAAAAATAATTTATTGAGAGACCATAAATGTTGCTCTTTTCTTTTTACATAATTTTTTGATGGAATTGAAGTAAAAAGTGAATTTGCATGTCAAGCATTGGTGGTCGAGAGGTCAGTGATGGCTGCTTTACACTCAGTTGTCCTGGGTTGGCGGGTTCGCTTTCGGGCTGATGCTATGACACATGAGAAAAAAAGTACATTTGCAATGATTTATTACACTCATATCTAAGCAGATATATAAGTCTATATCGGCTAAAAATAATTTCTAGTTTAATAAATGATTAGTAGGAATCATTACTGTATTCATCTGAAGTAATTAGTGTCAAAGTTATTATGCAAAAAAAATATATACCTGTAAATCAAATTACAATATATGTAGGTGCTTGCGAACTAAATAATTAAAATGTACAAAGTTACATGTTTCTTTTTTTTGTTGTTGGATTAAGAAAAATTAAAACTGACAGTATAAAAATCATGCATATGGAAGAATTTCTACATGTCAAATTACGTGCCTGAAGATAGATTTGAATTAATGAGTCAAAAGAGTACTAGAACAACTACTGATAATACTTAAATATTATTGATAGTAGTTTGCCATTGTTTACCATACTGTGACTAATAATTTATTGTAGTATTTCAATTTAACCGTTACATCATAATTTTAATGGAACTATTCCATTAAGTATTAATTAATAATTGTATTATTGTCACAAATTAAAAGAAAAAGAAAAACACTAAATAATATGCAGCAATAAGGTAATAACTTTTTAATATGTAAACCATTTGTATTTTTAAAAATAAAAGTTTATTATATATATTTAAAAAATGATTTTTTTTTGTTTCAGGATTCACCAATATTCCTCATAAATAAGTAAGTAAATAGTTTACATAGATTTTCTAAAGCAGATTGCATTCAATAAAATAACACTTCTAAAAATATTCATCACTATTTTTTACATAGTGAATGTCTTTAGAGATTTGCTACACAAATAAAGTCTTGTTTCTTCAAAGACAGTCTCCATCTGTTATACTGATTATGTTAATGATTCAATCCTTGTGAAAGTAAAATAAATTTAAAAAGTTTCCTCATTATTGATGTTGATTCTTTTGAGATAAATGTTTTTCTCTTTATTACAATACGTTTTTATTCCGTATTACTTCATTAGATATAAAAATTGTAATACTAATCTAAAAATTAACATAAAATATGCGGCCGTGAATTTCTACATTGCAAATAAAAAAATAGATTAAGTAATATCAGCATCAAGTGTCAATGTAAAATACAATTAAGGCAAAGGAAACGCACAATTTACAATATTATTAATTCATTATTTTCCGTTCCCAAGATTTCCAAGAATAATAACTTTCTTAGATTAAAAATAATGATCAATATGCTTACTATTTCCTCATTATATATATTCTATGTTTTAACATTCTACAGAAAACTTAAACACATATTGAATGAAAATAATTATTAATTTCAATATACATATAATCTAAACATTTACTTTCATATATAATAATAATAAAAATACTAATTATCTCATCTTTTTATTTTATTTGCAGAAATATATTTTTAGAAATATTTTGTCCATTTTCCACCGTCAACATCTCTAGCTTTTTATTCTCTTAGCAAGTAAAAATATTTTCTCGCTAGAAAAAAAATAAAACGTTCTAAAAGATTAAATAAAAATACAAATGTTGATGTGAATTATATTTATTAATTTGTAGGCATTAATTTATTAATTATTTAAAAGATTAAAAAGACTGAGGTGGACCAGGGCTGGACATATTACTAGAAAAGATGACAACAAATGGACATTTAAAATTTTAAACTGGAATCCAAGAGATTATAAAAAACCTAGAAAAACACCAAATGTGAGACAGATAAATGAAATAAAATATGCTGGTGTGATGTAGAGAAGAAAGACTAGATATGGAGGAAAATGAATTGAACTTGAAGAGAACTTCAGAATCAATAATGATTGAAAATGATGATAACTTGAAAAAAATGTATCATTAAATACAGCCAAGTCATGCTAAAATGCAAATTTAAAAAGGAAATAATTTTGATCTAATAATAAAACCTTCTGAATTTTAAAGGATAAGATTTATGATAATGTATCTACACACAAATGCTACAGTTTTAATCTGTAATTAATTTTGTTAAGGCTTGTTTTTTTAGGAAAAGTTATAAAATATTTTAAACATTTTACAGATTAATAAGAAGAATTGAGATTTGACTTCTGTGTAGAGATTGTCCATCTTGTTTAACTCACTATCTATACTAAGATTAAGTTCATATGATAAAGGCTATGAGTACAGTGGTGAATTCAATGTTTAATACCATTAAGAGCAAAAGAAACATCACTTAGACCAAGCTTTTATAATATAAAGTAGTTCAAAATTTATTTAAAATGATAAAAAATTTGCTGTGCCTATTTCTGAAAATGGAGTTGTTATTGTAAAACTAAAAAAGTATGATAAAGTAGATGCAGCTTTTTTTGTTCTTATTATTACTAAAAATAAAATTTTAAATTAAGTATAGCTTTAATATAAATTCTAGAAATAAGTGAATAAATAAATTCAATTCAGTGACTATTTTAATTATGCATACACATCTATTGCTAATATAATTTTAATACTCCATAATTACATATTAATTTGCATCTTATACTTCTTACATGAATAATTATGAAGCAAACAAGAAACCAGCAATTGGATTGGTATTTATATAGTTATATATTACTTTCTTTTAAATATTTGGTATTTAATTATTACTTAACCTAGGTGCAATTAATATTTAATAAATCAATACTAGGTGATCTTGACAGATACATACTTAAATATATAAATCTAAAGTTCTTATACCGACTGACTTTATTTAAATAAATTTAGATAATATACTTGATTTAATTAAATGACAGCAAAATCCTAAATGATATCCTATTACCTTATATATATATATATATATATATATATACCTTATATATATATGATAGGTTAATAAATAAATTCGAAGCTGAATTAATTTTTTTTTAGTTTATCTAAATTATTTTAATTTAGAAATAAATAATTCCACTGAAAGAATATAAATTTAAGGGATATTATTATTATAGAAGATGTATTATTAGGTATTCACAGTGGGCTAATACAACTTTATAGATATTTGATTAACCATTTATCTAGTACTATTATAGATAGGGTATTCCAGCAGAAAATACATATTTTAAATTATTTAATCTTGGATTATAGCTAAGCTGTTATTTTGAATTGGGATAGATTAAGTGATTTATTATAATTAGAAGTTTGGCAACTGATTATAAGATCATTATCAATATTTTAATAGTCATTTATAGTATTTATTTGGTATAAAATTATATTTGGGATAGTCTAATAAATTTTAGGGCATAAATATTTTGATACATTCTGAATAAATATGGGCTACTATAATTAGATGTTATTCTATAATTTTAAATTATTATTTCTTAGATATCTATTATAACAATTTGTTATTTAACTAAGGAGTGAATGATTATATTGTTATAAAATTAATAATTGTGTATATTAAGATGGATATTTGGCTATATTAACTATTATGTTTTAGTTCATTCAAACTTGCAAGTTATTAATATGGTACACCTGCTTAAGAATACAAATGTTTGACAATACAATGCATATTATAGTTGTTACAATTAGGTGTTCAATATTTAAGCTTTGTTGAATAAAATATAGTCTGTTAAAATTTTCCATCCAAGTCTGTGGGGCACTCAAAGAGTCATCTCCCCAAAATGTACTATTATACTATTTAGTATACATATATAGTAGGATATAAAAGGATTCAATTTATAATAGAATATAATGTATGTTTTGTATTGTTTACATTAATTGGATAAACTATTTATACATATTCTGGTAAACTTATATACATCTTAGCTCTGAAAAAGACTGTTAGGCAGTCAAAACTGTTAGATTGATTGAGTATAAAAAAATAAAAACTGTTATAGTGATAAAATAAAGATGGATTTATTTACTTGTTAAATAAAATAAAAATTATTACATAAAAAACTGGTAATTATAAATGAATATAACAAATATAGCAATGATAATAAAGATTAAAAATTCTTATCAAAAATTAAGATCTATTTATTATATCAACTACAGCTACAAGATAGTTTTGTCATATAAATGCTACAAGCTATATTTCATATGGCTCCTAAGAAAATATTTTTTTTATAATTAACATTTCAAATTTGATTATTTTATTATAAGCATTATTTGCAATAACTATTAAAGTATTTATATAAAAAATTAAAGAAATATAGCCAAAAAATGCAAAAATAAAGAAATGAAATTATTTTTGTTCTTATAGTATCAAATTAGAATAATTTTATTTTTTCTAACAAACAGTTATTATAATGAAATAAATTTGATTTTTATTACTGTAAGCACTAGTTACATTAAGTATTACAATGTGTAAAACAGCAGAAGGAAAAATAATGATGATTTGCAAAACATGAAGAAAATTTGCTTCCCTGTAGATTGCATCTAATTGGAATCACTTGAACTTATATTACAATTAGTTATTATAATGAAATAAACTGTATTTTATTATTTTAAGCATTTGTTATATTAATTAATATAATGTCTAAAAATATACAAAAAAACAATGATAATTTGTAAAACATTAAGAAAATGTACTTTTGCTTTGACTACAAGTAATATGAGTTACAACTTATACTATGTGAGATAAATTCAAACTAATTTGATTTTTGCAAAATAGAGTCATATATAGGATTTATTGAGATGAATATCTGTCCAATTAAAAGATTATATGAGATTAAGGCATTTGAAAATTTAAACTAGTCCTCCATACTGTTTGTAGTGGATGCAAGTTAAGTTTATCTTAATTAATGTTTCAGTGGATCCCGATAATGCCTCCAGAGTTCTGAACTTGTAGTAAATGACATCCGTTGTAGAGGACTCTATAAACCAAATTTTGTGTGAACAACAGAAATTAATATTATCTCAAGGTAACTTACCTTTCCATATCAAAATCAGGGCTAAATCTCTAATTAAGTCTCTTGCAAATCTCAACTTAATCTTAAAAAGAAAGTATATTTATGATGTATAATTTATCAATTTAAATATTAATGTATTTTTGTTTATTTTACATTATAATCTTAGTAGCAAGATTTTCAATCTTAAAATGTTGCTTGTTTGAGAGTGTAGGGCGAGTGATATTTTATATGCTTAATAATTTCTCAGTTTTATGATTAACCCTTGTTAAATGCTCAGACCGACCTTAGTAGTTTTCTTTTATTTTTGTTTGTTTGTTTGCTTTGGCATTAAACTAAATCAAACTTGGCTTTGGCTAGCGATTTCTAGGATATATGATTTATTTATTTTTTGGTAGAGATTTATTTGCTATAATTCAGATTACGTAGTTCATGTTTCTTTCTTGTGTGAGACTAACCTTGGCTCATTTCAATGTACTTGTCCATGAGCGTTTTGCAGAATTATGACATTCTTGGTTCCAACATTTCTTATCTGGACTAAGAAAAGCTCATCTGCACTGTCCTGTTATTCTCCACAAACATCCATCTTACTAAGTCTCTATAGGGAAAAGGGAATTGGTTGGGCGAACCACTAGCAAGAAGATATAAGCCATTATTGTGTTATAGATAAGAAATGAACTTGTCTGCCTGGGTATTTAATGTAGTTCTGCTCGCATACACTTAATGTTAAGATCTGCTAAGAAAATGTAGAGCAAGTTTCATGTTTATTTTGTTATTATGTTTAATAAATTTAAAAAGTTCTTATAAGTATTTTGGCTGATGTTTATCTCAGTGTTTTCTCAATTGTCTGAACCACATTCATTAGCTTTTGCTCTCCCTGGGTTTAGTCCAGCGCATTCGATTCACATATCCTGTAACCCCTTAAAAATAAATGTCTAGTTCCAAATTTCAGACTAGTGGCGCCCTGGCGGTCAGTATATGCGAGTCTAAAGCTTTTTTCCGGTATATAGGATAGTAATTTTTGGATGCCCAAATTGTGGGGCCGATTATAACTTCACCCTGGGATGGATTAGACGCTAGTCAGTAGTATGGTCATTGTAATTTAATTTAGTAGAAAATAATGTGTATGAAAAGAGTAGAAGTAATATATATATATATATTTTAGTTATATACGTTATAATTAGTAATTTATTGAGTATCAATCATGTAGTCATTTAAATTTAATATGTTTAGTGTCATAAAAAGAGTATTTTTTTAAAGGAAGAAAAGTTTAGTTATCAAACAAGAGCTAAATGAGATGGTCAGTCTATGGATGTTAGTCACAAAAAAAAAGATATATAACAATTTTTTTTAGTACTCTTGAAATAGTGAGATCAAACAAATGAAACGTCTTTTATAATAAAGAGTAATAATTATCTTCCCAAGCAGCTATATGAACTTTAGTGTGTTCAGTTGTTTTATTTATTTTGCGTTTGTGTTTATAAAGTAGTCAGGTTAACCATATTTCATATCTTGGATTCATGATTTAATAAAGAAATAAAATATATGCTTTGTACTTGATATCCTTATTAGTAGCCATAAATGGTGAAGACCTTCAAACTGGATCATATGTATGTCAAGCAGTCAGATGTAGTTGGTAATGCTTTAATGATCATATGTTTTTAGAGTAACCGTAGAGAGGTGAAGACCCTTATAAACTGGATCATATGTTGTCAAGCAGCCAGATGTAGTTGGTAATGCTTTAATGGCTCATGTGCATTTAGAGTAACCATAGATAGGTGAAGACCTTCCTTATGTAGTGCCAAGCAGCCAGATGTAGTTGGCAATATGCTTCAATGGCCTACATGCCTTCATGTCGATAAAGAATCCAAGAAACATAGAGTAGATTACCATATAGTCTTGTGGAAGTCAGTATGTGTGACATAATAATAGATTTCAAGAATTGGAAGGAATAGAATATTGTATGACCATCTTTAACACTAATATTCAAATAATACTTCTCTTTTGAGTTATATTGGTGCATGGAAGAGTGCTTTAATTAAATGATAATCTGTTTTAGTAAATTTTATTGTGACTATCTTAGCCAATACTTAATCAGGTCAAAGTTAGTTAGATGTCAAAATTATATAACTGTGTGTGTGTGTTTAGGCAATCGAATGGGTTATTTACATAGCTTGTTTCATCTCATCTTGTTGACTGGCACCCTTATAATTAATAAATATTGTCAGCAAGCGTGAGTGTCAAATTAGCAATCAATAAAATTAATTTTACAAGCAGGTTCTGAACTTATAGAGAGCTAACTAATTAATAATATATTTATGTACAAGAAACATTGCAGTATTATATAATAACTCAGTGTTTAGTTTTGTTTCAGACATTGAAGGACAGTCGGATACAATGTAAAATGTGAGTAAAATTTTTCTTTGTAAAAAAAATATGAACCAAATATGTCTCATAAATAAAAATAATTTAAAAGAGAGTGTATAAGTAAAATTAAGGGCACAGAGAATAGATGCATACAAATGGGGGGGGGGGGGGGTGAAAATTGGGGGGGGGGGGGGTGATAAAAATTTTTAAAAAAGGGGTATAAATGAGACATGTAGTTTAACCAATCGGCTGCTTCTTCATGTTTGGAACTAAGTAAAACCTTTTTTTTTTTTTACCATTTTTTTTACACTGTAATTAGAGGGAAATGAAACGATTGGATCCAAACTCGATCCAAGTTTCATGCCTTATTTAGCACTAACCTGAGATCAAACCTGATCTCTACCTTTTTAATAGTAAATTTGTTTAACGGACAGTTTATATTCATACACACACCAAGCCTATTTTTCTTTCTTTAGCCTTGCTATATTCATTTAATAATGAACGTTTTAATTTTACTTTAATTTCTATAATAAGGTTTAAATAATGTTAATTCTAATAAAATAAGATTTATTTATTACATATTTTTGTGTGTGGATATTACATATATGCACATATTTTAAATATTAATAGTAAAGTCCGTTAAATAGATTTGCTTAAAAATTACTTTTATATTTTTCTATTAAATTTTAGTGATTAAAAGTCACATTCTTTTGGATAAATCTGGAAAGTCACATAGGTTACTCAACAAAGGGACTTATCTTAAATTAATTTTATTTTATCGTAGTAATCCATTTGCGAATTAAAAATGGATTCTTAACAAAAGACTTAAAAGATTTATCAGAAGAGTGTATCTTAGCATCACAATAGAGCATATTAATTTTAAATGAATGGACAGAACAATGCCTGAAGCTATGGAAAGATAGAATATCCAGGAGCAATGCTAAAATAGTATAAATACTCCCCAAAAAGAGAGTGATAGGAATCAGATTACTATAGTGAACGAGTTGCAGTTTGAATCTATGTCGGTATATTTTATGATTTAATGTACGCAAAAATGTAGGCTAAGGTCGGGGTGCATAGATGTACCCCGAGCCTTTCCCGGTAACATCAGTATGCTACCGTAAAACCATCTAATACCTTCTGAAATTATAAAGAGAACTATTGGTGAATGAACTTTGCTGAATAATAAAAAAAATAGCTAGCTATTTCATCGATGGAAAGGTGCCTCATTTCACTCTCCAAAAGAACTTGCAAGCAGTTGAAGCTTACACTTGAGAGGACTTGTTGGAAGGTAATATTACTGCCAAAAGAATTCTTTCTAAAATATATAATTCACTTTTCTTGTTTTAAATGGCTTTCGTAACATCAGTAATTAAATATTGCCACCCTATCCTAGATAAACATGTTTTGTAATATACGTAATACTTATATATCTTTTGTAATTTTACTTTTGTCATTGCTCTCTATAAGATTAATTCAACTTTACTAGTTTCTCTTAAAAATGCCTTTTATATCATATTTCTTTTCTTATGGTGGTTTTCTATTATTGATTAATTTACGATTTAAAATATTTAAGTATTTATGTGCCAATAAATCTAATTCGGTGAATTGAAACCTTCCTTAAATATTTTCAATCGGCCCGTGATTGATTGGTCGATTTAATACTCTCCCAAATGAACGAGTATTTGTTTAGCTCATTTTTATTCACCGAATTGGAATTACTTTATTAAATGTAATCCAATAATACATATACTTCATAATTATGATCTGTCAATAAAATGAATATTGTATGTGTTTATTTTGTTATTAGAGCACTAAGTCGAGTTTGTGAGAAGGAAATGAATATTTATCGCAATAGATTTTAATATGCTTTGACGAGATATTAAAGAGGGTTTTAAATGAAATTTGCATTTGGGAGGTCTCTAAATAAAAGGGAGTAATTACTTTTATTGTTATTTAGTACGACATTATAGTCGTGATTGATTTATTCCAATTTGATTTTGAAGGGGTTCAAGTCGCTACGCTTGGACAATTATTTTAGTATTTAATTTAAGTAATGGACGTGAATAAAGCATCTATTCCATTAATATAGGCATTGCTGGCATAAGCAAATTATTCTAAGTTCAATGAATTCGCTATTATTTTAATAAATGTATTTTAGGAAATCTAAGCTATTAATGCGGATTTCCATTCTTCAGGATTTCCATAATCGGACAGTAAGGCTCAAGGGTGAAAAAGTCCCGACCTCATTTCTCCTTATGTCCGAGGAAGCTCTCTCTCCAGGTTGCCATCTGCGAAAACGCAGAGTGACCATTTTGTTCTCCAAATATAATGGCGAAATTTGCATCAATCTTATCAATGTTTTTATTCCTGCTATGTCAGTACTGCTTTCGTTCTCAAGATCTATCTATTTCTTTTAAAGTTGCCTCTTAAATCGTGGCGAAGTGAAGTAAGTCAAAATCAAAGTGATTTATTGTTTAGTTATCTCTTTTAATGTTGATAACCCGCTTGATTTAAAGCGATTCCCTTTTTAACAGCGAATTCCTAAACGTACGCAATATTTTACCAACCCATGTTTTAATTATTGATTTATTTGTTAGTCGTTTCACGTTAAAGCATTATATAATTAAAAGACCATATTGTAAACATATAAATCAAATATTCATTCGTGAAAGATATTATTTGGCATTTATAAAATATTAATTTTATTAATAATAAATTAGTGCATCTAATAGCAATGAGTTACATATAGTTTACAGGTCACTACCTCATTGGCACATAGATCTTCCCCGCCTATACTGAACGAAGCATTTAATTAATGTTGAATAATGTTTTCCAAATATTAGAAACTAGTAAAGAAAGTAGCTTTATTATGTTAACCAATTATGTAATTATATTAAACAGTATTGTAAAACAAACCTGTAGTCTATATTGCTTTTATTATTATTAACCCCAGATATTGTATTGCTGATTTGATGGCTTAAACACACATACTTATTAAATTCTTATCCTAGTTAGACAATTTATTGATGAGTTTGCTTATTCATTTATATATAAATTCCATTAGTAAAGTAAAGATCTGTGACGACAGTAGTTTTAAGTAATTTATCTGGGTTTCTCATGTAAATCTCCGTGAGCTAGCGGGCCGTACAAAAGGAGTTTGTGCGTAATAATAATACTATGTACTGTGTAGATATGACAAAGGAGTTCAAAAAGAGGTAAAATGTGAGTGATATCGAAACTGACCGGTACAATATTATTCACTATGGTGAATGAACTGACTTTTTTGTAGTTGTTAAAAATGATAATCTTCTTTACTTTAGGTATTCCATAAATAATGGCACTAAATATTTTGTAAAGTCATTTGATGAATATTAAATAAAGTGCATTAATTATATTTTAATTTTATAATCAAAACACTATTGTGTATTGTTTAATGAATAAATTCTACTGAACATTTTTATCATAAATGTTACCATTTTATTTACAGAACATGTAGCCTTTAAGATGTCATTATTCTATGATGCCATCAATGTTACAAAATAACTACAATTTTGTTGACTGCCATCTTGAAAAAATGATAGATTTTAAAAATTAAGAAGTTTCAATTTTTTTTAAAGTTCATAATAGATAATAATCAATTGTAAATCAAAATAGTGATTACAAATTGATGATGAATTACTATGGTAAATCTTCACATAAATGTCCATTACTAATTGGAGTAAAAAGAAGATTAACTAATTATATTTTTGTGGATATCTGTCCACACTATTCAATAGTAGGGGGAAAAGATGGTGACTGGCTAGCTAGCACAGCATTTGAAGGATTAGTCAAGTATATTTTCAGAAACATTATATATAAAGTGATAAAATAAGACAAAAAGATACTTTAAATTGCTGATATAGTGATTACTGTATCATTTATTGAATAACATTAAATGTCCACTTATAAAATTTTACATTATGAGTTGTATAGTAAGTTCTTGCTGAAGGAAACTGCTAGATGCCTCAAGACACTATAAAAATAGTATTTTGTGTGTATACATGTTATAAATCATGCCCTACATAAATTAACATGGGATTAGATTGGAAGCCTTTAGAGTTCAAGGACAGTTGTGGTTTAACGCTGCCATTTCTGGTATTCAAACTTCATCTGATTCCATATCAATAAACCACTTCATTATTTATTATTGCAAATCATAAAAAAGCTAAATAAAATATTTAGAAAATAAGAAATAAAATATAAACTATTTTTCCCCCCAACTTGTAATATTTGACTGATTTAATTCGCCTTTATATTGAACTTCGTTTACTGAAGCTTTTAACGATTAGTAAATAATTTATATAATTGATATAGTTAAAAGATGTTGTTAAATGCTTAGTAAATTATTAAACCTAGACAAAAAAGAAAATAATTAATTATTTATGTCAAAATTATTAAAAGATAATACATAACAGTATGTATACATTTAAAGAAACCATTTTAAAAATGAGTTTCTAAAAGTAAATCAAATAATATTAAGTTAACCATTAAATTATAAATAGAAACTAAAAATGTATCACCGTTATTTGTTCGCATTTACATTCGTGTTTTCTATATATTATCGTATATGAGTGCGGGTATATATACATAGGTAAAAGTAGGAAAAACAGCCCACATTGCCAAAAGCATAAGAATAACCCAACGGCCTTATAGTACAGATAATAATCTATACATCACCCAAGCATATGATCTGAATTTGAAAATTTTTCAGATAATTGTTGAGAACATTTAAGGATTTTTTATTTTTTTTAAAAAAAAAATCATTCTATATACAAACTACTTAGCTCTTCAATTATTTATTGGAAAATATATATTTAGCTAGCCTTAACTGGAGCGTAATGATTTGAGATTAATCTGTTTTTTGTCAAATAATGCATATAATTATATGATATAGCGAGATGCCATACTGCTATTGAAGCAGAAGTTCATAACTTCATAATATTAATAATAAAAGTAATTTTTATACACTGTTAAATATAAATAAGCTTTATATTGCGTATATGTGTGTAAAGAAAATAACTTTTTAGATAAAAGTTAGAAATTTTTGCAATCAAGTTAAATGCTCTATTGTCATAAATCTATATATTGTAGTAAACTCATATAATGCTTCAGTCCTATTACTCTGTTAAGTGTAAATAGTAAAAGTAGTAACATGTATATGTATTTATATGTTGGACTATTTCCACCATCTAATATGAGTATTGAATGGTTTTAGAAAAATTTAATACTAACCTGTGTACTATTATTAACAGTTGAATGTATTTGGAATATGTAAATAAAGCTAAAATTTTAACAGTTGAATATATTTGGAATATTTAAATAAAGTTATTTTTTTAAAAAAAACATTCAATATTCATTATTAAATGATGGAAATAGTCCAACATATAAATACAAATAGAACACCATCATCACAAACCTTCAGGAAAACACTAATAACATATATTTTCACCCCAGAAGTGAAAAGAATATTAAACACTAAAACTAATGACAATCTACTAATTATTAGATTAATTATTTCAGAGTATACTAAATCCACAAAGTACTATTCAACAGTTAAATAAATAAACAGCCCTAAACATACCACTGAAAGACAAAGATCTTTCCAAGAGTCCCTTATAAAGAAACACTGAAGACAAGAACAAGTGTCACTAGGTTACCAATTTTTTAGATAATGAACTTTCCATTCCTATTTTACCATTTAGTTAAAATTTATAGACATTCATTTATTGACTAATAATATATCAGATGTCTGGCTAGTTCGGCTATGGGTTGGCTATCATTTTATTGAGGATTTTCAGTTTTCTTCACTGGGATTCATGCTAAGTCATACACATGAAAGCAGATCAATTACCACTTCACTGTGAAGTCTTTCAACAATTAAATACATCTTAAATATGATATAATTTATATTTTATTAAAATTTCTAAAAAAGCATTAAATGTTTTCAAACATAGTATTTTTCATATGACTTGTGTGAAACTCATATCATAACAAAACAATTTTTATTGTTAATTCTATTTTATCAGTAATTACTTAAATATTAAATCTATTAACTATACAGATATTCTTTCATTTGGATTTATTTTTCCAAAGTTTTCCAAACAATACCATATTTGATTTGTCATATTTAAGTTGTTTTGATAACCATCTCCATTTTTATCTTTTTTACTTTTGGTATATTGAATTACTTTTATATCTTCATATTAAATTTCAGATTACCATCAGATTTTTATTATTTTTTAATGGTGTCTGTCATATTCATGATGTAGTTTGAAGCCATAAACTTTTTTTAGATTGGGTCAGCCTTAGGTTTTTTGTTAACAAACCAGTATTGATCAATTGATTATCTAGATGGAAACTAAGGAAAAATGATCAAACAATCATCATTCAATATATCTTAAGACTTGTAAGTAATATTTTTCCAACTTTGTTATTTATAGGGAAAAGGTTCTTAGAAAGGTCTTTACCCTGTATTAGACTATTTAATCTGCAACAGATATAATACTGTATAGCATTCCAACGAAGAATATTTATTTTTATATAAATATTTCAAATTAGATTTTTTAATCATAAGCATTATTTACAAAAAACTATTAAAATATTTTTATAAAAATAAATTCTAAAATATAACCATAAAATCAAAAAATGAAGAAATAAATTACTTTTTTTTCATGTGTCATAGCATCGGCCAGGAAGTAAACCCACTAACCCTAGACAACTGCTTGTAAGGCTGCTGTGCATTTTTATAATCAATTATTATACTGCAATAAATTTGCTTTTATTATTGTAAATATTAGTTACAATAAGTTTTATATTTGTCTTAAAAAGTAACAAAATAGCAATCATTTGTAAAAGACAAGAAAATTTACAGCCATTTAGATTACAAGAGTTATGAAATATCATAATACATAAAAAAAGATAGCATAAAATTTATACAACTTGAACTAAATTTCAACTAATTTGATTTTTGAAAAATAGAAATATCCTTAGGACAATACTAAGATGAACACCTGTTCAGTTAAGAAAAAATATATGAAATTAAAGCATTTGAAAATTTATACTGGTCTTAGATACCACTTGTAGCCATTATGGGTTAAATATTGTTTTAATTTTTACTTTTATTTACTTTATCTACCTACTAAACTATCAACCTTTCTCATCATATTAAATCTATCATTTACTTAATTTTATATTTGTTCTCACTATGAATTAGCACATAAAAGAGCATGAAAAAGGTTTTTCAAAATAATTGTTCTAGTATTTGACTTAATCACATTCATCTAAAGTTTATACTTCAAGATAGTCTCCTTGTTTTGCAAGCTGTAGTGCTTTTTAATATCTGAATAATTTTTACAAAGGCTTTTAGTCAACTGAATTTAAGCATATTATATACTCATAAAAAGGTCTCAGCAATGACTCTTGATCATAAGAATAGCATTCTGCATATTTATAAAAGTTTCAACAGAATTTATAGGGTCATATATGATTGCTTGCTTCCATACCCATTAAAATGATGTAATAGCTGTTGATATAATTGTGATCAGCTACCACTAACATCTTATGCTATTTCTACTTCCAATATTAATAGAAAAAGTAGATAATATCAAAATGGATAACACATAAGGTTAACAACTTGTGAACACATGTATAGGGCTAAACAATTATAGAATCCACTTTTTATGAACCATGAAATAAATGTCTTCATTTGTGTAAATTAAGATTGCTGATAATACTGCATTTTTAATTTTCTCTTTTAAGATGCACATCTAAATAAATTGATTAAAATAAAAGTTATATTCGCAATATGGCATCAAATTCTGATCCAACAATTATTTAAATTGTTAAAAAAAATTTAAATATCAGAAAACTTACAATATCACTATTGGCATATTATCTTCTGCCATTATAAAAGCTTGAACACTACATAGAGATATAAAGACTGCCAAATGTTTTTATTATAAATTTATTATGGTAGACAATTTTAGTAGACTTGTGAAAATGTTGTATCTCAAAAATGTATATATTACTTAATGGCTTACACAATTACTAGAACTATGGCTGTAATATGAAATACAAAACGTTCTAACATTATATTTGTATTCAGAAATTTATTTTTATACAAATATTTTTGGGAGTTCCAAAATGCTTTTTCCTAGAGCATACATATTTCCAATTTAGTCTCTGATTTGGAATATTTAAGCTACAATGTTTTTTGCATACACAAACTTAATAATAATAACGATTTTGTGCTCTCCATATTTATTAAATCATTCAGGAGCAAATGAAATATAAGGCCTATATGTATAAAAATTAAATTTGAAAGTTTTATTTATTAAAACATTATATAATTCATTCATTTAAAACTATAATTTTCATGCTCATAATTACTTTAATTTGCTATAATTTTATACTGCAAAAATTATAACTTTGTTTAATGTCATTAGCCAAACAAAAATGTAAGGTTTGAAAATTTATTATCTAATTACTTGACACAAATATTTATATATATATATATATATGACATATTTTACAGGTTCATCCGTGTTAAAAAATTTAAATATTGATATACTGACATCACACAAGTCATCCACTGGGTGACAAAAGGTAGAAAGACAGTTGTAAAGGTGCTACAATCACTGATTTGAAAAAAATGTTAAAGTTCCACCAATAGCAAAAATGTTAAATTAAAAATGTTTTTTAAAAAAATCTTTCCAAATAGGAGGAAGTTTGCATGTATCATCTTGCTTATTGATACAACTTGGCCTTTTAAGTATTTCAATGACTTCTCTGATTTTGCACTGGTAGAGATTATCACATCTGGATATGATACTATGCATTTGGAAAAAAACAACAAAAACCATTATTAATAAATCACGTATTGAAACAGAGATAAAAAATAAAATAATCCCTCGTGAAAAATCAGGTGTCTGTCCAAAATTTTATGGAATTTCAAAAATTCACAAACCAAATACCTGCCTTTGTCTAATAGTAAGCACAATAGGATCTCCAACTCTTATTTTAGCTAGATATTTATTGGATTTCATTAAACCTACAATCCCATCTATTAAATCATACATTAAAAACTCTTTTCATTTTATTTCTGTTTTAAAAAATTTAAAAATTCATGCTAATGACATTCTGGTCAGTTTTGATGTCGTGTCTTTGTTTACAAACATTCCAATTGATGAAGCTTTAAATATAATTTCACGATGTTGCAATTTACCAGACGATATTATTGCTTTGATTAAACATGTCTCTTGAACACATACTTTATATACAATGGACAGCATTACAGACAAGTTTTTGGTACCCCTATGGGCTCACCTATTTCAGGAGTAATAGCTGATTTATTCATGGAAAATATAAAAACTCCTGCTTTAGAATCATCATCTTTAAAACCTCTCATTTGACTCAGATGCATAGATGAGACTTTTGTTATATGGCAACATGGGAAAAATAAATTAAATGATTTTTTCTTACATTTAAATAATATGCATCCTCATATTAAATTTACAATGGAGACAAAGTCTGATGGAAAACTCCCTTTTCTTGATGTAGTTTATCTTTTTCGATTTACAGAAAGAGTACACACAGGGACAGATATTTATATTTTCATTTTCATCATCACCCAACACAGATAGTTTCTGTAGCCAAAATACTTTTAAATAGAGCAATTAACCTTTCAGATAAAACACATCTAAAAGAAGAAATAAATCATATTAATACTCTTTTATTAGCAAATAGTTATAATTATAAATTTATAAAAAATTATTATTTCAAGCCCAAAATGGACAAAATAGGAAACAAAAAGATGATAAATCAGCTATTAGGATTTGTGTTCCATATGTAAAAAGAACTACAGACAATATTGGACATAAAAAAAATTAAAATTCTATAATATAGATACAGCATTTTCTACTCATCAAAAGATCAACAATATAATAACCAAGCCTAAGGATTCAATCCCTCTTGAATCTCATCGTGTTTATCAAATCTCATGTGAAAATTATAAAGCTTATTACATAGGTATGAGTAATCATCACATCAGTGTTAGGATAGATGAGCATGCTAATGCAGTTAAATAACACTCATCATCAGTAGCACTCTCACTCCATACTATAGATTCAGGTCATAAAATTGATTTTCCCAGTATCAGGATCATATCCAGATGTGATAATCTTTACCAGTGCAAAATTAGAGAATCCATTGAGATACTTAAAAAGCCAGATTGTATCAATAAGTGAGATGATGCATGCAAACTTCTTCCTATTTGGAAAGATTTTTTTAAAAAAAACATTCTTAATTTAACATTTTTGCCATTGGTGGAATTTTAATATTTTTTTCAAATCAGTGATTGTAGTGCCTCTACAACCATCTTTCTACCTTTTGACACCCAGTGGATGACTTGTGTGATCAAGTTGAAACATCGGCATATTAATATTTAAATTTTTTAACATGGATGAACCCACAAAATATGTCTTTTATATATGCAATCCATGAAAATTTTCATATCAACATATATATATATATAAAGTTCTCTGCTAGAACCAAGATGATTTGAATATATTCCTTCAAAAATGCTTGATCACTTATTCTACAATCTCAATTTTTTGAATAAGATCATTATAAAGTCTAACAAACTCTTTCTCTCTTTATATATATAAGCCATGTGATAAAATATAAAATTTGAGTTTAAGCCGGGCAAGGTTTAAAAAGTTTCCATATTCCAATAAGGTTAGAATTTTTATTTAGCATCTAATAAACAATCATAAAGTATTGAACAATAATTAAACATTTTCCATTGCTTAAATTTCTTACAAATTTGCAAAAATAAATAATTTGATTAATTTACTTCTTAATATCTAGCTATTACTAATTAGAGAATAAAACATATATAAAATTTTAGAACCTCCACTCAGAAGATGGCAAACCTCTGTTTTTGTACATTTAATGCTTTTTTTAAAAAATCCATTTTAAACCTATATATGCATATTACTTAGAAGCAGGTGATAAATGAAAAAATTGCATTTTGAACAAATGATTACTGAAAAAAAAATATTTCTAATGTTTTTAACATCTCTTGCGCAATAAAGTATTTGATACTATTAGCTACAATAAATTTTAACATAAAAATTCTTAGCAGTAAATCATTATATAAAAAGCTAATTATAAATTCATATGCAAAATATTATAGTTTTGAATAGTTAACACTAAGGCTCCTTATATATATATATATATGTGTGTGTATGTGTGTGTAATTAAAAAAAATCCCTTTACATATCTATTTATTTCCATACATTTGCATTAGCTTAATGGCTGATTATTACTATTACAATCTATAAAAAAAACATTGTGCTATATAAAATAAATATATTTTTATTCTTATAATTTTGATTGAAAAACGATCTTTTTCAGTGTTATAAAACATATTATCAAATTATATATATATATATATATTGTACCGGGTTGAACCACTGAAACCACCTACTTATACATATATATGAGTTTTGGCCAGTTTCAAACTCCTTCATAATACATTTATAATCTTATAAATGTTACGTGAACGAACCGGCACGTTCGAGCAAAATGGGAGATCTTATTGATAGCTTTAACTATCAACAATGGCCCATCTCGGCTGCTAGATTCAAACCCCTACTATCCAAATACTTTATTTGTTTTGGGGTAAACCCCGGGGCGCCAGCTAGTCTGAAGACTAACGTATTCGGGCAGTAGGCTCATAATCCAGCGCTCGAAACATTCCCTTAAACTAGCTCAGTCTAATTTTATTCAATAACAAATTATACAAAATTGGTGGTGGAAAGAATTAATAAAAGGTTGGTAAAAAGAATTGACCGACAAATAAAGTTTAAGTTTTAAAGACAATTTATTAACTAACATTAAATAATTTTAAACATTCTATAAATTTAATATAATACACACACATTTTAAATTAACATTTCTAAACTAGTTTAAATATTCTTGTAGATTTTAATAGTAGAACACTGGTATTTATATAATTTAACTAATAACACTGATATAATGATCACGCACATATTAACTCATAATAATAAAGCATTAATAGCATTTGAAACTTAAACACACATATCAATAGTTCATTTTATGTATGATAGAGTTCATATAATTTGAATCTTGAATATTTACGAATTACAGCGGTGGCTACTATGTATAAATGATAATAAATAAATGTTTACCTAGGATTTTTGGGAACGGGGATATTGCTTGTTGTTGGCTGCTTCTGATGGATTATATCTAACCGGTTAGATTTGGATGTTTCTTGAAGAGATTTTATGCGAAACCATTTGCTTTATTCTTGAAGACAGTTGAACGTTTGACGGAGGATTTCTGAGTTGTTATGCAGACATTATTTCTCAGGCAGGTTTTGATGATCTTGTTGGACTAAAAAGGCTGGAGCACGAGCGTATATTTCCAAAAGCTGCTCAACAATGCATGTTTGTTTCTGGATTCATAATAGAAATGCACTGTTATCAACTGGAACAAGACTGTCACTGCAAACTAGACTGAATAAAACTCTTAACTGATTGTCCGATAAAATATTCCGTATTTATACCGATGAAGTGTTTTCCTTTTGATATCCTCCAGCAAATATCTGTTGTCGAAATTCTTTAGCAATTAATCCTAAGACAATGTGTTTTTTGATTGATTGTTTAATTAGTAGTAGCTATTTCAAAACGTGTTGTTTTCATATCTTTAATTAGTAGTGCACCGCTGTGTTTTTTTTTAAATACATTTTTCATTTATTTATAATATTTAATACTGATACATTTTTTTTTACATTCGCACGCACATATATAATTTTACTCTACACATCAAAACTAGTTTTAAGATTATTTTTCTTCTTTAATTTAAATGAAGAGATTTATATATATTTTTTAAAGCTTTTAAATTGTATTTCACTAATAATAATAAACTCTTTACTTCCTTTTTATAAAACCTTCAGTTTAACTTTAAGAAAACCCCCTTCCCACTTTAAATCAATGATTTTTCAACTTTTATTTCAAACTCTTTTGCGAAAGATTTTTTTGTTTTAATAATTTTTTTACGACAAAATTATTTTATATACATGTGCCAATTTGGCCTTGGCACATTACACCCCCCTCCGTTTTAGAGTAAAATGCGTCATTTTTGACCATTTTATCTCTTGCAATTTTAATTCTTGACTCTAAAGATTTATTAATTTATTATTTTAGATAATTCCTACACATGTGTATACGTGCAGCATAATTCTACACCTACTAATATTCTAGATATCGAGTTATTACTGGACTTGCTTACAGGGAATCTATAATAAATAAATCCCTTTTTGCACGCATCATAAGGTGCAGCAGTACCAAGAAAATAACCTAAAAGGATATCTGGATAAATACATTTAAGATACTCATCATAAGGTATCGTATTTACTGAATATTTCCAGTGTACGTACGCGTATATACACATGTATACCTATACACTCTTAATACACTTAGATTGACTTATTATTATTTTTTTTATTATGAATCTTACAACCTTATTTTTAAATTCACATGAACCATATCTTACACTATTTATTTATATTACAATATTATTTATAACCCTTAAGAAACATTATTTAAAATATTTATTTACACTAATCTTATAATATTATTTTTAAATCATTACGAACATCTTTATTTAACATGCGTGTATTCAATAAAATAAAATAAAAAAATCGATTAGTTTATTACGAGTCATTCTTCATTATTATTTACTATAGATTTATTTATGCTTATTTATTTAACTTGATTTTATCGATTTTATTTTAACTATTTGACCTACTTATTTATTTACGAACATTTTTCTTAATTAATATGTGCGTTGATCACTTTTCCTAAGTATTTACCACTTCAAATTCTTATTTTTCTAGAGTGTATTTTTAGTTTTTATTTTCATCATTAGGTAATAAATGTAATGTTAAGAGAAGTAGGCAGCAAAGTATAAGGCAATTCAAACACACAGATAGATTTTGTGCTGATTTAAACCAACTTTTAATTTCTTGCAGAAGTCGTGACTACAGCATGGGCATTTTTGTGCACAACGGATCATGAACAGGGACTTTAAGATTGCGAATGGCAGGACTATCTCTACTGCACATTCGACTTACTAAAATATTTATTTTATTTGGTTACTGGGAATTTTTCCTCCAGATTTATTAACTTTTATATGCCAGGACTTTTCTACTGGCGCATCATCATCAGTATTATTTATTCTTCGCACTACCCATCTGTAGAACAAAGTCACCACAAGAAAAGGCTTAATCCAACAAAAGTCAGGCCTGGAATTTATCTCCTTGCCCAAATACTCGCACACACCTCAATCCTAATTTAATACACTTTTTTTTTTTAACTTTATTTGATAATGTTTTATTTCCATTAATACTTTCATTATACACTTATTTATTTCATTTTTATTTTTAAAGCGTTATTTTTACTCTCCCTTTTTTTTTTTTTAAAAAAAAACATTTTCATTTTGTTTGTCTATTTTGATTTTACACATTTATTTTGTTTGTGTCACGCTCCGCTATGTTCTAGACTTATGAGCTGGGATATCAATATAATCGATAAGACATAATCGAGGGTTTTTGACATAATCATTTTGCTTGTCTATTTTGATTTTACACATTTATTTTGTTTGCGTCATGCTCTGCTATGTTCTAGACTTATGAGCTGGGATATCAATATAATCGATAAGACATAATCGAGGGTTTTGACATAAATTGTTTTATCGTTGCTTTGACATTTTAAAAACTCTAAGATTGTTATTTTATTTTACTAAGACTAACTTTAATCATTTTTAATTATTCAAACTAACTTGATACTCATTTTTACATTTATTTCATTAAACTTTGTTAAACATTTTCCATTATTCCGAGTCCATGGTCGTTAATAACTAGGTCAAGCCGGCGAATCCGTCAGATTACATATTTTTAATTTTTGTCTGGCGGTTCTTTATTATATATTTTTTTCTGCATATAGCCACTCATGCTGGGGGATTGAGAATCACCCCTGGGCCTTTCCTTAAATCTAGTATGAGAGATGTTAGGATCGCTGTCGGTTCTTCGAAAGATTTTTGTTCTCTCGGGACTATTAGAATAACGTCTCCTCCGGGGACTCCCCGAATTCGACCTATGTCTATATCTTATGGCGTTTACAGCTGGCTCTCTAAGTTGGGGTTTGAATCCCCTATCTCTTGTATCAAAAGTTGGTCTAGCTTTGTCGAAAGCGCTCAACAATTCC
This sequence comes from Epiperipatus broadwayi, assembly GCA_028023455.1. Classification (NCBI taxonomy): domain Eukaryota; kingdom Metazoa; phylum Onychophora; class Udeonychophora; order Euonychophora; family Peripatidae; genus Epiperipatus; species Epiperipatus broadwayi. Next base: position 3,578,415 of record JAQFVV010012396.1, read on the forward strand.
GCCATTTGTTCCACTGTTTTCCTTTCAGTTCCTATGAGCATTTGCTCGACATTATGAGGAAAACTATGGCGGACTATCCTGACAATTTGTTGTTCAGATAGTGGGTCTGCTGTTAAAGAGCGTAATTTTGCCACTTGCCTTCTAAAAAAAGAAACGAACGGTTCACCAGGTCGCCATTTATCTTGCGAGATCTGGTGACGAAGATTTTCCTGATAATCTTCGCTCCAATAACTAGCTAAAATAGCAATTTTATATTCGGCAAAAGTGACGGGTTTTTTATATAAAGAGTCCCACCAAGATTGAGACCCCCCTTGTAAATGGCTACAAGCTATTGCGATCATAGCCTCCTCACTTAATTGATTCAGAGTGAAATAGCGCTCCAAACTATTTAAATGCTCCATAGGAGCTTCACCTTGATGGCCAGAAAATATCCGTATTTTCAAAAACTGGTTCACGATTGCCGGATTGTTTATAATGTGCGTGTTTGCACTCAAGTGGTCACACTGTTTTATTTCCGTTTGCGAACTATTTTTACTATTCTTTTGATTTACTTTCCAAGCTAAATCCGTCATTCCGACTTTTATCTCTTCAATTACTTTTCTATCTTCTATCTTATTTTTTTCAATTACTTGGTAAGCGGTCTCTATTTGATTTTCTACTTGTGTTTTAATCTCTTCTATTTCTTCCCTAATTTCTTCTTTTATTTTATTCTGGCCCATTTCGATCTGGTCCTTTAACTTTTCAAGCATTTCAGCTTGCCCTTCCAATTTACTCTTCATTTCATTATTTTGGTTTTTAAGCTCTTCAGCTATTTTTTTATATTCTTCGGCTGTTTCTTTTTGTTTTTCAAACATGCAAGTTAATAAAGCTATGACTTCCCTATTCTCTTCTTTTTGCTCAACCTCTTTTTTGTTTTTATCTTTTTGTTCCTCACTAGAAGCATTCTCTACTTCTTTCGCTTGAGTTTCTATTTTTTCTTCACTGGGGACCTTTTCTATTTCACTAGTTTCGGTTTTATTTTGTTCCTCGCTGGGAACATTGTCTGTTTTTTTACCTTGAGTCTCCATTTTAGGTTTATTTCTTGTCATATTTATAATTTTAAACTTTACTTTTTTATATTATTTTTTTTTAATATTATATTTTATTCACGCTCATAAGTTTACTAATTTCTATTTTATTTATTTCTTTCTAAACTGGAAATACACGCTGACTCCGCCCCTCCTTTGTCCATTTTTCTCCACCCGATCTTAATGCTTTAACTCCGCCCAAACATCCACCTGTCTCTAATTTAACATAATGATTTATTTTAACCAATGTAAATAGCATAAATCTCTCTTCATTTAAAGAAAACAAAGTTTTCGGTCAATTTTTTTTTTTTTTAAAAAAAAAAAATTAAAACGCTTTAACATACGTAATTTAGCTTTCTTTATAGAAAAATTTATTTTTAAACAAGAAACAAAGCATTTAATTTACTATTGTTTTTTAGGCCCGGCTCCAGCCAACGTTGGGTAAAGCCATTTATGTACCGGGTCGAACCGCTGAAACCACTTACTTATACGTATATATAAGTTTTGGCCGGTTTCAAACTCCTTCATAATACATTTATAATCTTATAAAGGTTACGTGAACGAACCGGCACGTTCGAGCAAAATGGGAGATCTTATTGATAGCTTTAACTATCAACAATGGCCCATCTCGGCTGCTAGATTCAAACCCCTACTATCCAAATACTTTATTTGTTTTGGGGTAAACCCCGGGGCGCCAGCTAGTCTGAAGACTAACGTATTCGGGCAGTAGGCTCATAATCCAGCGCTCGAAACATTCCCTTAAACTAGCTCAGTCTAATTTTATTCAATAACAAATTATACAAAATTGGTGGTGGAAAGAATTAATAAAAGGTTGGTAAAAAGAATTGACCGACAAATAAAGTTTAAGTTTTAAAGACAATTTATTAACTAACATTAAATAATTTTAAACATTCTATAAATTTAATATAATACACACACATTTTAAATTAACATTTCTAAACTAGTTTAAATATTCTTGTAGATTTTAATAGTAGAACACTGGTATTTATATAATTTAACTAATAACACTGATATAATGATCACGCACATATTAACTCATAATAATAAAGCATTAATAGCATTTGAAACTTAAACACACATATCAATAGTTCATTTTATGTATGATAGAGTTCATATAATTTGAATCTTGAATATTTACGAATTACAGTGGTGGCTACTATGTATAAATGATAATAAATAAATGTTTACCTAGGATTTTTGGGAACGGGGATATTGCTTGTTGTTGGCTGCTTCTGCTGCTTCTGATGGATTATATCTAACCGGTTAGATTTGGATGTTTCTTGAAGAGATTTTATGCGAAACCATTTGCTTTATTCTTGAAGACAGTTGAACGTTTGACGGAGGATTTCTGAGTTGTTATGCAGACATTATTTCTCAGGCAGGTTTTGATGATCTTGTTGGACTAAAAAGGCTGGAGCATGAGCGTATATTTCCAAAAGCTGCTCAACAATGCATGTTTGTTTCTGGATTCATAATAGAAATGCACTGTTATCTCAAACTGGAACAAGACTGTCACTGCAAACTAGACTGAAAAAACTCTTAACTGATTGTCCGATAAAATATTCCGTATTTATACCGACGAAGTGTTTTCCTTTTGATATCCTCCGGCAAATATCTGTTGTTGAAATTCTTTAGCAATTAATCCTAAGACAACGTGTTTTTTGATTGATTGTTTAATTAGTAGTAGCTATTTCAAAACGTGTTGTTTTCATATCTTTAATTAGTAGCGCACCTCTGTGTTTTTTTTTTTAAATACATTTTTCATTTATTTATAATATTTAATACTGATACATTTTTTTTTACATTTGCACGCACATATATAATTTTACTCTACACATCAAAACTAGTTTTAAGATTATTTTTCTTCTTTAATTTAAATGAAGAGATTTATATATTTTTTTAAAGCTTTTAAATTGTATTTCACTAATAATAATAAACTCTTTACTTCCTTTTTATAAAACCTTCAGTTTAACTTTAAGAAAACCCCCTTCCCACTTTAAATCAATGATTTTTCAACTTTTATTTCAAACTCTTTTGTGAAAGATTTTTTTGTTTTAATAATTTTTTTACGACAAAATTATTTTATATACGTGTGCCAATTTGTCCTTGTCACAATATATATATATATATATAATGCAAAACCATAAAACAATACAGTACTAGATTAAATTCAAAATTTTACCAAAATCCTTACACAACCATGGTCTATTTGTAGTAGATGAAACCATGGTTGTGAATTTAATCTAGTACTGTTTTGAATTTAATCTAGTACTGTATTGTTTTATGGTTTTGCATTTTATTTTTTGCTAGTATAGTGTTAGACAGTTTTGGTTTTATATATATATATATACATACACACAATGTATAATTACATTCCAGCACATCATACTACCTAAAATAAATATCAAATCACCTCAAACTTTAAGACATTTTTAGCTATGCCCTCTGTGAACAAATATATTAAAGTCTGCATCTCAAACAGCCAGTTCAATATATATATATATATATATATATATATCTTCGTATTGTAAGCTGCAATGATATTAAATATTGAAACAAAGACTTAATAAAGAGTGCAAACTTTAAATAAGTAATAATATTTCATATATTTATTTATAGAGTGCATAGCTGAAAATTTCTTAACTTTTGAAGTAATTTGATATTTATTTTATGTAGCCTTATGCACTGGAATTATTACTTATATATTAGTATTAGGAGTTAGAAAGATTAAAATGGCTAATGTTTAATTTGTCTTTGTATATGTATAGTAAACATGTTTCTTTAGGAGAAGTTTAATATCATTGCTTATTTAAATTTCACATTCTTTATTTTAATAAGTCCATGTTTCAATATGTAATATCTTGCAACTTATGTCCGAAGAAGTTTTGAACTTGCTGATTGAGATGCTGATTTTAATATATTTATTCACAAATGATGTATGTAGCTGAAAATTGTTTAATATTTGAGGCAATTTGATATTTAATGTATAATTTATATATACAATAATGTACTAATTACATACCATGCACATTAATTAAATACATGTTATATATTTATATACCTAACTCAAATATATATATATATATATATACCTAACTCAAATATATATATATATATATATGTCACATTTCTACATTTGAAATTATACTTTAATATAAATTTAAATCTAATGGCAATAAATATTAACAATATAATTTATTTGTAGAGCTTTTTAGTACATACATTTTTAAAAGCATATTTTATTTTAAATAAATATTTAAAAAAAATTATTCCTTCTTTGCATTTTTTTGATGTGTTATTCATTTCAATTATTTGATAGTTTTGACTCCCTACAAGACATTCTAAAAGCTGTTTTATTTTCTGCCTTCTTTATATAATGATTTTCTTTCTAAATTTTTTTTTTCTTCTTTAAATTCTGTTTTATTAGAGTAATAAAAAATTTCAAAATAAATTGTTATGCAAATAAGTAGGAAAAAAACATTAGCTCTGAAGAAGATGTCTAGACAGGTGAAATGATCAGATGAATAAAGCATTGTAAAAAGTGTAAAAGAAAGTGACTTTTTTGTAGAGATTGATTTAATACAAACAATGCAAAGAAAGTAAAGAATATTGAACATGTTGGAAAAATAATAAAGCACCCTGATTAATTAAAATAATTAATTTTTTCGCTGTTCTTTTATCTTTAATTTTAAAAAAAGTTTATTTTTAAAAATATTGCTAATAATGTGTCTTTGTGGGTACATATTCATGGTTCTTAATAAATTGTGAATAATGAGATTTATGCATTAATTCTACGAATAAGATTAGACTTTCAATTACTTCCTGTTCTCATTTTAATTTTTCTGTAATTAATAGTAATAAATTTTTTTTATCTTAATAAAAAAATTTATAGTGTTGATAACTTATAAATTGATATTTAAGATAATATATATATATACAGACAAAAAGGAAATGTGTTAAATATTTTTTGCATGACAAAGAATATTCCACACAAAAAGAGTGAAGAAGGGAATACTTATCAGATAAGATAATTTAAAATGGTGAAAGTTTTTACATTTTTTTCTTTTTCACTTAATTCTATTCTCTACTATTATCTAGATATTTTTATTACTGATCCATAATTTAATGACTAATTGAATGGTTTACAGATTGGCTATTTAAAACAGAAATCCAAAATTTGCTTGAAAATCTTCAAGTACTTGAAAAAAAAAATTTTTTTTTCAGGATTTGAACAACAAAGTCCGGATATAATGGAGCATGTACTAACCACTGCACCATGAAGTGCACTTTAAATAAATGCATGCACACATAAATTACATTTTCCTAATTTCATAACTTTAATTATATATACGATAAAGCACTTTAACAATTAATTATTACATTTACCTGTTGAATTCATTATAAAAAGTATATATTTTAAAAAAATTATTACATTAAGTAAAATCATTTAATAATATTTTTCTATTGTACTCATAATTTGTGATAGAAATACCTTTTTATAAAACGTTCATTAATAAAGTTAATGGTAATAAAATTGGAAATAGCGTATCAGGATTATGTTCTTAATTATGAAATGTTATAATATTATACTATTTCATAATATATTATTTAGCAGACCCACAAATGAGATAACTATATTAAAAAAAATTATCAACAAATACATAACTTTAATATATTTAATATAATGTTAATCCCCCCCCTCTAAAGTGGTAATTTAAGGTAATTAGATGTTATTTGTTATTAGGAATATTCATAACTTTAATTTTTTTGATTAAATCTATCTTTTTCTCTTTCTTTTTTATATATAGATATAAACATAAAATAGGCTATTAAAAACAGTATGCAAAAGTCTTGATATGGGGGGAGGATTTCACAATTAGAATAAAATGAATCAGGTTATTACAAGACTTTTAAAAAACTATAATTGACAATCTAAAATATTTTTTTTGCATAAATGAGTTTCTGATGTTTTAATAAACACCATCACTATGAAAGAATGCAGTCTTTTCATTCAGTTTGTATATAATCAGAATTTTTACAAATCGTAGACAAAAGAAAGTTGAAAACAAAATTTTTAATTATTTTTAGTTGTCTTTTTGGATAAATAAATTAATAAAGTTATTGCTAACCGATGTGAGAAGTGATTAAATCACTTTCATCTAGTATTTTGTAACTCTTAATTTAATTTTTTATTTTGCTACCAAAAATACTTTAACTTTTTCCAGTACGAACACTATATAAACTTTTTATCTAATTACCCTTGTTTAAAATTTTATTTCACTAACTATATTATAGTATATAATAATATATTTATATAAAATAAACTTTTGATATGCTTTTTTTCTGTGATAGAGTCCACGTGTGCTTAATATCTGTTTTATATTTGTAACTAGTATCATTTTAAAACACACACGCGCGCACATACTAGTTACTCTGCTTTCGCAACAGTACACTTTAACAAAACTAAAATGGAAAAACATTTTATGTGCATTTCAATGAACTATTTTATATAGGCTCAAAGTACTGCAATAAAAATATTAGTTATTTTAACACAAATGTATTTTCTTAGCAATGACTAAAGTTTGAAAAAAATTGTTGGCACCAACTTTTGAAAGTATGATGTTAGATTTGCTAGAAACACCAATCAACTGATTTTAACATACTTAAAAATGAATGTAATTGATTATTACATTGATAGATCAATTTTAAATTGCGCATTATATATTTTAAAGTCTAAATTTGTTTAAGTAATATTAGATTAAAAACGAACTCACCAGCATAAGAAATTCCTTTTTCTTTAATACTGAAGCCTTGACCATCAAATAAATCCGCCTTCATGTACACTGGTGGTTGTTTTTCAATAATAGCAGCAAATGGTGATTCAGTAGCTGGTTCAATGCTGGAGGTCATATCGTGCAGTATATATTCATAGGAAATATTGATGGGTGCATTTTCATCTTGAATGAGAATCTAGACAGAATATCTAAAAATTAGCAAAATGAACCTCAAAAGAAAATAATTTTTAAGAAAACCATGTCTAATACATAAATATTTTCAAAAATCTTATGCAAGATTCAAAGCTATTTTTTAATAATAGGTCAATTTTTAAAACAAATATTCATATATATATATATATATATGCATAAAACTAAGTTGGAAATAATGCATAAATTAAATTATTCACATAAGATTTAAACAAAACAGCCACCAAATGGCTGGAAATATGCATTTATCATCTTTGATAACATGCTAAAATAAATAGCCAATCAGTTCTTCCAGAATAATTATTTTATAACTACAATACTGTGAGTTCATCACTAGTAGAATTATTTTATCATAAATATGTAACTCAACAAGGGTTAAATTTTAACAGTCATCACAGTTTAAGGAAAAGTCAAAAGCCAGTATCTATTAAAGCTTCATAATATATAGTAGTTTTAAACTCTGTGTTAGGGGACAATGCTTTTAATATATAAGTAGTTAATATTGTAATACTAGATCATGATTATTTCCCATCTTAAAATATAATCTGTTACTTTCATCTGTTTGGTATTTATAAGAAGAGAGCTTTGCACGTTATATTAATTTACCAGTAAGGGGTTCAATTAGCTGATGAGTGGTGTTGTGGCAAAATAACTATTCTAAAAAAGCTAATTAAAAAAATTATTTTAATATGAAATTAAAGATAATTAGTATATATTAACAGTAATTTGATTGTCTAATATTCTTAAACTTTGTTTGAATGAAATATTGGGTTTAATCAAACATTAACAATCAATATAAATACACATAAAATATTAAATAAAAAAAATAACGTAAGAATCTATAAATATGTAGTAAATATGCAGTCACTCTCTTTTCATTTTTTATTTATATATACATTCTGAAAGCTTTGCAGAACAGAGGTATCAAATTCATCTATTATGATCTAGTATTCAAATCCAGATCACACAAATCTAATATATATATATATATATATTTTATAAGTGACTAAATTATAAGAAATCCATTTAAACATACAAAATTATGCTGTAAAAAAATTAATTTTTTTTTTTGAGAGTTGAAGAAGAGAACGTTTTCATTCAATGGATTATTTAAATCATCTTTTACCTATAGAGTAAAATAGTTAGCTCAAAATAATAATTCAGTAGAGAGAGAATAATAATAATAAAAGAAAAGAAAACAATATAGGTAGAAAGCTGTACAATTAGTTTTTAAGATAATTAATTAATAAAAGTTGATATAATTAGTAGTAATTTTAAAATAGTAAAGTATAACTTTTATTTTTAATTATGGATAGTAGAACTGACCATGAGAAGTGAGAACGTTTACATGTGGGTGTTGAATAAATTATTATTAAACGCACACTCAAAACATATTTGTTTTAATTCACATTTACATACATTTGTTCATCTGCTTAATGAAATGGTTTCTTTCTTCTTAATAACCTAAAGCTAGTGAACTTTCAGTGAAGTTCTTCATAATACTATTAATGAAAAATCTTAGTAAATAAAAAAAAAAAAAGATAAATTATTCTGATTAATTAAAAAAAAAATATTAATGGACAATATTTATTTACAATAATTTAATTTTGTCTAATAAAATAATATTAGATGACAAATGAATACAGAATTAATAATCTAGACTTTGTTAGTGGTAAAATAGTATAAGTTTGTCTTTGAGACTAGCATTTTTTTGTTTAATTGGAAATTTATGAACAAAAGAATTTGTTAAGAGTATGAAGAGAGGGGATTTTTTTCATTCTTATCAGCAAGATTTCCAGTGAAAAAGAAATTAAAACTAATTAGAAATTTGAATCTTTCTCATCTCATTATTGACTTATTAATTATTCTATTATGGAGATATAATACACAAAATATTAAGAAATACTAACAAAGCAATAACGACTTTAATCAATGAAATATTGCCATATTAAATCCCCAAAAGTCTGAATATATTTTAGAAAAATAGATAAAAAAAATAAAATCATGAAATTGATAAAAAAAAAATGTAATAAAATAGTAATACCATTTATTGTTATTATTACTATTTATTTATTTATTTATTACCAAATAAAATTGTACTTTTTTTTTTAAAAATTCTGCAATAGTGCTTCATCTTGGCTTAATGATTATTATTACTTTTAAGTATACATATTTAGGCACTTAGAACCTAATCGGGCTTGACCACTTGATGGCGTTCTGGCTCACCAAAACACCTAAAAATGCCATTTACAAGGCCTTCATTACTGCTATAGAAAACATCTAATGTTTGGCTTAGCCATTAGAAGGCCATTGATGATGACGTAACGCAGAAATAATACGGCCTATTTCTGCTTCGTGACAGTTATTGTGAATCCACACACTTATCTTTCATATACAGTTTGATATATATGTGTGTATATTTTGATTAGTCAAATTTTTACAATATATGTTACACAATCTTTGTATTTGTAACGAATTTAAGAAACCTGACTTTATAGTAATTTTCCAAATGGCCACACCCTTATTTAGAGAAGGTGTAATGTGTAAAAGCTTGCTGAGAGTACGTCAAAGGCATTCAGCCGAGTTCGCATGCGAAATCTCATTTTCATGTGAAATACCATGTAGTTCATGAAATGTCTGGCGATCATAACTTTTTCTGCAGTTGCCGAAAACAGAAGCAGAGTATTTCTGCTGTCCAATAAAAATATACACAATTTTTTGTAAATTTCATAGAAAGCACATATTATAAACATGTTTAATAAGTAAAGAAGACATTTATATGTGTTTGTTGTTGTTTAAAAAAGTTTGAGTTTCTTTCTTTTGTCCGACTATGGTTACAATATTTTTTATTTTAGCATTACAAACAACAGAACACTAACCCTAAAACTAACCCTAAAACTAACCCTAAACTAACCCTAAAACTAACCCTAAATCTAACCCTAACCCTACACAGTTGTTTTGTTATGTAGAAAGCAATAATTAAGGGAAAGAAGGAATAATGATAATTTGTCCAAAAACAGTGATTTAAAAAAAAAAAGGTCGTCATTTACCAATAATTAAGCAAAAGACATCACTAAATAGACATCGCAGAGTAGCAGCTTTGTCAAAAAACAGCGATTTAAAAATAAAAAAAAGCTTGTCATTAACTAAATCCAAAATTAAAATTAAACAACTTTTTAAATAAAAAAAAAGTTATAGCAATCAATAAATTAATAACCCAAAAAAAACCAGCAATTCGATTTAAAAATAACGCGGCCCCGAACATTGTATTGCATTATTTTTGACTGCCAACACCATCAAGTGGCCTAGGCCAATTACGTTATAATTACCCATATTTATATATAAATTCAATTCAAAAAATGATGGCATGGAGAGTTGAGGGTCATGTGAAAGTCTGAGTTCAAATCCCACATACACATACACACATATATATATGTAGGTTTAAGCCTGTATAGTGTATTAATTCTAAAAATACAAAAAAAAGTTAAATTAAATATATACACATGTGCTGAAATATATAACCTTTAAGAGAGCTGGTACCATTATACTTGTGCTTTTGTAAAAGAAATAAATAGATGTAAGAAAAAAACACATCTGTAGAAATCTTTCTTTAAAATATACATTTTAATGTGTAGCATCCATGCATATATATAAATAAAATTAGTTAAATAATATTATTGTTGCTCCAAAAGTTGCATAAATATTTTTTAATGAAATTGAACATATATATGTAATTTAAAAATCATTTTCTCAAACATGATGTTATTTTAGTAATGCACTTTGTGAATATTTAAATTTGCAATTAGTGGTATGCATTTGTATATATATAATACAAATAAAATGTTGGTTAATTAATAACAATAAAAAATATAATGGTAATTAATTATTATATAATCTTATTAATCTGCAGAAACTTTTAGTTAATTCCTTAACCTGCCTCAACTGCCATTAAATTTAAAACTAAAATTGAAACAAATATCATCAACTTAAATTCCACGAATCCTGAATTTTAATGAATTTGAATTTTAATAAATAAAAATAAATTGAATATATTTAATAGACAAGCTGCTAACATTAAAATTTAGGATTCACAGGATTTGAATTGATGATGTTTGATTCCATTTTGTTTTTGAATTTAATGGCAGTTGAGACAGGTTAAATAATTAATTAAAAAGAGAAAAGCTTTAACTTTTTTCACATGTGCCTTAAACATTTGTATAATAGCCAAAACTATGTTGAGAAGTCTGAAGTCTCTGTGTTGCTATTCTGTTAAGTGTCCAAGTCTCAGATACATAAGTAAAAAACTTGTACCACACATTTATTAAAAACCTTTTTTTTTTTTATACATGTAGGCATATTTCCTTTAAATATTACATTATCTCTACAAAAAGTACTCCAAACAAATTTAAGTCTATGATTAATTTTATCCATTATATTTCTATATGTAGTGTTAATCTGATCAGATATTTGTAATTATCTTCTTCTAACTCATCATTATAAATCTTTGTTTTCTTATTTTGAAAAAATCCATGAATATTACTTTAATCTTTTTAATATTTATCTACTTTTATCTGATAATTCTTGAAACATTTCCTGAAGCCCTAAAACATTATTTGCAAAATATCTATATCATTTACAAAATTTGGATGACTTAAATAATATCCATTAACTTTTATTCTCTTAGATTCTCATTTAATCCATAAAATACTTCTTACAAAACTGCTGTAAAAAGTTTTGGAGCTATGGAGTCACCCTGCCATATGACCTTTTCAATGTTAATCTTTTTATTATTATTATGTAATCTAATTGTTGTTTTACAAGAAAAATATATCATTACACCCCAAAAAAAAAAATTAAAGTAAATAATAAACAGAATAAACTAATATATTTTTAATGATAATTTTAGTTTGTTTAAATTAAAGATAAGTTTGTTTGTTTGTTTTCTTCAATTATATTTAAAAAAAAAAGGTTTTCATGCACAAATATTTTATAATTTATTGATATATTTATAATTTTTGTCTAATATACCTGTAATGGATGCTACTAATATTGAGATGTTGGGAGGAACTGAAAGTAGCAGCTTAGATAATTTGAGAATTATTCTTTATAAATTGGAAGATTTAAAAGCTGATTTTAAAAAATCTAAAAATGATTCCAATAATAAATTTGAAGAATTAAAAACTGATTAAAAAAAAATTAAATAATAATTTTGATAAGTTTAACATTAAGTTTAATACTTCAAATGCTAGACATAAAAAACATCAAAATAAAGAAGTCATATATAAAATATGACATGAGATTTAGTGAGCTAGACACTGAATCAAGAAAGCTTGATGATGCATAATAAGAGAGATTTAAAAATGAATTTAACAAATTAAATAACAAAATTAAAATATTGTAAAATGAATGTAAAAAATTAGGAAAAAGGTTTGACAAATTAAAAAAAAACTAATAAAATTTCCAAATGAAATTCCAATCTGAAATATTGAGTTTAAATAAATGTAAAATATTTTTTTATGTTTGTTTGGCCTTTCTTTGAAACTAGAGAATTTGATGTAATGAAACTTAATAAAAAGCATCCATATGTTGAAAAAAAAAGTGCTTGATCATGGAGAGATCACTTCCTGAATATTTTTATTGTATTTATTATTTTATGCTGAAGAAAATATATATACTCATATACATATATGGATCTATCATAGTACAAATCTTATTTATCACATGATCACATTTTCCTATACTAGCACATTAATTGTTGATAAACAGAGCAAAACTCTCCATACAGTATTGCCACCTGTGCTAAACAGAGTAATCAATGGATGCCAGAAGGCTTGTGCATAAAATCCCTATCTAATGCCTACTCATCCAATATCCCCAGACTAGTTTCTGGCTTGTGGCCTTCGTCAGTGAGGAGCTTTGGATCTGAGAGCACTGCATCTAGATCTTAGGATCTAATGCAACCCTCTAGCAACCACCTTTTATCTCTACTTAACTACAAAACTATGAGAATGAAATTGAAAACACAAAAAATATTTTCAATCTAAGCTCAATAGCTTATATAGTCATATGGGTCTGAACTCAGTTCAGCACCCATACATTTTGGTGTCTTTGGCTCTTTTACAACCATAGCCACCACTATCCTATTAGGCAGGATTGGTGTTAAACCATTAAGCATCACATGATCACATTTTCCTATACTAGCACATTAATTGTTGATAAACAGAGCAAAACTCTCCATACAGTATTGCCACCTGTGCTAAACAGAGTAATCAATGGATGCCAGAAGGCTTGTGCATAAAATCCCTATCTAATGCCTACTCATCCAATATCCCCAGACTAGTTTCTGGCTTGTGGCCCTCGTCAGTGAGGAGCTTTGGATCTGAGAGCACTGCATCTAGATCTTAGGATCTAATGCAACCCTCTAGCAACCACCTTTTATCTCTACTTAACTACAAAACTATGAGAATGAAATTGAAAACACAAAAAATATTTTCAATCTAAGCTCAATAGCTTATATAGTCATATGGGTCTGAACTCAGTTCAGCACCCATACATTTTGGTGTCTTTGGCTCTTTTACAACCATAGCCACCACTATCCTATTAGGCAGGATTGGTGTTAAACCATTAAGCATCACATGATCACATTTTCCTATACTAGCACATTAATTGTTGATAAACAGAGCAAAACTCTCCATACAGTATTGCCACCTGTGCTAAACAGAGTAATCAATGGATGCCAGAAGGCTTGTGCATAAAATCCCTATCTAATGCCTACTCATCCAATATCCCCAGACTAGTTTCTGGCTTGTGGCCTTCGTCAGTGAGGAGCTTTGGATCTGAGAGCACTGCATCTAGATCTTAGGATCTAATGCAACCCTCTAGCAACCACCTTTTATCTCTACTTAACTACAAAACTATGAGAATGAAATTGAAAACACAAAAAATATTTTCAATCTAAGCTCAATAGCTTATATAGTCATATGGGTCTGAACTCAGTTCAGCACCCATACATTTTGGTGTCTTTGGCTCTTTTACAACCTTAGCCACCACTATCCTATTAGGCAGGATTGGTGTTAAACCATTAAGCATCACATGATCACATTTTCCTATACTAGCACATTAATTGTTGATAAACAGAGCAAAACTCTCCATACAGTATTGCCACCTGTGCTAAACAGAGTAATCAATGGATGCCAGAAGGCTTGTGCATAAAATCCCTATCTAATGCCTACTCATCCAATATCCCCAGACTAGTTTCTGGCTTGTGGCCTTCGTCAGTGAGGAGCTTTGGATCTGAGAGCACTGCATCTAGATCTTAGGATCTAATGCAACCCTCTAGCAACCACCTTTTATGTCTACTTAACTACAAAACTATGAGAATGAAATTGAAAACACAAAAAATATTTTCAATCTAAGCTCAATAGCTTATATAGTCATATGGGTCTGAACTCAGTTCAGCACCCATACATTTTGGTGTCTTTGGCTCTTTTACAACCATAGCCACCACTATCCTATTAGGCAGGATTGGTGTTAAACCATTAAGCATCACATGATCACATTTTCCTATACTAGCACATTAATTGTTGATAAACAGAGCAAAACTCTCCATACAGTATTGCCACCTGTGCTAAACAGAGTAATCAATGGATGCCAGAAGGCTTGTGCATAAAATCCCTATCTAATGCCTACTCATCCAATATCCCCAGACTAGTTTCTGGCTTGTGGCCTTCGTCAGTGAGGAGCTTTGGATCTGAGAGCACTGCATCTAGATCTTAGGATCTAATGCAACCCTCTAGCAACCACCTTTTATCTCTACTTAACTACAAAACTATGAGAATGAAATTGAAAACACAAAAAATATTTTCAATCTAAGCTCAATAGCTTATATAGTCATATGGGTCTGAACTCAGTTCAGCACCCATACATTTTGGTGTCTTTGGCTCTTTTACAACCTTAGCCACCACTATCCTATTAGGCAGGATTGGTGTTAAACCATTAAGCATCACATGATCACATTTTCCTATACTAGCACATTAATTGTTGATAAACAGAGCAAAACTCTCCATACAGTATTGCCACCTGTGCTAAACAGAGTAATCAATGGATGCCAGAAGGCTTGTGCATAAAATCCCTATCTAATGCCTACTCATCCAATATCCCCAGACTAGTTTCTGGCTTGTGGCCTTCATCAGTGAGGCGCTTTGGATCTGAGAGCACTGCATCTAGATCTTAGGATCTAATGCAACCCTCTAGCAACCACCTTTTATGTCTACTTAACTACAAAACTATGAGAATGAAATTGAAAACACAAAAAATATTTTCAATCTAAGCTCACTAGCTTATATAGTCATATGGGTCTGAACTCAGTTCAGCACCCATACATTTTGGTGTCTTTGGCTCTTTTACAACCATAGCCACCACTATCCTATTAGGCAGGATTGGTGTTAAACCATTAAGCATCACATGATCACATTTTCCTATACTAGCACATTAATTGTTGATAAACAGAGCAAAACTCTCCATACAGTATTGCCACCTGTGCTAAACAGAGTAATCAATGGATGCCAGAAGGCTTGTGCATAAAATCCCTATCTAATGCCTACTCATCCAATATCCCCAGACTAGTTTCTGGCTTGTGGCCTTCGTCAGTGAGGAGCTTTGGATCTGAGAGCACTGCATCTAGATCTTAGGATCTAATGCAACCCTCTAGCAACCACCTTTTATCTCTACTTAACTACAAAACTATGAGAATGAAATTGAAAACACAAAAAATATTTTCAATCTAAGCTCAATAGCTTATATAGTCATATGGGTCTGAACTCAGTTCAGCACCCATACATTTTGGTGTCTTTGGCTCTTTTACAACCATAGCCACCACTATCCTATTAGGCAGGATTGGTGTTAAACCATTAAGCATCACATGATCACATTTTCCTATACTAGCACATTAATTGTTGATAAACAGAGCAAAACTCTCCATACAGTATTGCCACCTGTGCTAAACAGAGTAATTAATGGATGCCAGAAGGCTTGTGCATAAAATCCCTATCTAATGCCTACTCATCCAATATCCCCAGACTAGTTTCTGGCTTGTGGCCTTCGTCAGTGAGGAGCTTTGGATCTGAGAGCACTGCATCTAGATCTTAGGATCTAATGCAACCCTCTAGCAACCACCTTTTATCTCTACTTAACTACAAAACTATGAGAATGAAATTGAAAACACAAAAAATATTTTCAATCTAAGCTCAATAGCTTATATAGTCATATGGGTCTGAACTCAGTTCAGCACCCATACATTTTGGTGTCTTTGGCTCTTTTACAACCATAGCCACCACTATCCTATTAGGCAGGATTGGTGTTAAACCATTAAGCATCACATGATCACATTTTCCTATACTAGCACATTAATTGTTGATAAACAGAGCAAAACTCTCCATACAGTATTGCCACCTGTGCTAAACAGAGTAATCAATGGATGCCAGAAGGCTTGTGCATAAAATCCCTATCTAATGCCTACTCATCCAATATCCCCAGACTAGTTTCTGGCTTGTGGCCTTCGTCAGTGAGGAGCTTTGGATCTGAGAGCACTGCATCTAGATCTTAGGATTTAATGCAACCCTCTAGCAACCACCTTTTATCTCTACTTAACTACAAAACTATGAGAATGAAATTGAAAACACAAAAAATATTTTCAATCTAAGCTCAATAGCTTATATAGTCATATGGGTCTGAACTAAGTTCAGCACCCATACATTTTGGTGTCTTTGGCTCTTTTACAACCATAGCCACCACTATCCTATTAGGCAGGATTGGTGTTAAACCATTAAGCATCACATGATCACATTTTCCTATACTAGCACATTAATTGTTGATAAACAGAGCAAAACTCTCCATACAGTATTGCCACCTGTGCTAAACAGAGTAATCAATGGATGCCAGAAGGCTTGTGCATAAAATTCCTATCTAATGCCTACTCATCCAATATCCCCAGACTAGTTTCTGGCTTGTGGCCTTAGTCAGTGAGGAGCTTTTGATCTGAGAGTTTTGCTCTGTTTATCAACAATTAATGTGCTAGTATAGGAAAATGTGATCATGTGATGCTTAATGGTTTAACACCAATCCTGCCTAATAGGATAGTGGTGGCTATGGTTGTAAAAGAGCCAAAGACACCAAAATGTATGGGTGCTGAACTGAGTTCAGACCCATATGACTATATAAGCTATTGAGCTTAGATTGAAAATATTTTTTGTGTTTTCAATTTCATTCTCATAGTTTTGTAGTTAAGTAGAGATAAAAGGTGGTTGCTAGAGGGTTGCATTAGATCCTAAGATCTAGATGCAGTGCTCTCAGATCCAAAGCTCCTCACTGACGAAGGCCACAAGCCAGAAACTAGTCTGGGGATATTGGATGAGTAGGCATTAGATAGGGATTTTATGCACAAGCCTTCTGGCATCCATTGATTACTCTGTTTAGCACAGGTGGCAATACTGTATGGAGAGTTTTGCTCTGTTTATCAAATCTTATTTATCATATATTGCTGTTCTGTTATATATTTTTAAAATGATATATTTTGAATTACTTGAATTTGTTTGCTATTTAAATTTTATTATATCATGTGCTTTTCATTTTGGCAAAGTAATATTTCAGTTGGTAATCATAAAATACAGTAATATATATATATATATATATATATATATATATTACTGTATTTTATGATTAGAATATATATATATATATATATATATTCTAACCTTGAACTTGTGCATCCTCACTTCAGAATAGTATATGATATAAAATAAAACGGGTTCTAGCTCAGTTAATAATTAATAAATAAAATATTCAGCATTAAAATTAAAATGTTTCATTAGCTCAAATTTAAAATACGAATAAGGTTCAGTTTATAAAAATAAATTAAATAAATATTTAATATTTTCATGAGACTTGAAGTGAAAATACAGGTGACAAGATAGATTACATTGAGCCAATATCCCACAGGATATTACCTCAATGGCATAAGAACACTATTCCCCCTTATTACTATTTCAAATAACAAACTCATAGTATTTTTACGACTTTAATAACTTCTACTCACTAAGATTAACCCTTAAACCGCTAATTAAATCATTGGTTGTATCAGATAAAAATCAAATCTTTTAATTGCCCAACTCACAAACTGAAGACAAAGCCTATTGTTAAAACATATTCGCCTATAATATTAAATTCAACTCAGATACGTTTATAAAAAGTATATAATTAATTTTTCAGGTCATGAAGAAAACGAAAGTTCTTTCAAAAATAAATTGCTATTTATTTATTCTAAGATATTCTATATCGGCAACATAAAAGTTATAATGTAAACAAAAAGATCGACTTTTACGTTATAGAAAAGTAAATATTTCTTTTTACTACATCTTCAATATATTTACTTAAATCTTCAATATTTTTCGAAAATAATTTTGTTTTTTTATTATTCTCTCTGAAAATTATGTTTAATTTCCATAAATATTATTTAATAATAATTTAAATCGTATTCGAAATGAAAATCTCAGCATTTTTCTTTATTTTCTTTGATCAGGCAGTTTCTTTGTTCTTTCCAGCCAATCAGAATGTCTTTTTCGGCTGAGAGCATGCTAAGAACCAATCACAAATAATGTTCCTTCTTTGTTTAGGTTTAAATGTGTTTTTTTTTATTTTTTACTTCTAAAATAAATCGGAAGATGTCACCATCGTACAGAACTTTTAAAAACGAATTCAATACGTATTTAACGAATTTTATCGTATGAAAACGAACTGAGTTAGAGTGATTTTAGATGTCGACGAGGAGTCTCGTCAAGCGCGGGAAAAGGGTTAAGTTAATAATTACATCTTAATCTTCTATTCGTAATAATCTAGCTCAAATAAAATAATCTCAGGTTCATAAAGTTTATTCTAAGTTAATTTAAAAATACGGTAGTAAAATATGAGAAGGGATTTTATGTCATAATCTACTACACTGAAACTAATAATAACAAATAATAATAATATTCTTCATTGTTTAACTACTACTGGATATCTTTTCTTTTTGTTATATTTTTATTACCATAATAAAATAATAAAATAATTTTATATAATCTTTTATCTTCATATAATAATACAATAAATACGTGGTAGCATTTGATAATCTGATAAATAAAGTATGTGTGGCAACTGATAGCATATAATTCAGTATACTATTGTGATAACTGATTTATGACCAATAAAATAATATAAAATTATGATTATTTAATTAAAAGAATACCAATAAAATATTTAAAATTCTTAAAATACTTCTCTGTTTATCTTTTTGTGCAAAATTATATATTTTTTTTCAATTACTATGAATATATCGTGATTTCATGCAGTGAAGTGGAGAAATAAACAATCAAGACACAAAAATTTTGAAAACAAATTTTAACAAAGTTTATTAACAACAACAAGTAAAATAAACAATTTATGTGCATTATTTACAATGGATATCCTTATTTTATTCTTACATTTTTATCTACTAAGTTATATAAAAATAATTTATAGTTTAGTTATATCTTTATTTATACTGAAGACAAAAAAAAAAAAAATGTTACCATTTGGTTTCTCATTATGGTTAATTTATTATAAATATATTTACTTATTAGCAAAATATTTCATCCTTAATATTATTAAAACTAGCTTATTTTTAAAACATTCATAGGAAAACATTCTACAGAAAACAAAATTAACTTTATAATGAGTATGGATTTCTCAAAATATTAAAAAAATTTCATCTTGCAAAGTCAAAGATGTTACATAAAATATTCATCCAAAATTCAGTACTAGATTTTAGTGTTTTATCACATGATGTTTCCTAATCATAATATATTCTTATTTAGCCTTACTTTAGTATGATGTAAGTGTAATAATCAATATATTTTTGTTATTCAATAAACAAAAAAAATATACTATGCATATTGTTTATATAATTTACATTGTACTGTTGTATTTTAAAAATATGCAATACTTATTTTCTCCAAAAATAATAATAAAGCATTTAAAAATAATTAACATTTTAAAGAAAATATCTTGGTTTAGATACTCTATTTTAAAAATTTATATTTTACTTCCGAAATAAAATTCAAAATATATTCTATGATTCTTTCCTTTCCCCTAGGATATATTGGACCTTCAATTTTAAGTTATAAAATTCTATTCCTTATAAGCAAATAAACCAATCTTATACAAAAATGATAGCATAACCTAAGCTCTAAATTATTTATCATTTCTTTTCAAAATATCTTACTGAATGATGCAGTTACATGAAATAAAGATAGCGAAACAGATGTATAGGATTTAAGGAAGAAAGCTAGAGTATCACTCATAATATATCTCAAAAATCATGGCACAGTGCAAAGAGGTATGACCTTTACCTGTCTAATAACCTCTAATACATGAACGATGTTAAAGCTATTTCTTCAGCTTTATTAAAACATCAAATATTTAAAGAAACATAAAACACTGTCCAAATAAAATGTGTACCAGTCATAGGGCTTTGTTAACTATGCTGATATCCACATAAAGACTAAGTAGTATTTCTATTCCTTATCATATCCTATTTCTTAAAAACATCATCTTGGTTTCCTGTTCACTAAGTACTTCCAAACCACTATCTCAACATTATTTCTCAAGATTTTCCACATCTTACATTGATAAATAACTATCTGCATTTACAAAACAATAAATAAAATTCACTGATAATTTTAAAACAATCTAGCTGTTCCATAAGAAAAGTCTGTCCACTTCATCATTCTGTATGCTTAATCATATATATATAATCTAATCAGACAATATTTGAATATCCTAACATGAAAATTTTAAAAGAATCACATAATTATTTGTTATTATGTTGGATTATATAACTAATATATATATAAAATCACTGTATGCATATTTTCAAATCAATCCTATCTCATAATGTTTTTTAAAATGTTGTATGAAAATGCGTTACATATAATTAAAACTTTTACACTTCATTCTTACGATTCATACATGATCTAAAGAAAACAAAAATATACATTATAAATTATTAATAGTCATTATTATTACCAAAATAACCTTTATATGGCCATCATATTCAGTAGGATTCTTCATCCATTAGATACCGATCATTGCAAACATAAAGAAATATACATCCATACACTTTATTTTAAAATATATTCTTATCTAAATTATTAGATGATTCCATTATAAAATTTTATATCATCAACAAATTAATGTTTTATGTTTTCCTAATCTTATAAAAAAAAATTTAGATTTAAACTAGGTTAATAAAATAAAAGGAATCAAAACTATAATTACATATTTTCTTGACAATAGTTCCTGATAAGTCCAAAATGTTTATTATTTTTTCTAGAGTTTTAAAATGTTCTCCTCCAAGCGCGTTAAAGTTTAAAAATAAAAATAAATATTAATCCATTTAGTAAAATTTATAGAAAATAATCCTTGGTTTTAGTATTCAGAATGATAATTATTAAATCATAATATTAATTAATCCTATGAAATTTCTTCAATATTCTCTGCTAATATTCTCTGTGGTGTATCCGATGCATCACTCCATCTAGCTTAACTTTAAAATATTCGGTAAACTTTTTTTACAATATTTCCATGGATCCATTTTTTATTCAACTATGTGTTCACTTTTTTTTATATAAGTTTCCTTCTTAATACATTTAAACTTTCATTTGGTATTTTTATATAAACCACTTTAAAAAAAAAAAAACTTCAAGTACTTTTAAAACAAATGTTTTCTAAATACATTTTAAACAATTCTAAGACTAGAGGTTTTAATATCAAAAAAAACGCTTCTGTAACATATTCTTCTGGGTTCTTTCTTTAACTCCTGAAAATATTTTTTTAAAAAAATGTTACCTTCAGAAAGGATATAACATTTTACTCCTTTTGATATAATATTATATAAAATGATTCATAAGATATAATTGTCTTATTACTATTTTAAAACCTCCTGGATAAAGCTTATAAATAATGCGTCACAAATTCTTTTTTAGACGGCATATAGTTTTCCATTTAAGCTTCCAGCACAATGTCCATATTGTTCTTTTATGAGTTAGAACAGTCCTTCGGTTAAGCATAAATAAAGCTGTATTATAATTTAAACATATTTTATTTCGTAGTATATCCATTTTTCATTGCGAAGTTTAGGTCAAATTTCAGATAAAATAATCCTGGCAAGTACTTTAAAAATTAGAAAATCATTTTCATGAAGTTCCCAAATATATTTTATTTTAAACTCTCTTTTACAAAATACTTTTCAAATAATATCAATTAGTTTTTTTTTTTTGCAAATAAAACTATAAGAAAGTACTAAAAAAATTGACTAAAATAAAAATTTTAAAGTACTATCTTTTCGATAGTTACTAATATACCTTTCTCTGGTTTCAATCCATTATTAATCTCCTCTGATACCCCCCATGCAATTCATATTTATAGTCTGTAAGAATACCTCATTTGATTGGTTGATTCTTACTTTTAGCTTGAGAACAAACTTACATATTTTTAGTTTTTTACAGAATTGAATCTTTAAAATAAAAATTTATGATGTAATAACTCAAAAATATTATTTAAAAATACTACTTTTAAATCAATTATTACTTTATCAAAATTATTTAAACATTTAAAATAACTTTTAAAATCATTTTAATAACCTATTCCATCTTTAATATTCAATTTATCTATTTTTATTTAACAAAATATTTAATTTTTTTATTAACTGTATTCGTCTTTATTACATTACTTAAAACATGTTATACGATAGTTAACTTAATATTTATTATTATTTGCTTTTATGATAGGAAATAATTCCATCCAATTCTATAATGCAATCCTTTAAAATATTTTAAACATTGTTATTAATTCAAACAAGCAGTGTGTGTGAAAGTATGCATTATACAAGTCACATGATCAATAACTTTGACAGATGATTTTTTAATCTATTTCTCTGCCTAGACTAATAAAATTGATACACTTATTATATTTAATAATATAATTATAAAAATTTGGAAAAATAATTTAAAAAATATAGAATTAGATATAACCTTCACCATCACAAAACTAATTTTTAAAATATACGATATTAATTTTGATTATTGAACATAGTTTATAAATTTAAATACTGTATAACATTTATTTATCTATACATTTAAGACTATTAAAATTAAACTTTTTAAATATACTTTTAATATTTATAGCTATGTTATTTAATATGGCCAGCTTTTACAACCATATGCAACAATATTTAAAGCTTTACATAACTATTTTTAAATGATTCGTTATAATTTTATATACTACATATTTTCTTTAGCTTTAAATTGTACTTTATAATATAATTGACTTAATACGATTACCATATTAAAAGAACATATTCTAAAATTTAAAATTGTTAGTAATTGACTGAGATGGACTATTACTGACCTATAGAAAAGGGCACAATATATATATATATATTATAATAACATTTATTTATAAATTTACGTGTATGTATATATATATATATATGACAAAACATTGTCATACTTAAGTATTATATATCTGCTCTAGTGTAAATATTTATCATTATTATCAACTTCATATATAATATATTTAATAAAATAGCAGTTTTATGTGTAGTGAAAGGTATAAATGTCAAAACAAAAATTTAAATGGTAATCTTTTTTTTTAAATAAATAATTGTAGGCTATTATTTTTTTTAATCAAGGCATCAAATTAGTTGAGCTATTTATTATATTCTTGTAGGGTTTGAGCCATGATTATCTTTACATTATCTTATGAATATGTATGTGAGTCATCAATGACAAAAAAAATCCATTTGCAGTTGTTTTCAGTTTTATTTAGTGCTCTATTGTAAAATTAAATGAATTGAAATATAAAACTAAATATAATACACTTACATAACTATTAACAACCTTTAACTACTTTCTGGTATCAAAATATTAACCTGATATGTAAAAGTCTTTAAAGTTTTGAATTACCTAACACTCAACTACCACCTATAGATTATTTAAACTTACAACATATGTCTCTCTGCTTACAACTAATATGTATTGTAAATTTGAGTTATAAATATTTTCTTGGTGTAAATCATTCTAACAAGAAGTGAAAGAGAACTACAGTTACCAGAAGAAAAAAATTGATAAAATATATGATTATTGAAAAAGTGTTAGTGAGTTCAAAACTTTGGTGTTGTTTTAAATTTAAACTATTAGTCTGAAATTGTAAAGAAATTAAAGGTGCCTGCTAAATGCATATAGATTAGTTGCAATTTTAAATTTGGGGTTATTACTTATGAAAGCCATAATTAAAAAAAAAAAAACTCATATAAGGCAATGAAAATAATAGTGATGATTGCCATTCAAGCTTGCAATACATATAAAAGCTGATGGTGAAAGCATATGGTAATAAAAAAGTCATGTGATGTTTTGTTGCTACAATTATTAAAGTAACCTAAATTTAATGTTGTAATGTTTCTAATTGAAAAAAAATATTATATATATTTCTCACTATTTCCGCACTCATGTTTCAAATATCAGATTATTTTTAAAACACTTATCAAAGCTGTTTTATTGCAATTAGTATTTAATTTATTTAGAGGATAATTTTGATTAATAAGTTTCACTATAATTAATGGTTAATACAATATTTCTTTTGATAAAATTTTCTGCAACATTATGCAATCATATTAATAATGCATTTTACAATAATTCATTAATATATTTTAGATGACACATTAAATAAAAATTTCTTCATGATAAAATTTAAAAATAATTAACGAAATTGCAAATTTTATAATTACTCATTTAACATTAAATAGATATTTTAATTAATCTCTATCATATACAATGCAGATACATTTTTAAAAATATTTAATTTATATACTTGTAAAAATTAATTTTAAATATTTTAATTACTGAGATGGGCATTATTTACATGATAAACATTTCTAAATATTTTAGTATATTCATAGAAAATAATATTTATGACTTTGATTTTAAATATAAAAGATAATTTAATCTAATTATATAAATTTTGTTTTCTTTTGTTTATATTGAAAACTATCTTACTGATTTATTGTTCCAAAAAAAATAATTTAGTTAAACCTTTAAAACATGGTATCAGAAAGGTCTGAGAATAATGCTATGATAAAAAAATAGAGAATTAATATTGCATTTTTAGTTAGAGATAAATAGGAAATAGAAATAAAATTACTGTAGTACGAAGTGCAATTCAAAATTGTTTATGACTGCTGTCATTACTTCTGAAAGAATAAAAAAGAACTTTAGAAAGCTTTAAACAAAATAAACTCTGTAATCTTTAAACTAATAAAAATATTGTTATTAGTAATTATTTATATTAAGCTATTAATAACTGAAATACAGGCTTATTATATACCTCAATATATGTAATATATTGGGTATAGTAGATATGTCTGTCCATCCCTTATATATATATTAAATGAATTATATCCTGTACAAGAGGGGTCAGATTGACTTTAGGTCAACATGGGTGGGACAAAAATCTTAGCCTCAGGGTGGCCTTTGAGCGTTCCATCATCAGATTTTCAATTGGATGGACAGTTGAAGAGTTTAGAGTGTGGAGTGGATTAAAGCCTGTCCATTAAAGTATGAAGATTGGTTATCTTAATATATATCTGATCTTTTATTGCATATATGTGTAGAGATGGTAATCTGGACCAACTGATGATTGCTGGTTTAGCATGAAATACGGATATTGGTGATTAACTTTTTGACATATGAGATAGAGTGGTGAACTATGAGCGGTGTGAAAGTCTGTGCTCATATACCTTATATATTAAGATATTAGTAATTATTGATATTAAGCTGGCAAAAAATCATGGCAAATCAGATATTTTCTTCAATATTATTATATATAATGGATAAGTAGATTCAAAGTCATGATTAGCTGTGCATAGGTATATAATTAATATTAAGCCATATATTTTAAGACATCAATTTAATTATGTATTTCATAAAAGTGTGATGCTCAATAGTAAATTGTATTTAATCTCTGAATCAGTATTGGTGTAATTGTAAAAACGTATTTATGTATTGAATGTAGTAATATTGTTTGTTATGATTATTACAAACATTTTACAAAATCACCTATTAAAGATTTTTATTAATTATTATTAAAGACTTTTTTGCTGATTTTTAGTAATATCCATGTTTCCTTTATTTAAAAAAAAAAAAAAATATTCTTTATATTTTTATATTTCTTTGTTCAATAATTTCTACATCGCAACTAGAAACAAATAAAAAAATACATTTTATTATATGAATATAATAAATGCAAATTTGTAGTGTTTTTATATTTTTGTCACAATTCTGCACAAATTAGTTAATAATGAATATATCTCCTAAGTTCATATAACCTATGTGCAATTTATTTTTGACTGCAATGATTAACGTCATACTGAAGTTATTTTCACAACCATAGAATAATGTTATGCATAAAATTTCTCATTACACACATTCTGTGCAAAAATTGTATAATTGTTTAACTTTTAAACTTTTTGACATCATCATTATCATTATTATATTGGTTCAGAAGGATTAGATTTGGTGACACATAATAAAAAAAATGTTAAATCTAATACATTTAACAAAAATGCTATTATAGGAAATTTTATTGATATATAATTAAAAGCTATTCCTGTTAAACAAAAATATAAATGATTCTTTTTCACAAGGTTAAATCCGGAAGTTAAATCAAAAATGTGATTTCTTATATAACAGAAAAGCTAGATACAACTATGGGATGTCATAAGTTTATACTTGCAAATAAATTTTATTCTTCATTTTACATTTCACTGAAAAAAAAATGACATGAATAAAATAATTAATTCAAGTTTTTGGGCTCCAGGCATTTATATTTATCCATTTTACGGAAAAATGAACAAGTAAAGAATCAGGTTGTTGGAGATAATATTAGTAAAGCATAATGGATTATTACATTATAAAAATTATAAAAAAAACAATAAAAATTCTTCACATAAAAATGGTAATAAAAAGATAGTTAATAAAAGTAACATTTTCCATTGTATGCAAAATGTTAGAAAGTTAAGAACTAAATGTCAGTTATTGAAACATATTATTTTTGCACAACAGCATGATCTAATAGCCTTGACAGAAACATGGTTGAATGATCAATTTGTTGCTGATCAAATTGTAAAGAATAGATATTGATTGTATAGACATGATCATGGAAACTCTAAGTTTTTAAAAGGTGGAGGTGTTTGACTGTCGAAAACAATGTTATAACAAAGCAAGTAAATATAGAACAGAATTTTGGTGATTTTACTTGGTTTGAAATGATGTTAGGATGCCATTTTTTGGTTAGTAAATATATATCAAAATCATCAACCATTATCAATCCATTGTAGAATTAAGGTTTCTCCAAGTTCAATCCACCTTCTCTGATCTTTATTTTCTTTTTTCCACATCACCCCTGCACACTTTCTTATTTCATCCATCCATCTCACATGTTGTCTCTTTCTGTGTCTTTTACAATCTCTTGGAATCCAGTTTAAGATTTCAATTGTCCATTTATTATAATCTTTTCTAACAATATGTTGATCCCAACTCCACTGAGTTTTTTAATTTTTTCAATGAGGTCTCAACACCTATTTGTTCTATTACCCATACATTGCATTTTCAATCTCTTCCTGTTACTCCAACATGCATCTCTCCATACTTTCATGAGTGGTCTGAAGTCTTTGTATTGTTCTTCTATTAAGTGTTCCAGTCCCAGATTCATAAGTAAGAACTGGTAAAACACATTTATTAAAAACCTTCCTTTTCAAACACATAGGCATATTTCCTTTTAATATCAAGTTATTTCTACAAAAAGCACTCCAATTAAGTTTAATTCCATGATTAA
This sequence comes from Epiperipatus broadwayi, assembly GCA_028023455.1. NCBI lineage: Eukaryota > Metazoa > Onychophora > Udeonychophora > Euonychophora > Peripatidae > Epiperipatus > Epiperipatus broadwayi. Next base: position 3,606,445 of record JAQFVV010012396.1, read on the forward strand.
TTTTATCCATTATGTTTCCATCTGTATTAATAATTTGACCAAGATGTTTGAAACTGTTAACTTGTTCTAACTCATCATAATCTTTATTTTCATATTTTGAAAAAATCCATTAATAATTACTTTAGTCTTTTTAACATTTATCTTTATTTTTACTTTCTTACTTTCATCTGATAACTCCTACAACATTTCCTGAAATGAAAAAAAAAACAACTACATCACCTGCAAAATCTAAAGGACTTAAATAATGTCCATTTACTTTCACTCTTTTAGCATCCCATTTTAATCCATAAAATACCTCTTGCAGCACTGCTGTAAAAAGTTTTGGAGATATGGAGTCATCCTGTCTTACACCCTGCTCAATGTTGACTTTCCCTGTATCATTATGTAATCTAATTGTTGCTGTTAGATTTTTATAAATATCCTTTAAAATATGACATTACCTTGGATCTATACCTTGATGAGCTAATGCTTTAATCACTGAAGAAATATTTATAGAATCAAATGTCTTTTCATAATCTACAAATCCAAAGCATAATGGCAACTCATATTCATTTGTCCTTTCTATAACTTCTCTCAATACCTGGATATGATCTACTGTATTAAAACCACTTTTAAATCCAGTTTGTCCTTTTGATTTGTGGAAATCCAATGTTCTCTGTAGATAAGTTGTAATTAATTATCTTGGTAAAAATTTTGTATAAAACTGATAAAAGGCTAATAGATCTATATTTTCAATATCTTTTTATCACCTTTTTTAAATATTAATATTAACACTACATTCTTACAATCATCTGGTACATCTTTATCATTAAGCATTTGGTATATAACTTTGCTTAATTGCATGTCTCACTTCTTCATTTAAAATTGTGAGCAATTCAGAAGATGTAATAAATATAGGAGGTACTTGTTCTTTATTACTATATAATTCTTGATTAAAGTCTTCTACCCATTTCATGATGTCCCCTCGCTCTTTAGTAATAATTTCATCTTTTTTTTTTATTGCAGATATAAATTTTTTACCAATACCAAAATGTTCTTTTACATTCTTGAGACTTTTATTCTCTTTTACAGTTTTTCTTGCTAGTTCACAGATATACTTTCTTATATCATTTTCAACTCTTTTCTGCATCATTTTACAAAATTCGAAATTTCAATCCTTTTTAATGCATCATTTTTGTATATCTTTATATTCCTTCTTTTCTTCATAAATTCTCTAGTCCGAGTAGAAATTTTATTGGTCAATTGCTGCTTTTTTCTACCAGCTATCTTTGTTGCAGTTTTTAAAAGTGTATCAGTTATTTTAATATCAATTTCATTCAAATCTGAATCATGTTCAAAATCTACTAATACTTGAAACCGATTTGTAAGTTCTAATTTAAATTTATTAGAATGTTTCTGAAGATTAGGAATATCAATTGTAAATATAGTTTTTCTTAATAATTTTTGTCTCTCTAGTTTTGCATTAACATGTATCTTACATCTTACTAATCGATGATCACTTCCTGTGTTAAATTTATTAAGAACATTACAATCTTGAAATATGTATTTTCTGTTAATCAAAATATAATCCAATTCTGCTGGATCTTCATTTGGATGCTTCCAAGTCCATTTCCTTTTAACATTTTTCTCAAAACAAAATTCATTATATAAAGTTTTTCTTTTTCTGCAAACTCCACAAGTCTATGTCCTCTCTCATTTCTATTACTATAACCAAAATTATCTACAGCACTTTCATCTCTCATTTGTTTACCAATTCTAGCATTAAAGTCTCCCATAACTAGTTAAAACTTTTGCTTACTCTGATCAAAAGCTTTTTGCACATCCATATAAAAACTTGTACTATGTCATCACTATGAGAACTTGTTGGAGCATAAACCTGAATTATCTGCATTTGGTATCTGCTATTAAATTGTATAACTAATCTTGCCTCTCTGTCCAATACACCATCAATCTTCACAATGTTGTTCTTCCACTTTTTATTTATAATGAATCCTACTCCATTTCTATTTTCAATATTTGTGCCTTCATAATAGAGTACATATCCACTTTTTAAATCAATTGTCTCTTCACCTTTTCTTCTAACTTCACAAAGTCCAATAATGTCCTATTTAATATAAGACAGTTCTTCTTCTAATTCTTGCAATCTTCCTCCTCTTGAAAGTGATCTGCAGTTGTAAGTACCTAAATAAAAATCATCATCAAATGGCAGCCTGGTCCACATTCAGGGAATTCTTAACATCCTTTACCTTCAGCCACTAACCACTGCTATACTTGGTGATTACAGCTTCCTCAAAATAAAGGCCATGATTTATTTTTGTCTGTCATAATTGTATATATATATTGGAAAAATATTTATCATTTACACAAACATTCAATCTGCCATATTTGGCAACTGAGAAAAAAAGACCATGGTGTTGATCCTAAACTCAGAGCTAAAAAGTCAGTAAATGCTCCACACTGGCTAATGTGTGTTGGTAAGCAGCCCATTCGTGTTCATATACTATATGAATAATCACATAGTAATAACAGCTGCACCAACAACAATGTATGGAGTAGACATTAGGAATTTATCCTGCTTGGTTCCTTTAAGGCCTCCAAGAGGAATCAAAGAGTCTATTTTCAGTTAATAGCATATATATATATATGTATATTATATCAGTCGAAAAACCCACCAAAAGAACTGAAAGTCGGATCCAAACTCAGCTGGTTCAAACTGAATTCAAACCCAACTCTCCAGCTCAGATCAGTAGAAATCTAAATCGACAGCACAGTGCTATGTGCCAAGAAACCAGCTCAACAGTTGGTGAGGATTAGAGACCCCTGAACTGACACTATTATCGGATAATTAATTAACTTAAGATACTTTTTTTTAAAAATCAAATCATAAGTATATGTTTGGGTTGCCAACACAGACAGCTAGTATAAACATTAAAATAATTATGAAGGAATTAAGTACTAAGAAACGAAGTGTGTTTAGAAAATATTTAATAATAATAATTTGTGTTGTTTGAATATTAAATAATGATTATATTAATTACCTCTAGCCTTTAACAGAATTTATAATAATAATAAGAGTGGTGGTCCTTGTTATATGCCAACAAGTATTACGCAATATTTGAAAGTCTATGTCTATGCCCCCCCCCACAAGAAATAAAAGGCAGATAAAGGTATTCATTAGTAAAGGAATTTATTACTCTAATTTTATACGAAAGAATGTGATATTTATTTTCACATTCACAAATCCATTCATGGAGAGCAAGATATGGATTTTAGGGCATAACTTTATTCTTTATTGGAAAACTTATTTAATTAAATATATCTGATAATTTGTTCGACTTTAATTGAAATCACTTCATCACGAATTACAAGCATCAGAGTGGGCTTTACTGGAACAGAGAGGTAACGGTGCTGGCAAATTATGAGCTAGAAAATGAAAGATAATCACTGGTCGGTAGTTTAATTCTCATGGTGGCTTGTCTTTCACAAGTATTACTGCCCTATTGAGATGTGGAACATGAGGGAAACCAGGCTGAGTCATAACTATGTGCCCTTGGTGTTCCAATTATAACATGAACAGGAGAGGACGTGCTTTCTTCCTCGATTATTTAAATAACAGAGATATTACTACTGACAAGCATGCAAAATGAATGATAGCCTTATGCCAGCAACGTTGAAGATGATGACTGGACAGTCATCGTTTGAAAAATAAAACCCATATAGAATGCTCTACGTAATGACTTGATCAAATTAATTAAAGTCAAATGAGCTTTTAACAAAAACTATTTTAAAGTATTTGTAAATCATATTAATTATGCCCCAATCATCGTGCTCTTCCTGAATCTTAATAGCGAGTAACAGAAATTTGAATTAGAATATATTTGATTCCTTTATTGGCCCTTTTGCAATAAAAACATTTTAAGATTATATTTGAATAATAAAAAAATACTAGTGAAATGAGAAAATAGTGGTGGCATAGATTAAAAATGCAGCTAATAATTTATTATTAGCCAATTATAAAAATAACACACATTTAATAATTTCTTTTGACTCGATGATAGATAGAACTGTATAAATTTAGTTCTAATGGGCGAGAACTACTATTAGATTTAATATTATATTTTCTAAGTAAGGCAAATATAACAAAGGAGTTTATCGAATTGAAAGATTATTGGCATATAATTAAAATAACATTAATAAATTACATATATATATATAATATAATAAATGAACCACCAAGTAAGAAAAAAGACAGTTAAAGACTAGAAGTTGAGAGAATTATGATATAATAGCATAAATAAAAGTAAGTTTACACAGGGATTATTACACAGAGATTATGACATTTATAGAACGAAAAGAGCTCTTAAAGGGAGTGAAAAATAAAGTTCGGAAACTGGCCAGACGGTTTAGGGTTCATTATGGAAATATATTTACCCATTTCTTCCAGGGCTGGTTCCCTTAGGTTACATGTCTGAGATGGTAATACATAGGCACATTTGATTGATTATTTGAACAGCATTTTATTTGATTTTGGCAGCCTGATTTGTCCAGAAAGAATTTAGCAGCTTCATTGAAGATTTCAGGGGACTTCAGGAACCACAGTCAGATTCCTGACATTTTAGCCCGTCACCATGATCGAAGCACTATTTAAATTTATCATATTGAAACACACAGGATTCACTGCACTTCTCTACAACAAAGATGGCTTTCTCTTCCAAATTTTTCAAAGTTATATATCTGTCCTCTGATGCCTTCAGGCTAGCACTTCTTTCATTATCAATGTTTTTAGATTTACTGGTTGTTTTTAGATACATTACTTCGATAAGGCTTTCAAACTCATTAACTTGAATTCATTTTCTAATTAGAAAATGAATTCTTAAAATCAGAAAATGATTTTAATTAGAAAATCCTTATCTTTTTTTCTAATTAATAAAATTTTAACTGTTGTTTTTGGAAAGGGAAAATCTGAAAGCTTATCGAAAGAATGTAGCTTTTAATCAATAAAACTTTAACAAATTATTTAAAAATAAAATCAAACATTCCTGATGCAATGAAACTTTCAAACAATTATAAATATTTAAATATTTACAAATATATATGCACAATCCATACAGATATAATACATATAAATTCACGAATAATTCTATCATGAATTTATTAATAAAATTAATCAATTTAAATCTGAAACTAGTTATTTGAATACACATTTATGAAATAAGTTATTTTTTTGGAAATTAGCATGGATTGAATGTATAAAGCCCCATTGCATTGGAAATTTAAGATTAGTACTAGGGTTTGAAGTGGGCTTATGGCTAGAGGTCATGAAGCTAGGATCGAACTCAGATCCGACTGCTTCATTTCTTTTCACTTAAAAAAAAACAATGAAAAAAAAATCTCTTTACTTATGTGTGATACATTTGCATAAGTGTACTTGACTAGTTGTTAGACTCTGGAAGAACAGCATGAGTGTGAATAATATCATCTGTACAAACTACAAAATTATACATGTCTCACTGTAATCATTTTCTTTTAAATATTATCTAGCTTATAATAAGCTTATAATAAATCGGTCCGATAATCAAGTCTTTTCCCTATGGTCATGTCAGTCAGTCTTCTGTATATATATCTGTCATTTAATGTTTGTCTTATTGTTTTCCTGGATCAAGTGGCACATATGGTTTTAACTGTCTAGCATTGTAAACCCCCTGGAGTCCCTTTCCCTTTAGCAAAAATGCATTGTCATGGCAATCCTTTATTATTTCATATGGCCCACTATATAATGGGAAGAATTTTTTGAATTCTTTCTTGGGGCATTACTAGTTCTTGGTGATCTTAACCAAACTTGATCCCCAACTTTAAAATAGTAATGTTGCACCCTACTTCTTTTTATTTGACTCTGAGCCATCTGCACTAGCTGCTTTCTGGCCATATCTTGGTCAGTTATTGGATTAATACATATTTCATCTTTTGGTAATAGTGACGAAAAAATGGCCTGACATGGCTGCCCATAGTGAAGACATGTAGGTGTGAAACCCGTTGACTCATTCATTGTATTATTAATGCAGTCCATTACATATGGAACTTTATCCACCCACCTCCGATGATCTGTAGGTATGCACACATGAAAGAGTTGACTAATTTCTCTCATAACTCTTTCACATGGGTTGGATTGTGGGTTTCTAATTGATGTCAGACGATGATTTACCTTTTGTTTTTTTTATCCAATTCTTCCACTCTTTTTAGGTGAATGCTGAGCCATGATCTGATAATATGGTCTCAAGCTTACCTACCTCAGAAAATTGCTTATCCTGAAGGACCCAGATGGCATTTCATGAATTGGTGGTTCAAACTGGGTAAATTTGAACATACTTCGAAAAAATATCATACGTGACAAGCAAGTATTGAAAGGTCCTAAATTTGGGAAGAGGCCCATAATGATCTATAGCGAGGATTTCATTTGGTCTTGTGGCCATCACTGGTTTCATACCTCCTGCATATGATTTATTTGAAAATTTAGTGGCAGCACAGACATCACATTGTCTAATAGTGGCGAGAATCTGATTATACATTCCTGGCCAGTAGAACTGGTGATGCACTGCCTCTTCGGTATTTCTTGGTCCATAGTGCCCAATGATTTGATGAATATGTCTAAGTAAGGGTGGTCTCAGTCTATCTGGGACCATAGTTTTCCATGGTGCACTATTGTTCCCTGTTTTGATCTGTAAAATACCCTCCTTGACCCGAAAGTGAGTGTATCTGCTTTGTAGGTTCTGGTCCTTACTCTGGGTCTTGGATAACTCCAGAATAATGTGGTGATATTGTAGGCCCTGCCAGTATGCAAGATTCATTAGCTCAGCCTCGGCAGTACTCAATATTGTGGTGGCCATAATTTTTAAGGATTGATCATTTATTTTTGGGTTCTGTATGCTCATTTGTACTGGATGGTGACTTAAAATGTCAGCCACAACATTCTCTGGTCCTGGGCAATATTGGATCTTATACTGAAATTGTTGGAGGACCAAGCTCCATCTAATGAGTCAGTCATTGGTGAGGAAATTCTTATTAAGAAATTCTAGACATCGGTGGTCAATTATGATGACAACTTCCGATCCTAGAAGGAATTGCCGGAATTTCTGGCATGCCCATACTATGGCAAGTGTTTCTTGCTCAGTGGTGGTGTAATGTATTTCTGCACCCTTTAAAGCATGACTGCAAAAATTATCACTCGATGTTCACCAGAATCACCCTTTTGAAACAAGACAGTTCTTAGCCCTTGCTTACTGCTGTCAGTTTGTACATAAAAGGTCTGGCTAAAGTCAGGGTGGTGCAGCATAACCACCCGTATGAAGTTTTCTTTTATGTTCAGTAGTTCCTGGTCATGGAGTGGGGTCCATTCCCACTTTCGGTTTTTTTTATGAGGTCTATAAGATTCCTAGTTTCCTGGGCAAAGTTTGGATAGAACTTGTGATAAAAGTTGCATAGCCCAAGAAATGATCGGATCTGTTTCCGAGTAGTTGGGGTTGGAAACTTCTCTATGACTGCAACTTTGTCTGGATGTACCTTGATGCCATGTTTGTTAATGACATGACCAAGGAAGGTTATCTTCCCAATAGCAAAATGGCTTTTTTCTAAGTTCACTGTGATATTCTTCACTCTGCATTCACTCAGGAACCTTTCCAAATGTTGTAAGTGTTCCTTCACATCTTCTGAGATGATTACTATGTCATCAACATAGCATACCATCTGTTTTTGCACTTCTTCAGAAAGGACCTGCCTCAAACAGTGCATAAGGCCTGCTCCACTATTAATAAGTCTGAAGGGAACCCTTTTAAAAACGTGCATGTATCCACCATACTGAAATACAGTGTATTTCCGGTCCCTTGGATCAAGATTAAATTGCCAGTAACTGGCGGTAAAATCTAACATTGAAAATACTGTCTTCCCAGCTAATTGTATAAGTACTTCTTGGATAGGAGGGGGAGCATCTTTTTCCGGTATAGTGATGCTGTTTAACCTTTGGGCATCCAAGCATAGCCTCAAGTTTCCATTTTTCTTCTTGACGATGACCAAGGGGAGCTCGACAATATTCCATTCGATCATTTGTTTTATCTGTGCTTCTACTTCATCTTTATACTGACATGGAATCGGGTATGTTTTGGACTGGATGTAAGTTTCTTCTTTCACTCTGATTCGGTGAGTGTACCCTGTAATTTCACCTGGCATCAGAGAGAAAATTACCGCGTATTTCTTGAGGATTTCCCACATTTGTTCGGTATCATCCGGTTCAGTAATAATGGATTCTTCAACCTTTTTGTCGATCATTGAAAGATCAACCGGCTGGATTAGGCAACTTTCATGGTTTCCTTCCCAATGGAGTGACATTTTAAAGTTGACAGTTTCATTTTCAAATGAGCATCTACCTTTAGGGTAGTCAATAATGCCATGGTTTTGAATCAAAAAGTCAGAGCCCAATACTACATCATATATGAGCCCTGTCATAATAAGAAAGGTATGCCCTACTTGCCTTTTGTTGATGTCAACCTCCAACCATACTTGATGGGTTTTCACTTGACACCTATTTCCCATTAGTCAGAGTCATTTGGATCGGACGGGTTGGGAATTGCATTATCTCGCATCTCTTTTTCAAGTTTTCGATCCATGCTGCAGATACAGTGGATGCTTGACTGCCCGAATCGATCAAGGCTGATACTCTGCTCTCCTCTACATTTATTTCAATAATGGGACACAAATGAGTTATCTGATGTCCCTCATTATCTTTCTCAGAGATTAAATTAGTCATTTTATTAATGGTTGGGGCTGGAGTGTCTTTTCTGTAACTTGTGTCTGCAGATTTAAAATGTTTATCCACTGTTTCTAAGAGGTCCATCATTTCGTGGATAGTACCAATCTGACTACCAATCATAAGTTCCCGAACCTCTCACGACATGTTGTGTCCTATCATACGAACAATTCGAGACTCTGGAAAGTTAAAACTGAACAATGAGCAAAATTTGGTTGACTGTTGTAAAAAAAACTGGTCATAGGTATTTCCCTTATTTACTGAAAAACGATCATTAATAAGGTCACGCAACAAGCTTTCTTGCTTCTCTTCACTCCAGAATGTTTTTAGCAGCTTGTGACAATATTATTCAAAGGTGTCTGGCTTCTTCTCTAGCCCACCCCACCAGTCTTTGGCCATGGCTTTCAAATGGTGTCGAGCAATTAATATTTGTTGAACATTATCCAGAGTTTATATTGCAAAAGCATCGGCTAAACTGTCTATATGCTGCTGAGGATTTTCCCAGCATTCACCATAAAAATCTATGATTTGAATCAAAGGGTATTGAAAGGTCAATGATTTATCCAGTGGCTTTTCCATTCTGGTTTGTATAAACAAAGGTATGTTATCCTCTTGAAAATAATAGGTAATTATGGCACTCTTTCTCTGTATACTTAAATAATAACTTTTTTCTTTGGTACATTTAATTAGGTCTCTGACTACTGGTCCCATTGTCCCTATCTTCATTAGCTGTGGCATATTATTTCCCTAATCTATGTAATCTGCCTTTTTTAGTTTAGTTTTAGTTTGCCTACGTTTTCTTGGTTAGCTCTTTCTATTAATTCTTTGAATGAGACATGTATTTTATTTAGAAAAAACTATGAAAGATAAGAAACAAACATTACTCACTTTCCCTCTGTTCAACTGTTCTCCCATGTCTGAAAAAAGAAAACTATACAGATGATTAGTGGTATACAAATATTTATACATATATATTAGCAGGTATTACAAGTAATTCTCTGTATTGGACACCTTTGTTTTTTTTTTATTATTTAGACAATTGACCCACTACTGTGCTGACAATCAAATTTGCTGACAAATTTATTTATATGAGTGCCAGTGAGCAAAATGAGATCAATAGGGCATGTGATATAACCTATTGACCCCCAAACTACATTGATAAATGATTTGATTGATGAGTATTTTATTTAATAACAATTGATGCATTCCTGACTTGAGTTTAAATATAGGAGTCCACTACTTCATTTTTACTAAGCATGAGGCTTTCACACACAAAAAAATGTCAAAATTAATATTACACAAGAACATTTATTTGTTGATATCATTTTTAATCTTGCTAGCATAAAAGCGTGTAAACCATTTAAGCATTTTGCCAACTGTATCTGGCTTCTTGGTGGACACAAAAGGTCTTCACCTGCTTTGAAGTTACTCTAGAAATTATTGTCATTAAAGCGTAATGTCACACTGCATTGGACCACTTGAAAGATTATTCCCAGTTTGAAGGTCTTTGCCTGCTTTGAGGCTACTAAGAATACGGAGCGAACATTTAATATAAGTGCTAGCGAGCAATACTTTGAAATTTAAAACTTTTAACATGATATCATATTGGATATTTTAAATCATAACAACTGAGATGAATATAATTAATTTTGACACAGACAAAATATTTCATTTATTTTACCCCTTGCTTTAATCTATAGACTCTTACTACTTTTTTAACAATAACTTTCTTACTGTCACGAACACGTATAAACAAACATATAATATATATACTGATATAGTACACATATAACTAATTTATATATATATATATATATATTCTCTCTTATTACTTTTCTTTAAATAATTATTCTGACTAATGAATCTTTTACTGACACAACATTTAAAGAAATAATCTTGAAAACATTTAATTGTACATCATCTCAGTTATGCATTATAAATCGCATAACTTTTCTCTTAAATATATATATATATATATATATATATTTATAGATATATATATATATATATATATATATATAACATTCTACAAAAATATCCCTCTCTACAGAAACATTTAATTTATCGAGACCTCTGTTGACTGAGTAACTAAGATCATAATTCGTGTCTACAGGGTGTGGGGTTTATTAAATCGAAGCAAAATGGTTGGGCAACCAAAAACATAACCATGTACCAGTCAAAAAACCCACCAACAGAACTGAAAGTCAGATCCAAAACTCAGCTGGTTCAAACTGAATTCAAACCCAACTCTCCAGCTAAGATCAGTAGAAATCTAAATTGATGGCACAGTACTATGCACTAAGAAACTAGTTCAACAGTTGGTGAGGATTAGAGACCCCTGAACTGACACTATTATCGGATAATTAATTAACTTAAGATACTTTTTTTTAAATCAAATGTTTGGGTTGCCAACACAGAAAGCTAGTATAAATATTAAAATAATTATGAAGGAATTAAGCACTAAGAAACGAAGTGTGTTTAGAAAATATTTAATAATAATAATTTGTTTTGTTTGAATATTAAATAATGATTATATTAATTACCTCTAGCCTTTAACAGAATTTATAATAATAATAAGAGTGGTGGTCTTTGTTATATGCAAACAAGTATTACACAATATTTGAAAGTCTATGTCTATGCCCCCCCAAGAAATAAAAGGCAGATAAAGGTAATCATTAGTAAAGGAATTTATTACTCTAATTTTATACGAAAGAATGATATATTTATTTTCACATATGCAAATCCATTCATGAAGAGCAAGATACGTATTTTAGGGCATAACTTTAATCTTTATTGGAAAACTTATTTAATTAAATATATCTGATAATTTGTTCGACTTTAATTGAAATCACTTCATCACGAATTATGAGTATCGGACCGGGCTTTACTGGAGCAGAGAGGTAACGGTGCTGATGAATTATGAGCTAGAAAATGGAAGATAATCGCTGGTCGGTAGTTTAAGTCTCATGGCGGCTTGTCTTTCACAAGTCTTACTGCCCTATTGAGATGTGGAACATGAGGGAAACCAGGCCGAGTCGTAACTATGAGCCCTTGGTGTTCCAATTATAACATGAACAGGGAAGGTGGTGCTTTCTTCCTCAATTATTTGAAATAACAGAGATATTACTACCGACAAGCATGCAAAATGAACGATAGCCTTATGCCAGCAATGTAGAAGATGATGACCGGAGAGTCATCATTTGAAAAATAAAACCCATACAGAATGCTCTACGTAATGACTTGATCAAATTAATTAACGTCAAATGAGCTTTTAACGAAAACTATTTTAAAGTATTTGTAAATCATATTAGTTATGCCCCAATCATCGTGCTCTTCCTGAATCTTAATAGCGAGTAACAGAAATTTGAATTAGAATATATTTGATTCCTTTATCAGTGCTGTTGAAATAAAAACATTTTAAAATTATATTTGAATAATAAACAAATATTAGTGAAACGAGAAAATAGCGGTGGCATAGATTAAAAATGAAGCTAATAATTTATTATTAGCCAATTATACAATTATAAAAATAACACACATTTAATAATTTCTTTCGACTCGATGATTGATAGAACTGTATAAATTTAGTTCTAATGGGCAAGAACTACTATTAGATTTAATATTATATTTTCTAAGTAAGGCAAATAGAACAACGGAGTTTATTGAGTCGAAAGATTATTGGCATATAATTAAAATAACAACATTAATAAATTACACACACACATATATATATATATATAATAAATGAACCGCCAAGTAAGAAAAAAGAAAGTTAAAGACTAGAAGTTGAGAGAATAATGATATAATAGCATAAATAAAAGTAAGTTTACACAGGGATTATTACACAGAGATTATGACATTTATAGAATGAAAAGAGCTCTTAAAGGGAGTGAAAAATAAAGTTCGGAAACTGGCCAGATGGTTTAGGGTTCATTATGGAAATATATTATCCATTTCTTCTGGGGCTGGTTCCCTTAGGTTACATGACCGAGTTGGTAAAACATAGGCACCATTTGATTAATTATTTGAACAGCATTTTATTTGATTTTGGCAGCCTGATTTGTCCGGAAAGCATTTAGCAGCTTCATTGAAAATTTCAGGGGACTTCAGGAACTGCAGCCAGATTCCTGACATTTTAGCCCATCACCATGATCGAAGCACTATTTAAATTTATCATATTGAAATGCACAGGATTCACTGCACTTCTCTACAACAAAGATGGCTTTCTCTTCCAAACTTTTCAGAGCTATATATCTGTCCTCTGATGCCTTCAGGCTAGCACTTCTTTCATTATCAATGTTTTTAGATTTACTGGTTGTTTTTAGATACATTCCTTCGATAAGGCTTTCAAACTCATTAACTTGAATTCATTTTCTAATTAGAAAATGAATTCTTAAAATCAGAAAATGATTTTAATTAGGAAATCCTTATCTTTCTTTCTAATTAATAAAACTTTAACTGTTGTTTTTGGAAAGGGAAAATCTGAAAGCTTATCAAAATAATGTAGCTTTTAATCAATAAAACTTTAACAAATTATTTAAAAATAAAATCAAACATTCCAGACGCAATGAAACTTTCAAACAATTATATATATTTAAATATTTAGAAATATATATGCACAATCCACACAGTTATAATACATATAAATTCATGAATAATTCTATCATGAATTTATTAATAAAATTAATCAATTTAAATTTGAAACTAGTTATCTGAATACACATTTATGAAATAAGTTATTTTTTTGGAAATTAGCATGGAATTGAATGTATAAAGCCCCATTGCATCAGAAATTTAAGGTTAGTACTAGTGTTTGAAGTGGGTTTATGGCTAGAGGTTATGAAGCTAGGATCGAACTCAGATCCAACTTCTTCAATATATATATATATATTTCTCCTTATATTAATATAATTGAATTAAATAATGATTTGGAGCAGTTGGAAAAATATTTACTTAGTTATAAAACAATATTTTGATCTGTGGTGACTTTAATGCATGGTATAAAATAACAGCAGATAAAACAACTGATATATGTCGTGATGAAAGTAATAGAGGACAAAGACTTACAGAATTCATGAATATAACTGGTGTTGTACAAAAAAATCAATTAAAATATATTAATGGATGTATTCTAGATTTTATTTTAATTAACTTCACTGATGTAAATGTGAAACATAGCCTATAGCTGTTATTGAAGAAAGACTCTCATCATTCAGCCATTGAGTTTTTTATTTATATCAAACACTTATCAATCAATAAGGATATGATTCCATCAAATAGAAATTATAAAGTTGGTCGATTATTATAATTTGTATTGTGACATCAAGTATACTAAATGAGACCAAATATGTTTTTACACAAATATAAATGAGGCAATAGATCTGTTTTAAAAAATTATGCAAAAAATTGTAAATAATAGAATACCATTATGCTATGAATCATCTAAAAAATATCCTCCTTGGTTCTCTAAGAAATTGATTTATATTTACAAAAGGAAACTTAGACATCATAAATTGTTTAAGAAATCAATAATATATTATAATAATTTTATAAATTTTAGAAGATTATTTAAAATCATAGAAAAAATTGATTTTAAAAGACATATTGAAAAACTGGAGGACAATATAAATTGCAATTCAAATTACTTTTGGTAATTAATTAAAAACATTCTGGTGTAAAAATTAAAATGTCAATTGACAATGGGAATTTTACAGCTGATGATTTTGCCTACTACTTCTCATCATGTACAAGAAAGAATGTAATATCTAAATCTTATGCAACTACTACTTTTAGAACAAATAATTTGACAGTTAACTCACTAATTTATAATGACAGTTTATTAGCAATAAAGCTGCTCAAAAATAAAAAAAAGCTTTGGATATGATATGTTACCTGTTTTTATTTACAAAGGATGTACTGAACTTCTAGCTCCAGTGCTTTGTTATATCTTTAATATTTTTTTGCAGCAGAGTATTTTTCCTGATTCATAAAAAGTTACAAAAGTTATACTAGTACCAAAATTTAAATCAAACGATGTTAGTAATTATAGACCTATTTCATCATTATATATAACTGGAAAAGTCATTGAAAAATGTGTGTACAATAAGATAATAAATAAAGTAACTAAAGCATTATCTAAAACACAACAGGACTTTATACCAGATAGATCTTTTGAGACTAATTTGATATGTATTCAAGTTGCTATTGCAAATATAATTGATAACAAGTTGCAGATAGATATGATTTATTTTGATTTAAGCAAAGCTTTTGACCAAGTAGATCATTCCATCTTGATTAGTATGTTGCATATTATTGGTTTTAGTTGTGAGCTTCGGCAGTGGTTTGTATCTTTTATCTAAATAGATATAATTTTGTTTTTTTTTGGGTCTACAAAATCATATATATATATATATATATAAATCATATATATATATATATATATATATATATATATATATATATATGCAATGCTGGAGTACCTTAAGGAAGTATACTTGGACCTCTACTGTTTTTGATTTATTGTTTGATTATCAAGTAGTGTGTAGTTGGTTCTAATATTCTTTGCTTTATAGATGATATTAAATTGTATAAAACTATTAATAATTTTAATGATCAGAAAATTTTACAGTCTGATATCAAATGATTTCAAGATTGGTGTGTAAGAAACTATATGGAAATTAACATTAAAAAATATTGTGTTATATCATTTTCCAAAAAATCATCTACAACTATGTTTAATTATATACTGAATTCAAAAAATATTTCAAGAAAAGAATATCATAAAGCTTTAGGTATTATTTTTAATAATAATGAAACATTAAATAACAATATTCAATATATTATTGTAAAAAGTTATAAAATAATGGCTTGATTCTCAGAAACTGTAAAACACTTAAAATAAATACGTGTATACTTGTTTCATACATTGGTTTTACCAGTTTTAAATTATAGATCTTTGGTCTGAAACTTTTGTAAATTAAGTAATACATTAGCACTGGAAAAAGTTTATAAAAATTTTCTAAGATATATTAAATATAAAATAATATATATTGAGAGTGCACTCTATAAAAGACGAATATATACTGATATGAAGTACTTAAAAATTAGATCAGATATAATAGATGTGAGAAGTTGCCAAACAATATTATCATTTAAGATGAACATAAAAAATATAATATTAAAACATTTCTATAATATTCTAAAGTTTAAAAGTGAAACATTAAAAAATTCAGCCATAGTAAGATTACTTTAGTGCTGTTAATATATTTGAAACAAATGATAGAATATTTAGGACTGTTATACAAAAAACTCTGCAAATGTTTTGTGAACTAGATTAGCTGTGCATTTTTGTTTGGATGTAAAATCTGTTAAATGTACTTACATTAAAATTAAATTATCATCATCATTATCATTATTATTATTACTATTGTTGTTGTTGTTGTTATTATTATTATTATTATTATTATTATTATTATTATTATTATTATTATTATTATTATTATTATTATTATTACTACTACTACTACTACTACTACTACTACTACTACTACTACTACTACTACTACTACTACTACTACTACTACTACTACTATTACTACTACTGCTGCTGCTCCTGCTACTGCAACTACTACTACTACTACTACTACTACTGTACTACTACTACTACTACTACTACTACTACTACTATTATGACTCAAGTTTTTTTAGCATGGTTTTTTTAATATGTATGTGTTTTTATTTGAAACATAATTAATGGAATTTCTAATGTTTATTATTTTATTTTTAAATAACGAATTTCTCTTTGTCTTAGTTTCACTAGATATAAAATTTCATTTTATTAATAATTAAGTACATAGTGACTTTGATATATTCAATAATTTTATTTTGGATATATATATATATTGGACAACCTGAAAATAGTATGGGAGAAAAAGAAGAAGTTACTTTCTTTAAAATATTACAGATTTATATATGTTGTACGTGAATTTTTTTTTGTTTGTTTAAAGTTTTGTATATATATATATGATTTGTATATGCTAATGGAAGATTTGTATATTTTATAGTTATATATTTTTTTTATTTTTGTATTATAATTAATGGCCCCATTTGCTGTTAAATGTCCTTTCTGTTTATGTAATATTTATGGCAGACAAAAATATTTAAAGTGTGCTGGTTTTTGTGGGCTAAAGTATCATTTGGATTGTTATAAATTAAGTGATTTTAAAATCTTTAATGATAATGATCCGGAATTCATATGTGAATTTTGTAATCATTATTATAATACTGAGCATGAAATAGATAATTCAGATAATCTTACTACACCATTTGCTGATATTAATATTGGTAATGATCCTGATGTTTTAGTCATAGATTCTTCTACATATGGTTTGGGTTTAAATGTAGTTGGGGTTAAATTTACTTATTGTAATGTAGAATTGTCAGATGCAGATAATGGAATTAAGTGCTCTGGTTTTTGTCAAGAGTATTTTCATATATCTTGTTTGAAGTTGTCCAGGTATGATGCAAAAATTTTTGATTCTGTTGGTTTGGGTTTTTTTCATTGTATAGAATGTAATTAATTGTCTGTGGATAAAATGATGAATATTGAGAGTGTTGGGTCAACAGATAATAATGATCTTATAGATGTGGAATCTGATATACATATTGAATATATTTCTGAAAGGGATAATTATAATAGAGATAGTGTTAAAGATAATAGTGATAATAATTTACATTCTAATCTGGATATAGTTAATAATAATGATCTTATAAATATGGAATCTGATATACATATTGGAAATATTTCTGAAAGTGATAATTATAATAGAGGTAGTGTTAAAGATAATAGTGATAATAATTTAGGTATTGATAGGAGTTTAAATTCTAGTTCAAATGTGGATATAGTTAATTTGCTTCAAGATAAGGTAAGTAGAAAAGTAGACTTGGCTGGTTTTACTTTTGAATTATTAAAATCTATGTCTCTTCAGGAAGTTTATAGTATGATTATGAATATGGCAAAATTTGGTGTGAAAAAATCTAAAGCTATTGGTGATGGTGTTATTTCTGGTGATGTAGGTATACAGTGTGATTTATTGGAAACACAAGTCTTTGGGGATATTGCTGAGGTTGATTTTTCTGGTGATGTTAATTCGTCTTTTAAGGGTAATAATACCTTAGAAAAGTTGCCCAAGTCCTCATTCTTTATTGGAGATAAAGGTAAAAATAGTTTTGGGAAAAAAGATAAAAATAAAAATAATAGCATTTATAATGGTGATTATAAAGGTAATAATAAGATATTAGATCAGGATTTTTATAAATGTGATGAATATATTGGATGTGGAATTGATAATGGTACAAGATACAATAAAGGAAAAGTTTATAAAATTAAAATTTATAGGCAGTCTGATAAATATCAAAAACAATTTTCTAGACTTAATGATGATGAAAAATTTAACAAGTTTTCTGGCTTTTCTGTTAATAATTCATCGCTGGGATATTATGATAATTTTCCTGACAAAAAGTATATATTGAAGGATGGATATTCACATTCTGTTCCAAAAAAGTATAGTAGTAATTTTTCTGGTGACTTTTCTAAATCAAATTTCAGAAGAAAAAATTGTCTAGCAAATGCTGATAGAGGTTTTGTAACTCATAGAGCAAATTATTCACATTTCTCTAAATATAATAATTATATTGATAATGAGGTTAATGTGGGGAATGGTTTGGGATGCTCTTTTTCAACTTCTGGTAAAAAAGGTAGACTACCTGTAGAAAGGGGGTTTGGTATTTCTAAAATTCATAACAATATTATTAATAATATTAATACAAAATGTAATAGATATTTTGTTTCTAATATGCCAGTGAGTCTTAATTCATATAATATTAAGGTATTTCTTGAAAAATGTTTAAGAACTAGGATCATGTGTCATGAAATTAATATGTATAACTCGAAGTCTTCTTGCTTTTATATATCTGCTCCTGCTCATAAACATAATGATTTAATCTCTTCCAATTTATGGCCTCGTGGTGCTTCCATTCATTTTTTTTATGGAACTTTGGCTAATTCTTTAAAACTTTAGTGGTATTTATTTATTTTCTTTGATTATCTTATTTTCTTTAATTTCTTATTTTCTTTATTCACTATACTTACTTACATTTTTCTTTACTTGATTTCATTTATTTATTTGTTTTGATTTATTTTTAATTTAATATGGTAGTGCTTTTTTGTTTTTATATGAATGTTAGAGGGATGAGAACTAAGTGTGTGGAAATTAAACAATTCTTTGAAACAGAGCATTTTGATTTGATATTTTTTACAGAAACTTGGTTAAATCAACAATTTTCCAATTGTTCTTTCCTTTGCGTACGGATAGGTCTTTAGAATATGCAGCTAGAGGAGGTGGTACTCTTATTGCCATCAACTAAAATGTTTTATATAAGGATCTATGTTTTGCTTCTTCTGTATGTGAATCTACATGGTGTGAAGTTTATATGGATCATAATTTTAAATGTATATTGGGAAATATTTATTTTAAACCTAATATCTCATTTTTAGAGCTTGATTACTTCTTGACAGCACTTGAAGATTTTTTGATTAGATATAATAATATTATCATTGTTGGTGATTTGAATATGCCTGATTTATTTAAGGGTAAGATTATTACACATTATTCTTTATTATCTCAGAAAGCTTTAAGAATGCTTAGATTTTGCAAATTTTTTTGGCTTCAACAATATAACCTTGTTGTTAATAATTTTCAGCGTACTTTAGATTGTGTTCTTTGTAATGTATCAATAGTTAATAATTTTCACTTTGTCTCTGTTTCTTTTCCAATTGATGTTCATCATCCACCTATCGAATTTTATATTAAGATGTTTTATTCTAAAATTACTCGTTCTAATGTTGTGAAAAGGGATTATGGGAGGGGTAATTATGTTAATCTTTGTAGAAAAAATTCTGAAGTTGATTGGAATAATATGTACTTAATTAATGATGTGAATTCTTGCTTGGATTATTTTTTAAAAATTTTTAATGGTTTTATTGATGTATATATTCCTAATAAATTGTCGTTTAACAAAGGTTATCCTTCTTGGTTTTCATATACTCTTATTAAGATTATTAAAAGGAAATCTTACCATCATAGACTCTATTTTAAGACACAGAATATAATTTATTGTAATAACTTTATCAATTTTAGAAGATTGGCTAAATATATCTATAAACGAGATTGACAAGAGTATATAAAAAAATTGAAATTAATATTTCTTCTAATCCTAAAGAATTCTGAAATTTTGTTAATAATTCAGGCTTGGGTAAGAAAAAGGTTCAAATGACTCATGGTTCTGCATTAAATGCAGATGAATTTTCTAAACATTTTGCAGAGTTATACTTTTCACAACATGGGATTGATTCTAAAATCATATTTCCTGGCAATTTGTCTAGTGCTAAATGTACAATTGATCATATCTCTAGGGAAGATGTTATTGTAGCTATTAGGAGACTTAAGACTCACTCTAGTTTAGGATATGATAATATTCCTTCTTTTATTTATAAGGGGTTAGCCGAATTAATTGCAGTACCTCTAGCCTTTATTTTTAATCTGTCTCTTAATTCTTGTATTTTCCTAGTGTTTTGAAATGTGCTAAAATGGTTCCAATCTTCAAAAATGGTGATCGAGATTGTGTTTCTAATTATAGACCAATTTCTGTTCTGCATACCATTGCATGAATTTTTGAGAGATGTATTTATAATAAAATTATTTCAGATGTGGGTAAGATAATTTCTTCTTCTCAACATGGTTTTAGTCCTAATAGATCAATTGATAGTAATCTTCTGACAATTTATTATCATATAGCTCATGCTATTGAAAATCATCAAAGACTAGATGTTATTTATTTTGATTTATCAAAAGCCTTTGATAAAGTTGACCACAGTGTCTTACTTCATAAATTACATAAAATAGGTTTCTCTAATAAACTTGTATATTGGTTTCAATCATTTCTGTGTAGTCGTACAGCATATATTAAATTCAATAATAAAGTTTCATTTAAATTTGAATGCAATTTAGGTGTTCCGCAGGGTAGTATTTTAGCACCTATGCTGTTTAATGTTTACATTAATGATCTTAAGGATTGCTTGAGATATTCTTTTCTGTTAAGCTATGCTGATGACTGTAAGATTTTTAGAAGAATTATATCAGTTAACGATTGTGTTCTTCTTCAGAAGGATATTGATAACTTTAGTGCTTGGTGTGAGTCAAATAATATGACAGTTAATTTTGATAAATGCTCCTTTGTTTCTTATTCCAAAAAATCTGAAGTTTTACAATTTTGTTATTATATCAATTCTTATAAAATTATTTCAGTTAAATGCCAAAAAGATCTTGGAATTATGTTTTCTTGTAATGGATCTTTTACTCCTCATTTTGAAATGATTGTTGGTAAGGCTTTTAAGGTTATGGGTGCCATTCTTAGACATGGTTATCAGTTCAGTAATGATACAAACGGAAATTGTTTTTTTCATTAGTTCTTCCTATTATTGAATATGGTTCAATAATTTGCAACCCTAGTTCTTTGCAAGGATGTAACTTGTTGCAGTCTATTTCAAAGAAGTTTTTCAAATATGTTTTTTGGGAGGGTAAAATGATTAATCTTTCATCTAGATGAAAGTATAGGGATTTGAAATATTTTTATAAAATTATTAATAAACAAGTTATTTTATCAGATATGGTTTCAACTATCTCAATTAGGTCTTTGAGTTATGATACTAGGTCTACTTGTGTATATCAGATTCAAACATGTCGTTCTAATACTCTTAAATTTTCTCCTTTATTTAGGTTACCCTCTTTATATAATCAGATTGGAGTAACCTTAATGTGTGTGACATTGATTATAAGAAATTTTGTAATCTTATTAAACTGAAATGTTATGTTTGATATTGTCTTTTAAATTTTACTTTATTATGTATACATTTATATTTTCATTTTATGCTACATGTTTTATTTTCACTTTTATTGTATGTGCAAACTGTAATTAGCTTTATGCTGGTGTTTAGCACTTAAATAAATAAATTGAATTATTATTATTATTATTATGATGATGATGATGATGATGATGATGATGATAATGATGTTTCAAAAAGGAACTTTATTCAGACTAGAAGAGCAAGTTACATTAATAATTTCCATATACATGTGTTTATGTTGACATTTCTGAGAATTATGTATAGTGTGTGTCTAAGTTCTTTACAAATCTTTATGGATATAAACTGAGTGTTTATTCTAAATTATAATTCTAAGTTTATATGACATCTGCTAGTTTTTTTTTTTAATTCCATTGGTTTTCTTTAAATTGTTTCTCAAAGTTATCTTATTTACATTTGGATAATTATGACACACACACATACACACACACATATATATATATGTCATATTATTATATTTGTGGAAGAAAGAGGATGCTCTGAGGAAGGTACTTGATATTGTACTGAAACGTCAGCATTTAGCTTTTTCACTACACAGAATATCCCACAAATAATAATAATAATATGACAATCACATCTTTTATCCATGAAAATATTAGAATTATTTTTTTTTTAATATATATATATATATATATATATATATATATATATATATATATATATATATATATATATATATATATATATATATATATGCATTAATGTTTTGTAACAGTTTATTAGTGTTTAGATATTGGTTTTGTGAGCTGGAGTATTTTTCTGCTGGCAATTTTTTGTTTTATTATCATCTATTGATGTGATGTCCATTTTTACACTCTTTTTTTGAGTCTATTAGATGATTTGAGGAATGGCAGAAAAACTATTAGAAATTTGGGCATTGTTTTATGAGTGACCAAGTAACTGCAAAAATGTCTGGGTGTGCTATTTTATTGTCTCTGTTTATTAATTGTGCTAATTTGTTGTGAAAAGTTGATGGATGTCACCTTGTATTATTGCCAAAAGCAAATGTGCATCACATGCACCAAAATGCATAAAGTACACAAGTTGCTGCTTGGATTGTAAAGGTGGATGTTTTGTGGAATGTGCTGATGATATCCTGCAGGGAGATATTTGGTTGTCTGTATGTATTAGTTATTTCATGCTGAATATTGTTTACAGCTGAGTAGTTGTAAAACAGATGTTGTTCAGTTTCTTCTGCTTGATGGCATATTGTGTAGAAGGGGTCTATTTTTGTATACAACCATCTAAGAAATATGGCATTGGCAAGGCATATAGATTTAGTCTAAGGAGAAAATCAAAGACTTTGGGCTCCATGGACCATTTTTTAAATTTTTTAAGCAGCTAGTGGTTTTTTATTCTGAGCATCTGGGTAGAAATAGCTGGGTATGTCCCCGATATACCATTGCATAGATCTGCCAATATAAATATTTTGTTGTTGTTTGCAGTGATATTTGAGTATGTGTGGTTCTAAAGTGGTTTATAACTGATGATAGAAAAATATTTGTTTTAATAATAAAAGTCACATAAACCAAAGCTTTCAAAAAGGCCATTTTGGAATAATTAGAATGGCAACTTTCACTAATTTTTGCATA
Source organism: Epiperipatus broadwayi (assembly GCA_028023455.1). Classification (NCBI taxonomy): domain Eukaryota; kingdom Metazoa; phylum Onychophora; class Udeonychophora; order Euonychophora; family Peripatidae; genus Epiperipatus; species Epiperipatus broadwayi. The sequence goes on from JAQFVV010012396.1 coordinate 3,629,816, forward strand.
TGGACCTTCAGAAACAAAATATTATTTGAATATGTCAAAGACTATGATGTAGTAAAAACAGTGTGAATTTTGTTGCATGAAATCAAAGAGATTGACAAACATTTTTTGTAATAAATGGCTTGTGGACCTAACCTGGTCACTAATTGATCTTAAGCAAATATTCCCATAACGACTACAGTTTTATAAAGAGTTGCCTGGATAATTATAAATGACAATTTGCCCTTAAAATTATATGAAGTAGAATATTAAAACCATATATTGGGAAAAATGAGATAAAGCTGGAGATGCTATGATGTTAACTTAATGACTTTCAGGGGTAATTAATATGAATTTGTTGTAATTTAAATACTAACAGATAAATTGTATGCATTCAGAATAATGTTATATCAATGTAAAACTAATTGAGCTCTAAACATGTAAATTTGAACTCAATGTATATGCTCGATAATTCTAATGGTAATTTAGGCTTGACATATATGTTCATTGACAAAGTTTATGCTTTCAGCATAATTCTGTATCTATATTAAAATAATTGTATTCCCTTTTATGTTCCACTTTTAACTTTGCTAGCTTTGAATTTAATATATATTATTGATAATTTTAATGTATACTAGAAATTGATATGTATTGTTTGATAATACACAAGGAGAATGAATAAAGTAATATTTTGAAAGATAAATAAAATCTTACATCAGGTAATGCAGGAACAGTAATATTTTTTTTAAAAAGTCACATAGCAGTTTAAACTTTTTCTTCGCCAGAGTTATTATTGTATATATATATAAATAAATTTTTCATTTAATATTACTCTCCTTCAAACAAATGCAATAATTAATGGTTGCATGTGATAAAAAAGGTGTTTTGTTAAACTGCAAGTTGTAGTCAGGCTTTTGCAATAATATGTTTCCAAATCAGGCCTATAACTTATTGACTTACAGAGATTTCAAAAGAGGTTTAAGTCCTTTATCAATCTAAATTAAAAGGAAAGAAGAAAAAAAAAGTAAAATCTATCAATATTTGATTAATTTTTTTTTAATATACAATAAATTCTATAAAAAACTTTAAAAAAAAACAATATTAGCATTATTATTATCATCATCATCAGCCATTATCAATTCACTGCAGGATGATGGTCGCTCCAAGTTCAATCTACCTTCTGCAATCTTTAGCTTCTCTTCTGCTCATCACCCCTGCACACTTTCTTATTTCATCCATCTATCTCACATGTGGTCTCTTTCTCAGTCTTTTACAATCTTTTGGAATTCAGTTTAAGATTTCAATCATCCCTCTATTATCATCTCTTCCAGCAATATGTCCAGCCCAACTCCACTTCAGTCATTTAATTTTTTTAATGAGGTCAGTAACACCTGTTTGTTCTCTTACCCATTAATTGCATTTTCAATCTCTTCTTGTTACTTCTAACATGCATCTCTCCATACTTCTTTGAGTGGTCTGAAGTCTCTGTATTGTTCTTCTATTAAGTGACCAAGTCTCAGATCCATAAGTAAGAACTGGTAAAACACATTTATTAAGAACCTTCCTTTTCAAACACATAGGCATATTTCTTTTTAGTAGCAAGTTATTTCTACCAAAAGCACTCTGACCAAGTGTAATTCTATGATTAATTTCATTCATTATTTTTCCATCTCTATTAATAATCTGATCAAGGTATTTGTAACTTTTAACTTGTTCTATCTCATCATAATCAATCTTCAATTTCATGTTTTGAGAAAATCCATTAAACATTACTTTAGTCTTTTTAATGTTTGCCTTTAGTCCTACTTTCTTACTTTCATATATGTAAACAATATTATTTTATAAAGCGCAGATGGTATTGAAATTAAACTGAGAGAGTGCAAACTTCTCAAGCGCTTATGATTATCAACAACCAATCAAGCGCTTGAGAAGTTTGCACTCTCTCAGTTTAATTACTTTCATATAATAACTTGCAACATTTTTTCTGAAGTTGTGAGACATTATTTTCTAAATTAACTACATCATATGCAAAATCTAAATGATTTAAATAATATCCATTTATTTTTATTTTTTTAATTTCCCATTTTAAATCATAAAATACTTCATCAGCACTGCTGTAAAACGTTTTGGAGATATGGAGTCACCCTGTCTTACACCCTTCTCAATGTTGACTTTCCTAATATCATTTATCCTCTCAGTTCATTAGAATTTTGATTTAGTACATTAATTTTTTATCTCTATGTTTTGGTTCCTCCTTTAATTCTAGTACATCTAAATTGGAATCAGAGGTTAATGATAACTATAGACTGTCCTCACATTTAATTTAAACTACTTTTGGATTAAAAATTACAAAGAAATTGTTTTTTAAAGTGGAAATATGTTAAACAACATTGAACGGAACTGTGTTTGGCTTTATCGCATGTAAAAAATAGTCATACGAGATATTATATATATAATTATCATATGTTAAAATTCAAATCCGCCATAACTACGTGTAATAAAATGCTTTTTAATAAAGCTTTTAAATATTCATTTTTTTCAGTTCTATCATTTTTTTATTTTATTTTTTTAAAATATGAAAAAAAAAAAAGCATTTTTTATTGTACAAAGAATGGTATTGAATAAAGTATATTGATTTTTTTTTAAAAAAAAAAATCTTATTTTTAGGTATTAAAAACGATGATAATAATCTATACATCAGAATCCTATTTTTAAGACAATTTCAGTGTTTGGAGTAAACTTATGACCTCTTTAACACTTTACAGAACATTTTTATGACTAGTTATAGAAAAATCAATACTGATTACCTTGAAGTCTATGTAGACAATGGAAATACAAATAAAAAAAGAAAGAAGCATCTTCAAGGTTAGAAAGTTTTTTTATGCGAGCAGATTTAATGTCAAAAAGGTTCTATTCAATTGTTAAGGCTAATAAGCTCACTAGTAGGAAAAACTTTTATAAATTTAAAAAAAAAATGAAATATTGAAGTATAGTTTTACTTCTGTGATGAATATGATTTGTCTGTCTTATCATCATTTAAATAGTTATTTTGACTACTTATTATAGACAAAGGTTTTTTTTTAAAAGTAATTGTTTATAAAAAAAATGAGTTGTTAAAAAGTCTAAGAGTCTTTGAATATCAAAGTGGCAGGGAGAGAACAATAGTTCTGATGGGGTAAACTGATTATTTGTATTTACCTATTAGTTTTAATTCGAAGATTAATAAAACAATAGAGAAAAAAAAATTGGAAAAACAATTTTGAAGTAGTTAAAAGTATATTCAGAAAGCCTAATAATAAACTAAGCAGAGCAGAAAGACTTTTTTCCTAGGAAGAAAATAAAGATTTAGAAATATACAAATAAATATTTTTAATAAATTGATAAAAAAAATGAAGCATATAAAAACAAAAACATGATTATTATTACAATGAAATAGATGTGTTTAAAGATAAAAATAACTTTTGACATTTATGCAATAGAAATTACAAATATTTAGGGTTTGTCTGAAAGTTTGTAACGATGGTATTTCAGTAATAAATCTATGTTTAATTATTAAATGTCTTTAGAAAAATTCAAATTTTATTTAAACTTTCCAAAAATATTCAACCGTCAAGAATAGCACATGTTAGTATATAACATAATGTTCCAAGTGGTAGTATTTTCATCCCTTGTTCAAGTTTTGCCAATCTGACCCATAGGAATTGCCCACGAACCAACCTGGTTAGAGCATCATCTAATTTTAATATTCACTATCAAAAAGTTCAGCTTTGATTCCAATGCTGGTGCCGTCACTGGTCATACTAGAGGAGATTTGATACTGCTTGAAACTACGCGTTATACTACAACCTGTGTGTTATTATTTACAGATAAATGTACTTAGAAAGTTTAAATAAAGTTTGAATTTTTGTAAAGTCGTTCAATATTTAATATTAGATAATAAAATAGTCAACATATAATTACTTTTAAATGATAAACATGCAGCATATTTAAGTAATAAAATAAATAAATTGAAATTAAAGAAGTGTGTTTAAATAAAAAAGCTTTTAAGTTTATATTAAAAATTTTAAAAATAAAATAAATTAAACACTCATGTAAAATAACTTTCATGTCTGAGGCATATCATATCAGTAGCACTACTTTTATGAAGTTCTTATAGAAAACTTCTATCATAAAAAAAAAAAAAAACAATTCAAGGAATTATATAAATATGCATATAATATTATTAGTAAATAATATTTATTTATAATAAACAAACTAAAGTAAATATTGCTATCAATTACTGATTAATAAAAAAAGAAATGTAAAGTGGTTATTCTTTATTTTAAAAATGCCTTCAAACAATTTTTTAATTTTCCTCAAATATTTTTCAGTTATCAATTAGATAAAAAATATTTCTTAAAATTTTATGTTTCATATTGATTCCTACTCTAATATGGTACTGATATAGTAACATCTCACTAATAGGATTGATACTGAATTCAAATATTCATACTATAGCTATAAGAGAGAGGAAGCATTTTACAAATTACAAACCTCAGTGTGAGTTTTAGATCTAGTACCAGATGAGTAAAGTAAAGAGATTATTTGGACATGCATATATCACAGGATCTTTAGATCAACAGCTAACTACAAACAATTTAGACAAATATTTTTATAAAGAAAAAAACGTAGTTTCATTTTGTTATTTTAAACCACTTTCGAATGATGAATTTAATGTTTTATGCAGGTAAAATATTATTTATAGTCATAATAAAAGAAGTTGTAATAATTAGAGTTTTTTTTTAGCAGAATAATAATTTGAATTAAAAAAAAGTATACGAATAAGATTTTTAGCAAAAAATATGTAAAAAAAAAAGGGGGGGGGGAGGAAACGTTAATATTTGTTTAGTTGATAAAATAGGAGAATGGTTAATTTTTCAGTGAGATCTTGTGACATTCAAGACTAGAAGTGAGAGGATAAAAATTATTAAGTTGAAACCTTCACTCTGTTATGTAAAAAACTACAAAATGCTATGGTACTGATTTTAAAAAAAAATCAAAGAATGAATGGGGAGGAGGATAGATATTTTAAAATAAGAAATGTTATACTCAAAGGAACAAAATCCGTCAAGCATTGGTGGTCAAGAGGTCAGCAATGGCTGCTTTACAAGCAGTTGTCCCGGGTTAGCGGGTTCACTTGCTCGGCTGATGCTATAACACATGAGAAAAAAAAAAGAGAAACAAAATCCACTTATAAAATTATCCCCCTCCCCCTATAAAAAATACAAATATAAATAAAGATAAAAACGTTTTTCACTGTTTTGTTCAATATTAATAAAGAAGAAATGATAACGAAATTTAAAAATGGAATAAAAATAAATTCTCTTAGATTTACAGAGATTGAAGCTGAACTGAACAAAATAATTATTAACGTTGATATTTTAACAAAAGCTAAGGTCAAAGTAGTTTGTATAAATATACAGTTAAATAAATTTTAAATATTTTAATTAAGAAGAAAATTGTAAAGCTGGAAAAAGGTCAATTATTGTAGAAATTAAGAAAAGAAAAAAAATTGGATAAGTTAAATTTTTAAAAATAGAGGAATAAAGACAAATAACAGAAATAATAATTAAAAATGGAAAGAGAAGCAAAATAACATTTTAAGATAAGATTAGTTACAAGAATATTATAAGCAAAGTGAATGATAGAGAATCTTATAAAAATAATTGTAAATTTGCTTACCATAATATTTATTCAGTTTCTTATACTTTCACTTCATGTCAATATACTTTTAATTTCCCTGTGTTGCTTCTATATAAAATTCTTATTATATGTTTCTTGAAATAATGCACTATTCATTATATTAGTCTAATGACAGTTTGTTTTATTTATAATTAACTTTATGTGTTGTATCTTATTTTCAACTATGAATGTTGTTTCTATAGTAATCATAATTTTACATTATGTTTAAACAAATATCAAACACTTTACATGAAATAAATACAATTATAACACTATTACATATAATTATATTTTATTATAAATGAAATATAATTTTTTTCTACAGTACAAGCTTTGTCAAACCTGCACTTCTATATGTAATATATAGAGGTTTGAACTCAAACTTTCACACAATCCTCAACCATCCATGCAATCTCATACTGCTTATTTGATCTGGACCAAATGACAAATGCTGGTTTAGAATATTGGTGATTATTTACCTTTTTGACATCTGTGTGATCAAGTGTATCAGCAGTATGAGATAGCATGGATGGTTAAGAATCATGTGAAAGCCTGAGTTCAAACCTGTATTTATTATAAATGCTAAATTAAATGTAATTTCCATAACACACAAATTAATTCACTACAGAGAACAGATTGTGTGTGCTTTCTCAGAATTTTTATTATAATTAAAAACAGTCACATCATCTAAAAAAAAACAAAATTACGGAGATAATCTCTTTATTTTTTAAGTCATCTTAGTGTAATCTACAAATACTTTTCATAAAACTTTTGTAAAACAGTTTTGGAGTCATGGAATAATCATGTAGTACACTCATATCAATATTATTTTTTTTAGTATTACCATGCATTTTGAGATTTTTAAAAAATAATTTGACATATCTTGCATTTATATATTGTGCCGGTCAAACATGAGCTGGAACTCACAAAATGTACTTCAAACCCAGTCAAGCCCAAGATTTAGATCAGGGACCAGCCTGAATTCGAACCCACTATCTAAGCCCCAGATCAAACACCTAATGAATAACATAACAGTGATGGCACATGAGAATTAATCTTAATCTGGCCGACTAGCAAAGCTGAGCAAACAATGAGACATCTATTAACTATGACTAAACTAAAAGATATATAAGCAGACTTTACTTTTTCAAGTAAAGAAAAGAAGGAATTCGAACTACTCAAATAAGTTAGACAATAAAATATATTTTAATATACTGACAAATTATTATACATTTATAAATAAATTATAGACATTAGTGTGTGCATGAATGAGCAAGCGATTACATAGTGTCATTCATGCCTCATATGCTCTTTATTAGCTAAATGATATATATTACAAATAAGCATACATCTTTGGTGGGTTCAATATTAAGATGCCAATCAGTATTAGAAAGAATTACATAATACTGCCATTAACACTTTGATTTATGGTTCTGAAACATGGTGACTAACATATGATTTAGGGGAGCATTCTGAAATTCATTATACATATGATATAAATTATTTTCATGCCATTGAGGTCATGAAAATAAACAAAATACATTTGAAAACATTATATTTGAAACTATGACAAAATATTTAATGAAAAATTATTTTAATGATAGTAAAATCAACACTTTATTTTCCCCAAGGCATATAGATACTCTTAAATATAGATATATAAATTATGACGGTGAGATTGTATATGATTGAAATAAACTTAATTAATAAATAGAAGTAATTGGCATTTATATATATCTTTTAAGCAAAGCTTAATTTTAATATTAGAGCATTAAAACTGGGCCATGAAGCAAAAGAAATAATAATAATACGAAGAAGTTTGCGGTGCTGACATAATAGCCTAAAAATAACTAAGAGGAAAAGGTCATGCTTCTGGATGAAAAACAAAATGGATGGGCATAGCATGTGCCAAATTTAGGGATCACCACCAGAGGTCTTTTTATATGAGGAAATGGATGGGCATAGCATGTGCCAGACTTAGGGGTCACCACCAGTGGCCTTTTTATATGAAGAAAGAATATGCATAGCATGTGCCAAACTTATGGGATCACCACCAGAGGCATTTTATTCGGAATAAATGTGGTTCCAGATAGCTCAACTATCTATGAAATAAGATACGAAAAGAAATCTATGGATTCAAACTTGTCGCAACCCCCAGATTAGAAGCATGTAATATATATATATATATATGAAGTTAGGCTAAATAACAGAAACGCAGTATGAATGATAAATGTCACTAACAACATTGAATAAATTTTATTGCTTTAAAATAAATGACCCTTGTTTGAATACTATAATATGCCATGCAATTATAATATATATAGAGAGATTTACATTTCATTTACTTAAAATATACGTGAAGATTTTATATAGCAAAAGAAACATTAAGATTTAGATTTCAAATTAACAAAATATACGTTAAGATTTCATTTAGTTAAAGAAACATTAAGATTTACCCCCATCCCTTTTCTGCTATTATAAAATAAATTAATCCCACCTTCATTGATTTTACAGTAACTGGAATATTTAAATATTATATTTGATATTTTAAGAGTATGAAAAATGAAGTAAGATTAGCAGTTATATAGGAAACAAATTATAAGTCACCCTTTCAGAATTTAATAAATAATTATAAAATAAATGTTTCAGAGCATTAATTAGCTTGAGTTCTGGATTTTCAGAGTTAAACAAATCAATTTTTATATTAAAAACAAACTTAAGATGTTGATTCATAAAACAATCTGGTGAACATATTAATTTACAATGCATTATATATGTATATTTAAAGGGGACGTTAATAACCTTTTTCATGAAGGTTTAGTTAAAAATGACAGAAAAGATTTTTATAAATTAAGCTCGTCAGATTGTTTGAAATTGGCATATCAATAACAGATATATAAATCAAATAATAAATACATATAAATAAATGACCGCACCAAAGTTAAAGAAAGTTAAGAGCATATGAGAGAGAATTAAATTTATATAAATTATTTAAGAGCAAATTACATGTTATTTATATAAAAAAAACATATTAATTTAAAAGATAGAAAATTGAAAAATACATATAGCAGGATTTGAGATTAGTGAGGCTAGATTCATTTTCAAATAGTAGCATAAAAGTTACCTTGCAATTTTAAGAGTCCAATTTAATACAGCACATGCACGGCAATTGAAATGCAAGTTCTTCAGTGGCAGAAAACTTCTATTAGCATTCTAAAGTTCTTTTTTAGACCTTTCTTAATTTCAGGGCAGCAGGATATTATGGTAGTGGCAGAGGCCACTGAAAAGTGGTGGATTTACTGCTACATCATTTTATGTTTCACCGCGATGTTAACAATCATTTTCACTAGAGTAGCTAATCTAATCCCTGCTTTAAAAATCCAGCCATTATTTATACCCTTCCGCAGGTATTTCTGGAATGCTTATAATTAATTAGTTAGTTGTTTTTAAAAGATGTAATTGTAAGATAACGTCCAAAAATAAATCCAAATCTATTTCCAGATTAGAAATAGATTTGACAACAAGTTTTGTACAAAATAAAATCTTTAATCTACTTAACCCCATTTATTTTAAGTAAAACTTTAATTAAAAAATACCTCCCTTTAATTATTTTTGGACAATTAACAACAGTCACATCTTCCATATTGGATTCTAAAAAAAATATACAGTTTAATAGAAAACAAGCAATTTAAAAAGAAAAAGTTAAAAATGACATATAATAAATATTTAAAAACATCAATATTTTGTTAGTAAGTTTTGCTCCTATATATATATATATATATATATATATATATATATAGGAGCAAAACTTAAATATATATATATATATATATATATATATATATATATATATATTTGAGCCACATCTATAATACTTTAATAAAAAAGAACTAATAATTAATAAAAAGAATTAATAATAATTTTAAAACATGTTATTGAAACATTAAATTTTATAATTTAGGCACGTATCTCAAATATATACATGAAATATATATACACGACAAAAGGAGCAGGATGGGATATAGGGGTTTGAATACGAGTTAGTAGGTAGAAACATGAAGCACAATCTTAATCTAAGATTTACTGCTTCAATATTGATATTCCAAAAGTTAGTGATGATGAAAATGCTTATAGAATAGAAGGTTTTTTTATAATATACAAATCCAAAACATAATATATTCTTCTTTATAAAATCTTTTAATACTTTACTGGTAAGAAAAAATCAATTTAAAATCCAGTTTGATCTTTTACCTAGTTTGAGTCCAAAATTCACTGATCCAATGATTTTAAAAAGCTCTTGCATAACAAAGATAAAACACTAATATATATAAAACCTTTAATACTTTTTTTTCATCTTTTTTAAATAGTCAACATCAAATATTGTCTTTTTCCAATTATTTAGTATTTTTTCCTATAAAACTTGTACTGTTCAAGTTAATCTAAAAAGGTAAATATAATACAAGAAGACTCAAGAGCACTGAGCTAGCTTTTGACAGGTTTCTGCCAGAATCATAATAGTAACTCTGTGTTGTTATATATATATATATATATATAGTAGCAAAGAGCAAAGATCAATATGAAAATAAAGTGTAGTATGTAAATTAGATGTTCCACTTTTTGACAATGGGACACAGAAATCTTTTTATTAATGGAACAAGGATCCCTAGCAATAGCTCATGCATCTTTATATGTTCTTTTATTTTTTATAAACTTTTCATTTTATTTTTTTTTTATTTTTTACTTTTTTTATTCATCATTAATATTAATTATAAATGTCAATCATTTATTTAAACTACTTGGCAATTCAGAAGATATAAATGTAAAAGTACTTTGTTTTCTTGTCTTTATTACCATATATTTCTTTGTAAAACTTTTTACACAATTTATGATATTGTCTAACATTTTAATAACAGTGTCATTTTTTTTATTACTGAAAGAACGTTTCTTCAGATATCAAACATTGTAGTTATATTCATTTATATTAGTGGTAGTCAACCTGGTCCCTACTGCCCACTAGTGGGTGTTCCAACCTTCATGGTGGGCAGTATGAGTTTTGTCTGACACTGAAGCACTTTCTTTTTTTAAAAATTTAATTGACTTTTTTAAAAAAGTTTCATAGAGATTTATAAGCTTTATCTTGATGTAACTCTGCTTTATAAATTTTATAAAGTAAAGTTACTTCCCTACTTTATAAATCACCATTACTATGAAACCAGTGGGTAGTTAGAAATGTTTACTACTAACAAAGATACAAAAGTGAGTGGTATATATAAAAAGGTTGACTACCCTTGGTTTATATCAACATTCTTCTTTATATTTTATAAAATTTCAGTTATGCATTTTTTTAAAAGGTTTATTTTCAAATATTTTGATATTTCTTTTTATTTTGTTCATGAATTACCTTGTTTGAAGCAGTTCAAAATTTATTAGTGAATTGCTGTTTTTGTGTGTGTGTCAATTATCTGGTGTAACTGGTGTATCAGGTGACTTATCTTTTTATTGAATTTTTTCAAGCCTAAACCATCACTATTAATATTTCAAAATTATTTTCAAGATCTACTTTATATTTACAGGAATATTTCTGAAGATTAAAAATATCAACTACTAAAACTGACTCAATATCTTTTATTTCTTTAACTTTTCATTATTATATATCATATTTGATAATCGATAATGTGTTAAATTCATTAAATACATTCATTTTTAAAATACATATTTTCTCATAGTTAAAATATAATCCAAATTTTATTTCTACATCTACTTTCATTTTTATTATTTTTTCAAAGAAAAAATTCATAGAATATCGATTTTTTTTCTCATAAACAAATGTATTGCCTTCCCCATCTCTATATCCAAATTTTTTATCAATACTTTTACTTTTTCAGTTGTTTTACATTTTGAGTATTAAAATATTTCATAATAATTATAAAATAATTTGATCAAAAGTAATCTGTACATCTAAATAAAGTTACTTCTTCATCAGAATAAAAATTGACATTTGAATTATTTTCATTTGATATTTTCCATTATGTTGAATAATTAATCTTATCATTTTTTTCTGATATACCATTAACTTTACAATATATTTCTTCCATTTTTTAATTTATAATAAATCTCACTTAACTTATGTATTTAATATTTGTGTTTTTCACATTTCTTCTAATTTCATAAAATCAGACAATGTCCTATTTAATAATAAAAAGTTCTTCAAATTTATCCAGTTCTTTTTTGCTTAAAAATATTAATTGTAGTGAATAGGTAAATAAAAGAAATCATTATCAAGCAGTGCCTTAGTGCTGCAATCTCAACTTAGCACACTCTGTATTCCAACAGCAACTAGTGTTTTGGTTGATGACTTTGAATGTCTTATGAATGAAGAACATATTTTAGTTTTGTTTGCTGGGAATATAAAGAGTGTGATTCTTCAAAAAATCTCAATTAATGTCTCAAATAAAAATTATCAGGCAGATAAGAAGAGATACTATAATGTCTTTTAGTCTTAAACATAGAGGTAAAAGCCAATACACTCACTATATTGGCTGATACATGTTGAGTAAGTAATTAATGCATATTTGTTTATCATATCAAATAATTTTAAAAATAAGCTTCAATGACAAAAATATATGGAGTTTCTTTAAAATCTTAAAAAAGAATCAAAGATGTTCTTCAAATTAATTTTTTTTTAAATACATATTTTGGGTTTTTTAAATTTTTTTTATGACGTGTTTCGGATGAATATTTTTTTTTTATGTTTATATATATATATATATATATATATATATATATATATATATATATATATATATATATATATTGTAACTTATAAAAAGAGGCAATAAAGTAGCTCTCATCATGCTTGAAAAAAAATGAGAACCTATAATTTCTAGTATTCCTTTTAATCAGTTTTACTTATGTGTATATGGTATATCTGGGCACCACTAGGCTATCTAAACCTAGATAAAGTTACCTTATAAACATACTTATACACTATTGGGTTTGAACCTCAGTTAGTACACTATTTATAACCATGTGTAGGATTTTCCACTTTATAACCACATCACATGCACTTGTTTCAAGGGAAAAAACATTCTTTATTATTCTTTAGTTGTGCAAATAAATTCTCAGTTAAATTATTCTATAAAATTTAACATCATAAATTCATATTTGACATTCTCAAAAGTGTTACTAGCTCATATTAAATACCATAGATTTATTGGTGGCAATTCACTAAACCTTGAGTGACATTTATTATCTCTTATGATGGCTCACAAATAATAAACAAACACAATGAGAACCATTATTCATCTATGGCCATTAAACACATTTATTTAAATTATTGATTAATAATATGATGATGATAATAATGATACAGCCACAGCTTTAGAACTAACTCACAAACATAAATTTTATCTTTTATCAACCTATAATTATTTACCCAAAATATTTATTATATTTAAATTATGACTTAAAGACTGACATTCATCAGGGATGATGATGACTAAACTAGCTTCACAAGACAATGATTAACTCTTAAGAAATATATATATCAGTCAACTAGATGGAGCTAATGACTCCAGTTAACTCTGTTTCTGGTTTACTATTTTGTTCCTTTTTTTAGTTTAGGGAATTAATTTTCTCTAAACTATCCCTATTAAAAAGGGGAGTTTCTTCACTCTCTTTCATACACAAGCTATGCATCAACAATGTAATCACAAATAAAAATAATTTCAACTTTTATAAAAATGCTATGTAAATATATGGCAGCCATTGAAATTACAAAAGATTTCTACAGAGATTTTACCTTTTAATGAAAATTTTCATTTCACTTAATTTTGTTAAATGAATGAAAGAGTCCAGCTGTTAGGAGAGCCTCCAGAGACCTAAATCCTAGTTCTTTTGAGGGAGGGGGCTGGTATGAGGGTGCTGTGGTGATCATTATCAATGTTAGTTTTTCTCCTTTACAAGATAGGAATAATAACGTTATTTATGGCATTTTTTTACCATTATCATAAATAATTTTATCCATATATTATTGCAAAATACAGTTTGGCTTCATGATTCTAATTGCAAATGGTTCACCTTATTTGATTTTATTACTTCCAATGTTGTTATTGATAGAGCTGGTATGTTGCTGTTAATGTGATTTTCATGATGGATTAGAATGGTTTTCAGCAAAGTCATTTTGAAGCATGAATTTTTTTCTTTGTTCTCCATAGTTTTTCCATAATTTTCCAAAGTATTCAGGATTGATATCTTGTGAAGACATTCAAGACTATTTGGAGGAACTAAATAGTAGATTGATTTATTCCATATTTTATGTTATCTCCCAGTGTTTTTTCCATTTTTCAACTTATTTAGTACAAATTGGATTTCTCAATATTGGACTTCTAAAACACTATTCATATTTAAACTCTAGACTTTATTTTTTTTATTCCTAATTGTACTTTTTACTTAAAACTTTCATTACACTCAACTTTTCTGATTATATAAGAGAGTCTGAATGTTGAGAGAGGCCACAGAGGCTTAAATCATGGTTCTTTTGAGGGTAAGGCTTGGATGAGAGTGCTATGGGAATTGTTTCTAATGTTGATTCTCTCATTCACAAGACAGGAAAAAATGCTATTCATAGCAGTTTTTTAGCATTATTGATATAAAAATTTTTATACAAGTATTATTGCAAAGTAGGCTACAATTTTGCCTAATGATTTTAATTGCAAGTGATTCACCCTATTTAAATTTATTATCTTCAATGTTGTTATCTCCCAAGTGTTTTCCTATTCTCAACTTATCTATCACAAATTGGATTTCTCAATATTGTACTCCTAAAATGCTTCTCATATTTAAACTCTAGACTTTATAAATAATTCATAATTGTAACATTCATTTGTCTTTAATAGTTAATCTTCTTGTGGATTAATGCTTTGAGTTTCCACAGATTGATCAATTTCAGGAAATGTTATGGACAAAAAAATTCAATGTGTCATTTCAAATCTCCATATTACACTATATAAATCAATATTTATCCCTTTCCCATTTCATATGTATTCCCTTCCCCTTCACCATATTGTACTTGAATTTCATTTTGCCATGTAATTATCCCTTTGTAGACCTTTTTTAACTGTTGTATATTTTGTCTTTTTGATGAATAAAAGCTTTCATCACTGAGAAAAAAAAAGAAATATGTACACCTCTTTAATAAAAACAAATTAAAATTTATTACTAATCAATCATTAATAATACAGATAGAAAATCTACATAATTCATAATGATAAATTACATTTATGTAATAATAATAACAACCAAAGATACCCCCTTCCCTTAATGAAATGTAAACTCAATGTTCATATCATATAGTGCAATGTGTGTACATTTATTCTGTAGTGGGTGAATAAAAATCTTATATTCTAGAAACATTTTAATTTAAAAAAATAAACACTGAATGTATGCACATACTCACCTATTGCATATAACATACATTTTATATTTATAAATTTAAACATAATATTAATCAAGAAATAAATAAAGAAAGGTTAGTTAGGTCATATAGATAAGAACATCTAACAAAATCAGTTTCAAATTACCTATCTCAATTTTCACCAATCTAGGTCATTAATCACTTTAAAATCTATCATAATGCTAAATTTCTATCCCTATCAATTTATACATCAACAAATATACATGTAAGCATAGTTATATTATTAAGTGTGTATATATGTCAATTCCCATTATGAATTAAAACCATATTAAACCCTTTACATACCATATAAATTAACATATTTCATAATACTTGAATCAATACACAATAAACACATTTTATAAAATTAAAATACACATATAAATGGTTATATGCAATGATATTCTAAGAATACATAAGATATTAATAAGGTCAATATTTTTTATCAAAACCTTCTCTGATAAAAATATAATTAAAATTGATATTACCAGTTCATCTTTTATTCTCAATGTACAAACAGTTTCAAAGAGTCCAACAAATTTCATTTTGAAGTCAGTTAGTTGAAGGTTGAGAATTTGAAATCAGCCACACACCAATATGTAACATGCATAGATTTATCAATTGCAGTGGTTTACTGGAACAGTTCTATTTTTTGGCTTGGGCTTGCAATTCTTCTGTTTTACTGTAATGATGATGATTCTGTGACATAAAATTGTTTCTTTAGGGACCATTTTAGCACTGGAATGTTTCTTTATATCTTCTGCTCTGAGTATGAATGATTTCATATAAATTTCAGCATTTTTACTGAGTGCTTCCATCTAAATTCAGCAACAGGAAGGGTTTAATATAAATTTCAGCATTTTTTTTACTTTATGCTTTGATTTGAATTCAGCAACTTGCATGGGTGAAATAATAAGTCTCTTCTTTCATCTTTGGAGATCAGTCATAGGGTGCTTTAAATACTTCAGATTTAAACTTCCGATGCACACAGTTCTTGGAATGGTCACAAGAATCACTAACAAAATATTTTTTAACCTGCCATCAGGCTGTAAAAACCCTCAAATATAAAAAACAATAATGTGAGGTTTCTGAAAAGCAATCAGATATATTCCCTCCCCTGTGTATTTTTCAGACTATGTGCTAGCCTGTCTGCCAGTGACTGAAACATCTGATCATTTTATAATTGCATTCTGGTCCAAAATGATCTGGACTCTATAGTTTCATTAGCTTACTGATCTGGATCCTATCATTTTAATAGCACCCCCTAGCATTCTCACATTGAAGCCTTGTCCAAAATTGACCTTTTTATCTTTCATTAACCATTGACAATAGCCTGAACATTAAACATTTCAGATAAAATAAGACAAATTGATCTTAAACAATATAACTGTTTTATACAAAAACTACAAAATTATTTAAATAAAACTCTTTTTTAAATATATCTGTAAATGTTTAAGTTTGTGTCTGCAAATACATGTACATACTCATCCAGACTCAAATATATAAAACCTGCTCCTCAAAAACAATAAATGATTTGAAAGCCTATAGATCATTATGACCATTATTATAAAGTCATAAAGTAATTAGTAATGACAAAGTATTAAAATCAAAGTATTATTAAAAAAAGAATATTATAATCTATTAAATATAAATTAACTTTAATAAAAAGGGTTAATAAGAAAACTCAGAAAAATGACTTATTGAGTTTGTGTCTACAAACAACTATTGATATGTGATTTTAAATTTTAACTTTTAAGTACAACTATTAAACCATCCAAAGTATATGTTATCCTTTTTTAATAATACAAAGTTGAATAGAGAGAGAAACAAATATTTCTCCCATCCTTCATCTGAGGCTTTGGGTACTTGGTCATGGAGGTTTGAACTCGATACCCTACTGCTTCCCCTCTTATAAAAAGAAAATGTGATGATGATTTTTTAATTTTATTTTATGCACACACTATTGCAATTTACTCACAGGCTAAATTGGAATGAATACTATATATATATATATATATATATATATATATAGTATTCATATATATATATACGCATGTATATATATATATATATATATATATATTGCCACATGCGTATAAATTTAATATTAGTAATATTTTATAGTGCAAATGTTTTTGAATGAATTACCTTATTAAATAATTATAATTGATGCTTTTACATTTTTTAATGTGATATTTGAAATAAAATACCACTTATCTCTAGAATAAAAAAAGGAAATACATACTAACAAATAATATCTAAAATAGTTTTTTATATATAGTTTAATATTAAAAAATATAATTGAATTAGCAACATCTTATTTTTTCTAGGTATCTTATTAATTTTTATTCTAAAAATACAATGCATAAATGAATAATTTTTCAGTAAAAAAACATATAGAGTAAAAAAAACCAAAGTTTAATAAAAATAAAATATTAATAATTCAAGTAATTATGAAACAATTAATTTGTTACCTGGAAAAAAAAATTTAAATTATCTACTCTTTTAGTCTATTTTAATAAATCTTCTGAAGCTAATACAGATAAATAAGAGTAAAAATGCATAAATGACTTGCCAAATTACATTAATTTAAAAAAAAAAGTTATAATTGTGAATAATACAGAGGCAATATAAGTTACATTTACATAATTTTATTAATATTAATTGCTGAATTATAATATACAACAATATAGAAGCTTATGTACCATTGTTTATTGAGAAATAAAAAAATAATAACATAAGTATAATTCAGTCGAATATTTACAAGTTATTTTTAATTATGACATGTATTGCTAATTATATAATTTTAATTTCAAAATATGTTACTATATTTATAATGTATCAGCAGTATAGATTACTATGATGTAAAAAGGTTTAGGTTGTTTATTTACTAGTAAGAAACATATATATATATATATATATTGTAACGGTCAAATATATATATTCGCGTAACAAAATTTAGAACTTTAGTAAATCATCCCAAGGCTGACCAGAATACAGTGGTGAAACCACAGGTCTGATATAGCCCTAGTTTCTTTACTATTGCTCAGAGATTTACCGCCTTGTGGATGACACATATGAGGCCACAGCAGTATTCTCCTTCATCACATGCCAGCAGTAGAACATCAGTAGAGCAAAAGACTGGCAGAAAGTTGACATTCTATCTAGTATAGCTATATAGATATCATGTGGCTAGGATATGATTATTAAACAATGAAATGATTTTTAATAAATAATAATAAATAATCACTAAATGATAGAATGATTATGAGTCAGTGAGCAAGACTGAGACATGAAACAAAGTTAAATTTAAAACAAATTTAATAAAGTTAAATTTTGAAACAATAATTAAAACAATAGTTACAAATGTCTATATGCATGATCTCACTCGCAGGTGATTAAGGGATAGTTTACATTAACGTTTGGGTTCACATGCAAGTGATGGTTTTAGATATATAATTCTTTATGGCTGAGTTATACATAACTTGGTTTACATATATAGGTGGTGTGTGAAATCACTTGCAGGTGATATTAAATTTCTTGTTACAAATTATTTGGTTTCTTACACATATATGTTTATCACTCGTAGGTCATGATTTAATATTTAGGCACTTTTGGTTTATATATAGCATTTTAATCACTCACAGGTGATTGTAATTTTTAGGTTACAAATATTTAATTTACTTAGCTATATATATATATATATATATGAATCTATCACTCACAGGTGATGAAATTATAATACGTTTGGATTTATATTTTCATGAGCTTTAATATTATTTTTATAACTAAATGAATTTGCTCATGATTATCTATGCCTAGTTTATGCTATATCACAGGATGTAGATCTGCCTTATAGTTAGTAGAAGTGATTATAAATGTTTAGAAAAAAACAACATTTTATTAAGTATGAATATTCAATGTATTCTCTATATAGCCAATGTATTCTCTATATAGCTAATATGCCTATCAAATTGGATTTGAATTCAGATCAAAGCTGAAAATAACAATTATAATGGCAGGATGAACTGATGATTGGCAGCCAGACTTCAGATACTAAGGTGTATAGAAAACATACAATTATGAGTCTCTGTGTCTCATATATGTGCCTTTTTCATGGGATTTGTACCAAGTACCAGTTCCCTTTTAAGGTAGTCATTGCTGTGAAATAAGAGACCTTTAGTCTGGATGATGGAGCAATTTATTTAAATGGGAGTATCATGCTCCATTCCTAAGGATGCAGAATGGGGAGGTGTGAACCCATCCACCATTTGAAGAAGATAATTGCCCAACCTAAAAGTACTGGTGTAGTTTTAACACATATGCCCAGTAAGGAAAACAGCAACAAGTGAGTACACCATAGTGTTTCTTAAGGACACATATGCACCACTGACAACATTATCATATAATAAAATTTAAGATGCTAATCAATAGTTTCCATCATGAAACTACCCTGTATCAGTCCATATGATAGTATTTATAATTATAATATTAAGAAAAGCTTATAAATACAAGTTATAAAGCTATCTATATAGGCATTTATTTCTCTAAAGAGGATTACAGCATATTAAGGGAAATTACAATATAGGATTATAGATTATGCTGTATTTCATCACTTCAACTGAATATTACTTAAATATTGTATTTTAAAGCAAATCTATCTTACATTAACTGTAAGCTTGTAATTATATCTTAATTAAGATGTTTTATCCATTTCAAAACAGAGTCTTGGTTTGTGCGTCAATATACGCAAAATTATATATATACGCAGAATTACATATATATGTGTGAGAATACATATTTACTTCTCACCAGTGATTTAATTATGAATAAAACTCAGTTTTGAATACATATAGCATAAACAATTACATAATTGAAAATAATAAAATTTGGCATAGATTTAATTAAAAGAAATGTAAGATTTAAAATAAGATAAGATTTCACGTATGTGAAATCTGAAATTTGGCTTTGTTTTATAATGAAACTTATACAACATTAGCTAAAATTTGATTGATTCAGTTTAAGACGATTTTAAATAGTTTAAAAGAATTGACTAAGGCAAAGATTATTATTAGCTTAAAATATACAAAATGACTCAAAACATAATTATTATTTTAAAATAGGTTATTTGAATAATATGCAATAAAGTTACCAAAATATTTAAGAACAATTGATTTTAACAAATTAAAACTAAATAACTTTTAATACTCAAACTAGGATGAATGTATAAACTAAATCAATCATACATAAGTTCAGCAAGTAAACCAATAAATAAAGAAATCATATCAATAAATGAAATGTGTTGTTAATGCAAATAATAACTCAGGTAATAAATCATAAAGCAGTTAAATCAGTAAATAAGGTATTGATAATATTATATCAGTTAATGAATCATTTAACGAATCATAATAATAAATCAGTTTATAAATCAGGCAAAATTTTAAGATTAAAATAAAATAAAAATTACATTTAGAAATAAGTTTAGTTTACATTATTATTATGGCCATGGATTTAGATTAAGCTAGCATTTTAGAATTAGTTGACTTTAGTTGAAAGGTTTAAAATTGAAGAAGTTATTACCATTTTCTTTTCTTTTTTGTGCTGACAAGTTATTTCTTCATCGTGGGACTTCTTTAGGTGGTGACAGCTATTGCTTCATCTCTTCTCACATCAGGTAGTGAAGCAGTCAGATCTGAGTTCGATCCTAGCTTCATGTTATTTACCCTAATACTAACCTTAAATTTCCGATGCAATGGGGCTTTATACATTCAATCCACGCTAATTTCCATAATGAATAACTTATTTCAAATGCGTAGCAAAATTAATTAGTTTAGTTTAAAATTGATCAATTCTCTAAATAAATTCATGATAAAATATTCATGAATTTATATATATTAAATTGCATGGATTGTGCATATATATACTTGTAAATATTAAATATATATTGTTTTTTTTCACCTTTAAATAATTTGTAAAGTTTCGGTGATTAAAAGCTACATTCCTTCGATAAGCTTTAAAATTCTTATAAACAATAGTAAAGCTTTATGAATTGGAAAAAGATAAGGATTCATTTTTCTAATTAAATCATTTTCAGATTTTAAGAATTCATTTTCAATTAGAAAAGGAATTCAAGCTAATTAGTTTGAAAGCCTTATTGAGGGAATGTATTTGAAAACAACTAATTATAAAAAAACACATTGATAATAAAATGAGCGCTAGCCGGAGGCATGTTTTTGTATATATAGCCCTGAAAATGAGCGCTAGCCGGAGGCATGTTTTTGTAGTCGAGTAGTGCAGTGAACTCTGTGCGTATAAATTGTATTTCATCATGATAGAGGGCTAGAACATCAGGAATCTGGTTACGGTTCCTAAAGTCCTGAGAAATCTTCAATGGAGCTGCTGAACCTTTTTCCGGACCGATCATTCTGCTAAAATTATGAAAGCTACTAAAATACTGTTCCAGTAGTCAACCAATGATGCCTACGTTTTCAACAACTTGGAGGTGCAACTTAAGGACCAGCGGAAGGGGTAATATATTTCTATAATGAATGTTAAACTTTCTGGCCAGTTCGAACTTTATTTTACTCTCCTCCTATTTAAGAGCTCTTTATTCTTCAATGTAAAAATATTTATAAAATGCTACTGTAAATCTATAGCGTAATTCTTTCAATCTCTAGTCTTTAAACTTTTTCTTTTCTTACCTGGCGGTTCATTTAATATATATATATTTGTATGCTTTATTAATGTCGTTTATTTAAAATTATATGCCAATAATCTTTCAACTCGATGAGCTCCCTTGTTCTATTTGCCTCACGCAAATATTATAATATTAATTTCAAATAGTAATTCTCACCCACTAGAACTAAATTTATAAGTTCTATCAATCATCGAGTCGAAAGAAAATATTACATGTTTATGATTTTTATAATTGGCGAATAATAAACTATTAGCTCCGTTTTTCACCTATGTCCCCAGCTCCTAAGTTACAAGTGTTTATATATATTCATATAATGTTAAAATGGTATTTTCTTGCTTCACTAATGTTGATTTATTTATCCATATATATATTTAAAATGTTTTTGCAAAAGGGTCGATAAAGGGTTAAATATATTTTAATTCAACTTTTGTTAGTTTGTATTAATATTCAGGAAGTGCACGATAATTAGGGCATAATTAATATAGTTTATAAATGTTTTAAAATAGTTCGATAAAAGCTCGTTTGACTTTAATTAATTGGTCAAGTCATCATGTAGAGCATTCTACATGGGTTTTATTTTTCAACGATGACTATCAAGTCATCATCATCGAACGTTGCTGACGCAGGGCAATCTTCCGCTCCGTTAGGCTGGTCAGTGATCATATTCTCTTATTTAAATTTCTCAAGAAAGAAAGTACTTCCTTTTGTATTCATTAGTCAAAGGGCATAAGACTTGTTAGATGCAAGCCGCCATAGGACTTCGATCATTGACTAGCGATCGTATTTCAATTTTACTCTCTGCTTCGTAAGCCGCCAGTACCGTCGCATCTCTGTTTCGGTAAAACCCGCTCCATGCTCGTAGTTCATGATGAAGTGATTTAAATTAAAGTCGAACAAATTCTCAAATATATTATTAATTCAATAAGTTTCAAATCAATTTTAATGTTATGCCCTAAAATTACGTTTTGCTCTTCATGAATAGATTCCCGAATGTGAAATATAAATCTCACATTCCACCGTAATAAAATTAGAGCAATCATTTCCGTTCTTAATGAATACCTTTATCTGCCTTTATATTTCTTGTTGGGGGCATAGACATAGAATTCTATGTTGTGTAATAATTGTTGGCATATGATAAGGACCACCACTCTTATTATATTTGTAAATTCTCTTAAAGACTAGAGGTAATTAATGCATTCTATGTTTTATGGAAACGAAACAAATTATTCTTATTAAATATTTTCTAACATACTTAGTTTCTCAGTTCATCATTCTTTTATAATTTTTTAAATGTTAATACTCGCTGTCTGTGTTGGCAACCCGAACATACATATGATTCAATTTATAAAATTGTTCAAAGTATATAAATTCTTAGATATTAGTGTTACTCAGGAGTCTCTAGTCCTCACCAACCGTTGAGCTAGTTCTTGGCGCATAGCACTGTGCCGTCGATTTCTGCTATCTGAGCTGTTGAGTTGGGTTTGAATTCAGTTTTGGTTCAGCTGAGTTTGAATCTGATTTGACTTGCGGTGGTGGTGGGTTTCGACCGGTACAGTAGCTTCTCATCGAGGGTGAGAAGGCAAGGAGTTTAGCCTACTATCCCAACATTACCATGAACACCAATTTTGGACTTCTTAATACTAGAGTGAATCAAGTATATAATCTAGTGTATTCAAGATGGATGCTACAGCTTTTATATCAGCACACACCCCTCTCCTTCATTATATTATTTTTAGATTTGTTTTCTTAGCTTACTCACTGTTTCTAAAATTTAGTGGAATCCCACTGTGATTATTTTTTACTTAGGTCAATTTAACCTCAGTGACTCATGGTAATTTATTCAGTTTTTTAAATTTAAATCTATTTTTAACCTTAAATCAAAATTGGGCCAATTTTATAGTGAAGAGGATTAACTTTTCTGGCATCATCTTTACTAGAAAAACAAATCTAAAATATGAGAAAAACATTTTGTTATATATGTAACTCGACCATTTAATTTAGCAATATGTGCTGAATTATATAATAATTTTGAATATTACTTTTAGAATAAATATTTTAATAAAGAAATCTTAATGTTTAAATTCTGTTAACATTATTCTTCTAGCATATATGTAGTCTTAAGTTACACATACAACTCATTTTTCATTTATTTATTACCAGAAATATATGTGCGTATTTATAGAAATTTATATAGATGCAATTTTCATATTATATTTTAATATATACACACACATACACGATTAACATTATTTAGGTTTAAATTTAGCCAGGTTTTTATGATAATATTAGCATGATATACGAGGATTTGGTGGTAGTTATATAGATACAAATACTACTATAAAATATAATAGGTGAAACAGTTGGATTATCAAAGCTGACTGTTTCAATATATATATAAATTTCCATTGATATTCATAATAATAATATTACAAATCGATGTCTGTATTTCTTCAAAATAATATACGTAAATTTATAAATAAATATCAAAAAATACAGTACTTAAAAGTTTATAAAAATATAAAACCATCACTTAGAAGCACTTTCAACTATCTATATAGATATATAGTGACCATTCTGAATGGACTCAAGCAATTAAATCATACTGTGTCAATGGTAAACAACTGCATTTAACTAAAAAAAAGTGAAATAGTGCTAAATTATTTTTTTTTTGTTAATAATCTAAAACCTTATGGGAGAGTTGCTTATGAATGTTAGTTGGGAGTTTTATAAGAATTTAGTATTATTATTATATTTGATAAAGTATTTAATGCAAGAAAGGGGGGTGGATTATTACAGGAATTGTTGATATGCAAGTTAAGTTCATGTAAATTTGTTTTATTTATTTGTAGAATAGTGGTTGGTATTTGTTTAGATGGTTTTCTGATCTGTTTATTCATTGGCACACCCATCAATGTTTAAGTGATATAAGGATAATTTAGTATTCATATAGCAGCATATGTGTGTGGATGTTTATCTGTATCATCTTCAAATTTCATTTTTCATATGTAATTACAGAATAGAACTTCACACTTTACAATTAAACATTTAAAATTACAGAAAATATCTCTAATAACAGATGTAAATATATTTTGAGTGATTAATAAATATCTGGATTGGTAAATTATTTGAGAAACTAAATTGTATTATCAACAACTTTATTTACTAGCTAATTAATATTTATTTATTTCAAAAGTATAAAAAGTTATTTTTTTTATTTGTTTTATTCGGTTTGATTTAATTTAAAAGAATCAAAATGATTTTTTTTTTCAAGAAAAGATTTCTTGAATATTTGTTCTTTAATTATCTGAGTGCAAAGAGTGGAGCTAATTTTTGGAGGATATGGTAACTTCTTAATTGATGGAAAGGAAATGTTTTTAAGGGATAGTCATAATTATCCATTCAGTCATTCATTCAATATCATCAATTATATTATTCATTCATCTTCTGCCACATCTTCTTTGTGCATTTTTTTTAAATCTCTTCCAGAAACCAAGTCAGTTAAACTCCAAAGTGTAAATTTTTAAACATTATTTTCTTTATAAAATTCAGTGTGGGGATTTTAGCTACCAGACAGCTTTAAGGAAGGATGTCAGGCTAATTTATACAAAAGGTATATTTTCTTCATTTTCTCCACTCAGTTAAACTTTAAAATAACCCTATCATACTAAAATATATTTATATGCTGATAACTTTAATCTACTTTGTTTGCTATATCTTCTATTATTGTTAAGGACAAAATGAAACTGCATAAACTTTATAATCTTTTAAGGAAATTGTGTAAACTTTATAATCTTTTAAAAAAAATTATGCAGGACTGTTTAACAAAACCTACCATAGACTCTACATTTAAATTCGCTTCTAATTTTATAAAAGTTAAATTTAAAATGAGAGGATGCATATATAATTCATTGTGTTATATTTTGGATTAGTATGTGATAATAATTGTGCTTATTATTATTCATGCTTATAAAATTCTATATTAAAGAAGTGAATGCATGGCTTACAAATAATTAACTAATTACTAGTGTTTATTTAATGTGTACATGCTTAAGACAAGTAGAAGGACATTAATATTATATATTTCTTGTTCTCCTTGGTATGTGGACTAATTATAAAAGAAAAATATTATTACTTAAGGAATTGTAGATTTATATGAATAATTAATTAGCAACAGACCAAAATAATTGTATCTGTGATAATTTATAAAGTTTATGACAAGATATTTTCTTTTGGAAACCTGCTAAAGTTACTGTTAAATTAAAATATTTCCAGAATTAATTAAATGATAAATATAAAAGAAATACGTAGCTGAAACTATCTATCCATATCTCCATCATTATTATAAAAATTTAGTATTTGCATGTCGTATTAGTGAGCTCCAAAAGCTATTGCTAAGAACATTTGGGATTGCTAAATTAAATTTATGTTGTGGATGTTTATCCTATAGGAATTTGTCTCAATGTTTACTAACATGTACTCATCTGAAATCATCATCCTTGTCTTCATGTCATTCAGAAAACTTTAAGTTTAAAAAAAAAGACTTTGCAAGTGAATTTTTTTGAATTAAAAAAAGAGTGACTTTTTTCTTTTGCTTGTTGCTATTGATATGCCCCAAACAGATAGGCAGGTTTATTATTGACTTCAAGAACATCTCAGATAAGTGCATTGCAAGTTACAATATACTGGCAAATGATTATTATTTTAAATAGAATTTCTTATGTAGGTTATATGTACATTTGGGTGGTTTATTGAAGAGAAGTATATTTTTTATTTATTTATTAAATGTCTTGAAGTGAGCAATTGGCTTAGAAAATAACAAATATATGAAAGATAAACATTATCAGAAATGGTGAAATTCATTGACAATAACTACTGTCATTCAAAAATTTTAGAATAGCTAATAACTTGTCACTAACTAAATGTTTTGTTTTCAGTTTACCATTTACTTTACCGTAATATTCAAGTATTATATAATTTGAAGTTATTTTCATGCTCTTATGTATACGTATGTGTGGCTATCTTATGCATTTATTTCATATAATTAATAAATATTCAATCTTATCACTGTTGTTCTCTCCATTAATTGCAGATAATGCCATATGCTAAAAGAATTGAAAGGAATTAGTGACCTATCTGTGTATGTGTATTTATTTTTCAATGTATAAAATGAAATGTATAGAGTAGTTATGAGAAAGAAAATTATTCATGATATGTTCTATGTTGATTAGGATTGAGAACTCTCTCCCTTAATATATCTAAGTATTTGCCATGAGTAAAGTATATTTCTAGATTGCATATGTATGCATTATAAAAATGATATTTTATGAAGTTGAATAATATATTTCACCTTTATTCTGGTGGTAAGACCGAGTTTCACACCAATAGTATACCTCAAGATTAGTTGGGGATTCATTAAAATTATTAGCTAAGAAGTTTGTTTATTCCTCATGTGCTTAAATTTTTCTCTTGAATGTTTATTTTTGTGTTAACATAGAATGATAGCTATATGTAATGTAGTTGGTGGTTAAATAAATGGTATGATTAAATTCTTTATGGAATATTAAGTGGAAATAGTGTTAAATTTGTTGGTTGGTCTACGGCATTATCAGTATCATAATACTTATTTAGTAATTCATAAGTAAACTAACAAGATGTAAATATATTGATTTTGTTTTAATTATAGTATAAGATGTGACACACACATAATGCAATTAATCTTGCAGACAAGAAAGTATAATACTATTAAATTTATACATCAGGAATTAAATATTTTAGATTATATCATATGAATGTACTGCAAATCTTAAATCATCAGTACGATTTTTTTTTTTTGAATGCATGAAAAGTATGGATATTTAAAGGGATTATTTAATTGAGCTATTTAAAGCTACTCTTTTGACAGCCAAAGTTATTAATTTATTTTATTCCAATAATTGTTAGTGTGACCTCTCCAACTTGTATATTTGTGCCCATAATAAAAAAAATGTTAGAGTTAAATAACTGCCTAAATATATTCCAAGTTAGAATATGAGGGCATTAGTGTATTTGTTAAATCATGTTTTGTAAATGTCTAGTCAATAAATGATAAAAAAAGTGTAACAAAGAATTAGGAAAAATAGTCCCAATGTGAGCTAATTATATCTATTTTAATGGCAAATGTAAATAAATGCTTTATTTATTATTTAAAACTTTGTCTCCAGTTATTCTTATATGCATTCGTATTCTAGTTTCCACATTCTACACATCTATTACATCATAAATGCACTACTTTGTAAATTTGATAATAAACATACTGAAATCTGATAATATTGTTCTCTTGATTCAAACATTATATGAAATACTTTACCATTTGGTAAACTTATGAAGAAGGTTGCATACTTGGTTATTATTTAGACAATAATGTGAGATTAAAAGGTATCCTATTTCCTTCATTATCTGATTGCTAATCCAGTGAAACATCACCCAATTATTCAACAATTATTCCATTATTATTTTTTTTATTACAATAGTTATATGTTATTGTGTAATAGAATTTCTTTAATCAAATCGTATTAAAGATTCCCTGAGATCTGATTTATAGTTCCAAATTAACATCAATTTAGCTATTTAGCTTAAGACATGCTAGATAGCGGAGTTATTCAATATCATGTTTTTTGTTAAGGTTATATTGTAGTTAATCTATAAGTGTATTTAGATGATGGAAGAGATCAAATTAAAATTTTAGTTTACTAGCTTGAATAAATGAAACTTTCTTTATTGATTTCTATCATTTGGTTGATTAACAAATAAGGCATATATTTTATTTTAATGATCAATAGTATTTCTTCCTTCATTTATTTATATTCTGTATATTCATACCTTTCTATAACTCTCCACTGAGATAAGCTATAAATCAGGCATAAGTAGAAGAGTCTCAATATTAATTCAAAGCAAAATATAATTGTTAACTTATTCTATTCATTAATAGAATTGGCACCCTGGGCATTTGCTCATATAATGTGTAGGATCGGTGTTAAGTTGGGGAGGGGTATAATATATATATATATATATATATATATATATATATATATATATATATATATATATATATATATATATATATATTATATATATATATATATAATTTCTTTGGTTACAGAGTTGTAGTAAATTGAAACAATGTTCATAAAAAAGTTTACCCATATCAATAATGATTATTCACGAAAACAATAAATATTTAAATCAAAACACAGCATAGTGAGAAATATATTTTATTATGATTGCTTATAGCTGAAATGAGATAGTTGGTTGATGTAGTCTTAGTTTCTAAAAAGATTCATTAAACAGAATGATTATCTACAGAAGTTACAAATTGCTAATTAAAGACCTATGATTGATTAATTAATAATATGTCCAGAGCTTGGTTACAACAATATTTCTAATATACTTCAACTTGAATAATATTTTAAAATCTACTTTTAAAACCCATAATCAGACAAGATTATTTATCTACAAAAAGATTTAAATCAAAATAACTTTATATATATATAAATTTAAAAAAGCATTACTGAGTTATGTTAGTAAAATTTCAATACTTTGATGCAGGCAATTACATGTGAATATTTAAAAAAAATTACAGTTACTATATTTTATAAAATATTTATTTAAAAAAAAAATAGTTAAGTACCACTCATGAAATAACTGTTATTAATGTAACTTAAAAAAAATATTCAGATAATGCAAACTTAAAAAAAAAAAAACACTTTTAGTTTAAAAAATATTCAAAATTGATTTGTCACAACTGAGATTTAATATACAAAAAATCTTTTTAAAATGTTTTAAAAAGTTAAAAAAAATTATATGACTTTCAATGTTAGCATTAGAAGTTTACTTTCTGCCTATCTAAAGTCATCGTTTTAATTTTAATCAGTTATTTAGTTTTAAAATAACTAAAAAAAATATTTTCAAAACATTGATTTTAGCCAGCTAGAAAGTAAACTTCCAATATTACATTCAAAATCAAAGAAGCTGAAGAATTTTTTTAAAACATTTTATAATATATTTTATTATTAAATATCAGTGCTAACAATTTAAATGAATCTGTGAGCTGCTAATCATTCTAGTAAATTTTTAACAGTTGAAAGATTCTTGAATAATATATATATATATATATATATATATATTATTTATTCTATATATATATATATATATATATATATATATTAGAAAAATAAAACTTATTTTAATATCTTTTTTGATATGTAACATATTTATATTTGAAAAATAACACATTGTAGATCAATAGTCTGGCATTTCATAATTCATGACCCCTTTAAGATGGATAAGTTATGAGGAACACATTACATTTCCATGACTATCCATCTTTGTTATTTTAGTATGCATTCAAGTAATACTTTTCTTTATTTTTAAATAAATTAATGTATAGTTATTTTAAAATAATAATAAAAACAGAGTATTAAATATGTTGAAATACTGATGAACAAGTGAAAAAATAAATTGTCAACTACTCTAATAATTCATGATTTTTATTTTGCTCTTACAAAATAGCAATTGTAAAACAAATGTGGAAAAACTTTAATTACTAATTTTTTTAAATAAATTTTTTTTCATCATAATGTATAGTTTGAGAGTTAATAGAAATCTCTAAACATACAAACTTAAATAATAAAAAATGCACTTTGATAGTTAATTGTTATTACAAAGCTGCACAGGTAGAAAACAATTTTTAATACATCACACAGATAATTTGTAGTATTACATTCATTATTTGAGGTTTCTGCAGATGATTGATGAATGGGTAACGATGCCTTGTTGAATTATTGCAACATAACTTTTTTTTAACTGGAATAACCATTTCTATAAAGTTTAGGAACAAAGGTGCTTAACTATTGATGTTCAGGCTGTTGTAAATAGTTCTTGATGTACAAATATTATTAAATTAGGTCATGTGACATCTGACTTGATTTTTTTTTTTTTGTAATTTGTTGTACAAAGAATCATATATATTTTATCCTATTATTTTAATACTTTTAAATCAGATAATTTCTATAATTTTATTTGTAAATATAAATTTTTTATTATTTCTTTTTAAAGTAAATAAAAAAATAATGTCATATAATTATATATTCATTATTTATTTAGAAATGCAATAAAATTGTAAAGTTAGATTTAAATATATAGTATTTAATTGTTTGTGATATATGTATCTAATCATTTATAATAATCTTTTATATATTATTGCAGGCTTTGTAATAAAAGGAATGTAAGATAGTGAGAGAAAAAAAGTGTTTTTTTGTGATCATTGTAACTCACCTTAATGGTGTATTTAAATATTTAACTATAACTTAATGTTACAAAGCTTTAATCACTGTAACTTCAGTCAAATACTTTCATAATCTACAAATTCAATGGAAAATGACAGTTCATATATATTGCTCTTTTTGATATTTTTATTATATATATATATATATATATATAATAAAAATATCAAAAAGAGCAATATATATGATAGCATTGTGTATATATATATATATATATATATATATACACAATGCTATCATCATCATTATTTTTCAACTGTTATTAATCCACTGGAGAATGAAGGTGTCTCCAAATACAATTCATCTTCTCTGATTTCTAATCTCCTCCACATCACTCTAGCACACTTGCTTACTTCATCCAACCATCTCACATATGGTCACTTTTTAGATCATTGACAATCTCTTGGAATCTAGTTTAAGATTGCAATGCAATAATTGCTTTTATATCAAGACTGTGATTTGAGTCTAAAGTTTTCTTATAGACACATTATAAGAATTTTATTAAAGATTTGTATAGAAATACCACTAATGGATCAAAAGCTTCTAATTTTGTTTTTCATCATTTTTAAAAAGTGGTATTATTACTACATTCTTTCTAATCATCAGATTCACATTTATCAATTAGACATTTAGTGTATAATTTTGCTAACATTTTTTTAATTTTTATATATGCTTCTTTCCATTCTTTATAGATTTTATTGCAAGTCTCATCTCTTCATTTAATGTATTTAGTATTTAAAAGTTGTACTTGCCAATGTAGAGATGTTTTTGTTACTCTTTATTACTATACAGTTTATATATATATATATATATATATATATATATATATATATATAATATATATATATATATATATATATATTGTACCCTCACTTCCGGGAAATATAATATTAAAATAAAATGGGTCTAGCTCAGTTAATGATTACGCTCAGCTAAAATGCATATAATTGACAAATAAAATATTCTGCATTAATATTAATTATTCTACTAGCTCAAATTAATAAAATAATAATAATAGTTTGGTTTATACAATAAATAAATAATATTTATTTAATCATGAAACTTGGAAGTGAGACACAAGTGGTAATAGGGAATACATTGAGCCAATATACCATAGGATAATACCTCAATGGCATAAGAACACTATCCCCCCTATTACTATCTCAAGTAATAATAATATATAGTATTCTTACAACTTCAAAATAACTAATCTTAAGATTACATTAATAAATAAATCTTAATTTTTTATTTAAAATAATTTAAACTAAATACATCTCAGATTCTTAAACTAATTTAAGTCAATTAAAAATTACTGTAGTCAAGCATGGTAGGAGATTTAATATCATACTTAAACACACCTAACTACTGCTACTGCTACTGCTACTACTACTACTACTACTACTACTACTACTACTACTACTACTAATAATAATAATAATAATAATAATAATAATAATAATAATAATAATAATAATAATAATAATAATAATAATAATAATAATAATAATAATAATAATAATAATAATAATAATAATAATAATAATAATAATAATAATAATAATAATAATAATAATAATAATAATAATAATAATAATAATAATAATAATAAAAATAAATAAATAAATAATACTCTTCATTGTATGATCTAATTCAACATAACTTTTCATCTACTATAATTCTTATTCACATAATAATAATAAATAACTAATGCAATTTTGTCTTTCATATAATAATGCAATAAATATGTGGTAGCATTTTATAATCCAAAAAATATATGTGTGTCAATGGATAGCATTATAATTCATTACAATATTATAATAATCACCTTATGACCATAAAGATAATGTAAATGTAATTTCTTAAATAAATAAATAAAGGAAATATTATAATTTTTAAATAATACTTTATTTATTTCTGTGCAAAATATTATGTTTTAGTTCAAATCCTCTGCATTTTAGAATGCTCTGCAAAGTGGGATAGAAAAACAGCTTAACACACAAATTTTGAAAACAAGTTTAACAAAAATTTTTATTATAACAAAATAAAATAAACAATGATCTATTTACAATTTGTGTAATAATTCTTGCACCATTATACATCTATTATTCATTGTAAGTATTAATACAATAAAACATCAATTTAAGTCTTTACTCCAACTAAAAAAAATATAATACAATTTTCTATTTCCTTCTTTGTTAAATTTTATTATAAAGATATAATCACTTTACATTAATTCTAAAAATATTATCTCTTTACTAAATATTATTATAATATGCTTACTTTAAACATACATTGAAGCATAAAGCAGAAAACACAAAAAATAACAATTTCGAATATGGATCTTATCACTAAATAATTTCTCATTTTGCAATGTTATTATTATTTCACATAAAATATCCAATGTTGGTTTATCAATACAATACATGGACATCATTATAAATCATATTATTATACCCAATATTTCCTACTTAATATTATTTTAATATGGAATAGTTGCAATTATCAATGTACTTCTTAATTATTAAAATAAATACAAAATATACCTACACTTATCTTGTATTGTTTTGTTTTGCTACATTATCTATTTTGAAAAATATGCAATACTTATAAAATAAAATAAAAATATTTGAAGTTATTTAAAATTCCATAGCAACTTCATTTCATTTATTTTATTATTGAAATTTATTTTATTTCCAAAATAAATATAGAACATATTCTACGATTCTTTATCATCTAGTTCTGTTTGATTCTTAATTCCATTTTGCATTAACTCTAGTCCTTCTTATAAGTAAATGAACCTATCTTATTCATCCAATAACAGTCCTTAAATTCTAAATTATTTATCATTTCCTTTTAAAAGTACGATATGTGCGATGTAATTGTTTTGGAAAATCATGATAGCGAATAGATGTGTAAGCATAGGGAAGAAACTAGAGTCTTACTCAATAGTACATATTAGATAAACATCATGGCACAGTGTATCAATAAAATAGAGGCATGACCTATTTGTCTAATGACTTCCACTACCAACAACAATGCCAAACTATTACTTCAGCTTTCTAGAACATCAGTATTCAATATAGAATAGACACTGCCCCTAAATAAAATATACCAGCTATAGGGCTCTGTTAACTGTACCTGTATACTTAATAAGATTATAAATTTTATTCATATTCCCATAATAAATCCTACATTAATAACATCTCATTGGTTTTATGTTTTTAAAATTACTATCAAATCACTATCTTATAAAATTTTTCTATAGATTTATCAAATCCACATCGACAAATGAAACTAACTAACATAGTCAAAATAACAAATAAAATTCCATCATAATTATAATGATCTCAACTAATCTACAAGAAAAAAAGGTTACTTTACTTTCCTATCCAATATTCTTGAACAAAATACAAAATAATTATTATCCATACTTTAAATATCTAAAAATATTGAAGTCGTTTGTAAAAGAATCATATAATTATTCATCATCATGTTACATTTTACTAGTAATATGAAATTAAAGTATACATATCCTTAGAATAAATAAATTCTAATCTTATAATTTTAATGTGTTGTATAAATGCATTCACATATAATTCAACATTCATACTTCAACATTATATAATTCATTGATAATCTGTAAAATAAAAAAAAATACATCATAAAATATCAATATCCACAACTATTACCTAAGTGATATCAACTTGTTAATCACTTATGATGTCTTCTTTTCCATCAATTAAAATAAACATTGCATAATATACTGTACATTCATACTATCACACTTAGAAATATTAACTTACTTAAATTATCAAAATATTTATTATAAAACTATAATACTATTATAAAAAGAAATTATTTCACACTGTTATGCGCTGATTAGTGCATTGAAATTATAATACTATTAGTAACTAAATTAATGTTTATGTACCTATTCTACTAATTAAATAATATTACCCTTAAAACTAAAGTTAATAAAAAAATCAAGACATAATTACATATATCTTTTAGATTAAGATGAATGTTCTTTACAAAATAAAATGTTTTTATTTTCCTTGAGTTTTTTTTTTTAATTTTCTCTTGAGGAGTGATTATAATCCCCAACCCTTTGTTGATAAGTTCTCTTGTTCTAGTGCTTGATGATGAAACAACAACAAAACTTCCCCAAAATTGATGCATGCTCAGTACTTCTTCCAACACGACAAACAACGAAGTTTTTTTTTTTTAAAAATAAATGATAAAAATAAGAATGTCGACTTCTGAAATCCAAAATATTAGCAAAAATAATCATTAATCTGTTTTGAAAAAGTTTTTAAAATAATAGTTCATAATCTCTATTATTCAGAACAATGATTATTGAAATAATAATAAAACTATAATATTGGAAAATAACACTTTGAAAACTTCCTTCCTTCACATTTTATACCAGCTTGGTAGTGCCTTAGATTCGGACATTCGGATATGACTTTTGTGTAATTTTTTAAAAAATATTTCCATGGATTCAATAATTATTTATTTATAATTCCTTCAACTCTAGGTTTTATTTGTCAGGATAATTTATTATTTCTTTAACAAAGTGTATTCATTTTCCGTTATTATTCCAATTATTGTTTAAAATAAATTATAACAATGCGTATAATCTTATAAAAATTATACATTTATTACATATGCATTAAAATACTTTTATTTAGCTATTATTTATGACAGTTTTTTTTTAAATTATTTGTTTTTTTACAAACAGATAAAACATTTTACCTCCATAGCTTTGTTTTTTCACATAAAATTTAGCATGAGTTTGTCGTATTTTTTATCAGTTCTGATACGACTATCTCAATACTACAAAATGCATTGTTAACTTTAACTTACAAGTAGCTTTCTTGTTAAGCTTTCCATATAATGTCCAATATATATCCTTACTTAATGAAATACTTCTCCTTGTTAAAACCATTAATACCACATTAATAATTATAAATTTTACTTTTAAAATCTTTTTAAATTGGTAAGTTTGACTCATTGGTATTTTCATATTTTAATGTGAAGTCAAATTAAGTTTGGATGAAAATCCTGGCAAGGGTATTTAACTTTAGCACTGCATCCTTTAGATAAAACTTATTATAATTTATTTATAATACTCTCTTTGCAAAATACTTAAAATTAATATCCTTATCAGTTGCAAATAAATTGTATGAGAGTTATTATATCACTAAATTGACTAATAAAACAAAAAAAAAATTAAAAGAAGTATAAAATTTTAGAAATTACTAGCACCAACCAATAACTAATTGTGCAGCAGTATTTATACCCAATGAACTACATCATCTCATTGGTGAATTTTGCTTTTCATCTGATACTTAATTTGCATATAACTTTGGTATCACACAATTAATTGTAAAAAATAAAATATGACTCATTTTTATTTAAAATAGTATATAAGATATTAATTTTAAATCAATTTTATGCTTTATTAAAAATTAACTAAACACTTTAAAATGACTTTTAAAAAACAATATTTTATCAATTTATTCTACCTTTTATTTTTAATGTATTTATTTTATTTAAAACAAAATATTTAATTTTAACTAACTACATCTGTTTTATAAAACTACTTAAACATTTTACAATAATTAACTTCAATATTTTCTCTTGTGATAGATAAATAAATATATTCAATTCTATAGTGTAATTTTTTAAATATTTTGAAACTTCGTTAACACAAATACTAGTAAGCACATATTGAAGCGGAATCTGAGATTCAGATTGCGCTTCACAGCCCACTTCCAATCTTCCGCTACCAACCTAAATTCAAACCCTATGCTTGCACATATATTCCACTCACTAACACATTTGTTTGTATCCTTTTGTTTGAGTTATATTAACTAACATATTTATTAACGAAGATATTGGCATAAATATCTGAATTTAAACATGCAAAATAAAATTAATAAATGTAGCGTCTGAAAATTCGTATACGCAATAGGGAATGGGGGATTAATTATAACGGACTTATAATATCAAAATATATTATAATTTCTGTATTAATTTGTTTTATAAAAGTTATAGTAATTGTTTGTTAATTGCAGCTCAGATATCTCTAGATATTGTAGAGACAAAAGTACTGAGCAAATATTTAGTGGAAAAGTTCGTTATATGTAATTTTATAAAATTGCGTTTTTAAATTATTTTTGCCATTAAACTCCACTTTTCTGTTAAATCCAATATGGAAGATGCTATTGTAATTAGTCAAAAGTAAATAAAGGTGAGAAACTTTAATTAAAAGTTTCTCTAAAATCAAAATTAGAAACTAAACTTAATTGATTTACTTTTGTCACAAACATTTTTTTATAAAAATTAATTAAAGTTTGAATGCTTATCTAACAATGGCATCTTCCATCACAATGGGTAAAAGCTTGTATACGAATTCTTTAGGAAATTGGATTGCAATGACCAATCAAGAAAGGGATTCCAAAAATACCA
The DNA here is from genome assembly GCA_028023455.1 of Epiperipatus broadwayi. Taxonomy (NCBI): domain Eukaryota; kingdom Metazoa; phylum Onychophora; class Udeonychophora; order Euonychophora; family Peripatidae; genus Epiperipatus; species Epiperipatus broadwayi. Next base: position 3,667,458 of record JAQFVV010012396.1, read on the forward strand.
AGGCATGGGATAATTACAAATTATTTTTAAGAGAGTAAGTAAGACAGTCAATGATAGCAGACCAAGAAAATTTGCGTTGGTTATTTTCAATGTGTACTGAGTAAATCTAAATCGCCTTTCTCGCCATTCGAGATGGCTTTCCCTGAAATCTGTGCCCCGGATCCCGATACTCATAGACTATACTGATATGCCTGTTCGTTAAATCATAAAATTACTACCTGCCTGAATAACTGCTTAACAAACTAGATCTAGTACTCCGAGGGAATCCGAAATCATCAAAAGAACAGCCAAGCTTGTACAGAGGTAACAATTTCAAATGCTGCTAGACTCTTAAAGTTAGCGTGAATAATTTTAACTCTCACCTATCTATTTCTTTAAACATTTTGTAAAGCTTTCATTTGTAAAATTTAATATTAGTTATGAATCAATTTATGAATTCTTACCTTTTGTCAATTGTACTTTCTTCTCTATATATAACTTAGCTGTAATCTCTCCTACATTAACCCTCTCCTGAATAATTATTAGTACTTAATGTCACATCTATGCGGCAATATTTTATTCTTATAATTATGTTTTATACTTTCAGATACTAAATTATATGTCGATAATTTTCCCCCAGAATCGCAAATGCTTACGCTATCTCTTTTAATAAAAGAAAACCATCCTTACTTTTCAGAGGGTAATTAACCTAGTAGTTTTGAAAACAAATTTGTTATTCCTAGTATAGCGGGAGCCTGCCAGTCTGGGGAAATAAAATCAGAATTTGATAATTATTGTACAATGTTATTTTCGAAAAAACTAAGCAAAATCTGCTTTCTTAGAAATGTGTTTTTTATTAATTAAATAATAGCGCTCACTTCTAAAAACTTTAAATATATTTATATGAATTAAATTAATGTTACTTTCATGAAATCACTAACTGCCACCAATTTTATATATATTTAATCCTATGAAAATTATCTATTTATTAAAGCATTCAAAACCAAAGATTTATATTAGTCATACGTTGTGGGAAGTTTATGTGTAATTCAAAGTAATATAAAAGGGGGGGGGAATCGTTTAGTTCTATGAGCTATATTATATTAGCATTAACTGTAATTCTTCCACATCCACGTAGTAATCAAATCATACCGGTACGAGGGGTTTTTATTAATAAAGATAGGCGATAATTATTTATTCCTTAGCTAAATATCTATATATTTATATTAATGCAAGCGTTACGTGTATACCGGCCTTTCGTGATATATATATCTTTGTGCTTCGTTCACTTTTACTTCTAATGCCAAGGACAAGGTTTGGCAAACCTCTTTGGATTTCTTCAGCATGAGATATTGTTGCATAGGGTTCGCTCTGGCAAAAGTCCAGCCTATGGCAATTCAATAAAGCGTCTTCTTAGCTGTTTATGACCCGACCCTGCCGACGTTTGCAGAGAGTCGCATTTCTTTAACGGTGAATTGAAGCGTCTTCTTAGATCTTAGAATAGATCGTTCCATTGCCCTCATACACATACCGCTCTCCCATATTTTGTTCTTGTTAAAAGCCTATTAATTCTCCTAAACCGTACTGTTATGATTATACTAAATGGATTGCCATTTTTTAATATATATTACACTCACACTTTCAGATACGACACTTCTGCCATTAATATTATTTCCCAAATTAGCTTCCCACACACACGTTCTTATATAGCAAATGCAAGTATTAATTAAATAAAATTACCCTTATCATCCAACTTAATAAACTTACGTATTGGTATGAATGCTGTTATTTTAGTACTGGTGGATTCAAATAATGTTCAGATACCGTAGTCTAGCGCTATTATTAAAAATCTTATGTATCACAGTCCATCGATAAATTATTGACATATAAATAGCCGCAATAGAATAAAGCCATGAATTATTTGTTATTTATGATTAAATATGTTCATTATATAGTATTGTAAGAGAGGTTAATGTTGTCCAAGGGAGATAAACACCCATTTTATTTACATTGTAACACCAATAACGTTTGCAATCATATATACTCCAAGTTGATTTAATAAATTTTATATCTTTCTAAATATCTAAGTCATTGTTTCATTCATTGAATAGAAATAATTTTGATGAAATCTAACAAGGTTTCACTTACTAGATGATTGAAAATCGCTAATTATAATATCCTAGACATGAACCAAGTTCGAATAAGAGTCTTTTTGTGTCACGACTTTGTGATGCCGGCGGGGTAGAGATAAATTAGATCAGTATCATTGGAATTGTTGCTCATAAGTTGGTAGATCTGGAAAATAGGCAAATAGGGCAGAGTTCATGAATGTTTGTGACCTATGTATCTTGCACAGGATTGGATTCGAGGTACTTTTGCCTAGATGCTAGATCTTGTTATATGAACAGATGAAACCGACCGGTACAATATGCATGACTATATTCAGGTCACATAACTTACAACTAAGACAGATTGTATCAAAATTCTGTCTGAAAAATATTAAATGTTAATTGCAATAATTATTATATTAAATAAATAATATAATAATAAAATTTAGAATAATAATTTTGAAAACATAGAATTAAATATAAATTTTCCTACCACCAAGATTACTTTTAAAACATATAATATTAAATATAATTATTAAATATAATTTATGCTTTAAAATATAGCATTTATTTAATTACAAATTTTAACTATTAAAATTCAACTTTTAAAACATATTTTAAATATTTATTGCTACATTATTTATTATGACCAGCCTTCCCAATCATATACAATTAATACTTTTAGCTTTATTTAACTGTTTTAATTTTATTTATCACAATGTTAGTTATTAAATATCTTTATTTTGTTTTAAATTGAAGTTTTAAAAAATTATCAATATAATATAATCATTATACAAGGTGAACATATCCCAAATTTAAAATGTTTTAGTAAATTGCAATAATGAATGACTTCTGGCCTAAAGAAAAGGGCACAATATATATATATATATATATTGTATAAATTATAAATATAACATTAAATATATATATATATATATATATATTATTTAATGTTATTTTAAATTTAGAGCAATTTATAGACTTTTTAAAGAAATGAGAGACTTATAATAAAATGTATACTGAATTACTTTTAATTTAACAAAATCATCAATCACAAAAAAAAATTTGGAAACTTATTCATAAATATTGAAGGTTTATTTCAACAAAGATTTTAAAGTATCTCACCTATTGTAGCTATTCATTGTATTCTAACTTCATTTATATCTTTTCAATTTAAAGTAATTATTATTTTATATCTCTTTAAATAATATTTATTATTCAAAAAAGATCTCTTTATTAATAAAAACTATTCTTATGTTTACTGGTAAAATATTTTTCTTAAAAGATTTGCTATTTATTATATGCACAATTCAATGAGGATTTATCATTACATAGTAGATTCAGTACCATCATAGCCAGAAAGAGAAAAAAGATGTGAGATTCATCTTATGCTATTGCAATTATATTTTTACAATATTATTTATATTTTTCAATACTATTATTTTACATCAATAGATAGGTACTTTATGTATTTTATTCATACAATAAATTTAGTAAATCACCAGCCTATTTATATTAAATTTTTTGAAGTAGTTCTATCATTATGATGAAACACTCTGTCTTTGAACTTTTTAAATATAGCAATATATTAGATATTATAAATGTAATTTATCCACTTCATTTTGAACACTTTTTATTTTACATATATGCATACATTTATATAAGTATTATAGGAAAATAAAGGAAGTCATGAATTTGGTAATATTGGACATTGTATTTCATCTCATTTATATCTATATATGAAAATATTTCAATGCATATTGTTAGATGAAAATTAAATAGAAAATATTCAAATATCCTTCCAAATATTATATTTCAGTAACACCCTCTGTGAATGCATAAAGTCTGAACTACAAACAACTGACTCAAAAGAATATTCTCTTGCATTGTCAATTGCAAACAATGTTATCTATTGAAATTCAGACTTATTCTAACAAGGGTTGTGAAATTAAATAAGCAATGATTTTAAATTGCTAGGAAACAAACATGTTTAATGCTTTACTATCTCCCAGTATAAAAATATAAGCAAATATTTCAGGGCATATCACTAACTAAAAATTAAATAGAAAATATTTAAAACACTGACCCCAAAGGTTATGATATTTTACCAATACCCTCTTGGGAAAAAATATCAAGTCTGAACTTCAAAAAACTGACTCAAAAGAATATTCTATTGAGTTTTATGCTGCAATGATGTTATATATTGAAATTCAAACCTATTCAAATAAACAGTGTGAAATTAAATTAACAATAATCTTAAAATGCTAGTAAACAAACATCTTTAACTTAATGTATACAAAAAAAAGATTACAACTGTAGTCAATTGAAACTTTGCTAACTCCCAACATAAATATATAAGAAAACATTCCCATGCATATTGGTAGCTGGAAATTAAATAGTTAAAATGTATATCATTTCCCCAAATGTTATGATGTTTTAGCAAAGCCTTCTGTAAAGGAAGAAAGTCTAAAACTTCAAACAGTCAAATCAAAAGGATATTCTCTTGAATCATATACTGCAATGCTTTTATGTATTGAAATTAAGACCAATTCCAACAGAGTATTAAATTAAATAAGCAACAATCTTAAATTGCTAATAAACAAACATGTGTAAATTATGTATGCAAAAAACACTGCAACATTAAAGTTACTTCATTTCATGTTCTTTGTTTGTATAGGTCTAAATTTCAATATATAATATCATTTAGAGCATATGATTCAAGACGTTATCCTTTTGAATCAGCTGTTTAAAATTCAGACATTATATATTTATAGAGATATTGCTGAAATATAACATTTGGGAGGGTGATTTGAATATATATAGATATATACATATGCATAATTTAGAAAGAGTAAACAAAAATCCTGCTGTAAGTGTGATTTCTGAAATAGGTCATACCAATTCAGTTTACACTATGTTTTAAAACATTGCCTTTATTGAAATAGTAAGATATGCCTTACCAATCTTAGTTTCACCTTGCCTTCCTGTTTCCTACCCTCATGCCTTATTTAAAATCCTAATTTTATCGTATTGTGTGTGTACTGGGTATATTTACTGAAATCCTGCTTAAATTTATATGTCTAATGGGGTGCCCAGGGTTTTATAATAATTAAAATTGTCTTAAACAGTTTTATTTTTAAACTGTCAAGTATATATTATGTATATATGCTTGTACAATAAAGTAGGTCACATATTCTCATCTACACACATACTACGATAATATTAAAATTTATGAAAATATTTTATTTAATATTTATTGTTTTTGAATCTGTTTATTTTGTGATGTTATTTCGCTATTATTATTTGCATTTAGTCAAATAATATCACTGATAAATATATTCTGGAAATTAAATTCAAAAAAGAGAGTTTTATAAAATAAAATGTTATTTAGTTTTTCAAAAACATGCCATTCTCTTTTAAATCAGTGAGGGTAGGGAAAAAACAATAGTGGCTAATTGTAACTATATTGGCACCAGTAGATTTGATAAGATTAAAACAGTGCTTATGAGCATATTTTAATTAAAAAAATACAGTCCATGTTTTCAAATGTATTAATAACTTAAGGAATGGATTTTACCACCACAGGATTAGATTGTAATCAGAGTGAGCATATAAAAAGGGCTGATTTATTGTTATTAGATTATTATTAGAGAATTATTAGTTAATCTGCCTGATATTGTGATAGTGAAAAAAAGTTATTTTCTGAATTTTGACATTCATATTTTCCGATTGCTTGTTTATTTGCGTCATCAGACCAACCGGCTTGCTTTGTCAGTAAATCAAGTTTTAAAATCATTTAACCTCAGAATGATGGGGTAAAAAGGCAATAGGCTGTTTTTTCTCTGGCTGTCCATCATTCACCATCTGATGTCCTGCCACTGTATCATCAAGCCCAACTGAACCAGCCCAAAGAAATTCTGCTCCTGAAATCTAACTGCTGCTGCAGAACAATCAAGCAAGGAGAATCATAATTTGCTTAAGAACTTTGTTACAAATTTGAAAATGCCCACGGACAGATTTGAAAGAGCAAGGTAATTAAAATCAACCCGAGATCTCAAAACCTTCATGCTATATAGCTAATAAATTTTGTATATTCCTTAATTTGTATTTATTCAAGTGTTTTTCTAACGCATGCTGAACTTGTGCTTGGGTTGATTTTCTTTATATATTTGTAAATATCTTATTTCAATGTATTGTCATGAATATCTTATTAATTTTTTTAGGCAAATGCAAGTTACATAGGGAAGTTAAAATGTGTGGTTGCCATCTTAGTTTATTTAAACTGCAAACACACATTTCCCCCTCCCATCTCTTATATATGTTTTAAAGTATTTCAAGCGTATAATAACTTTGTTAAAATAAATATTATTCCTCTAAGTTTTGTTGAGAGTCTGCTGGCCATTAAAATATAAAATTTGAGAGTGAGCTATTTCTGTTCCTTAATAAATTGCCTTTGTTTTACTAAGTCTTTTAAAATTAAACTGTGTTGCTAGTAAATATGCTTGGGTGCTGGAATCTTACCATTGGCAAAGGTCATCATCAGTTAAATCCATTCATTTTATTTTACTCTTCGGTTCCCAGTACAGTGCTATAGTGGGCACAAGGGAATTATTTTGTGTATGTCCCCACAGTTACGAAGCTCCTGGGTGCAGGCCTGGCTTGAGCTGTGAGTGAGCTAGAGATGTCCCAAATAAAAGGCAAAATGCTTATCCATGCCAAGACCTTTCTTCATATTTTATAAAGTTGCATACTCATAAACTGCACTCCTCCTTGGCATATATTCGCTGGCACCACCGTACATTTTCTTTATTAATTATTTAACAGAATTCTATTACTTAAATGAATTTTAAGTCCGTTCAGTATAGCTCGATCTTTCAATTCTGTTAATCACTTCATGAGTGACTCTCAGTCTTCATTTAAGATTCCAATTATAGATATTTTAGAATAGTCAAATTCTGTTAGACTTTATGTGACTCACATATTTCTACCATGTCACTATATTTTAGACATGTTATCTACACGAACCCAAGTATGAGGTATCAGCCATCTTGTTGTTTATTGTATATCGCTATCCAATTTATATAGCTAAACTATTTTCTATATCAAATTATTAAAATATTATTTGCAAATTTATTTATTTTCTTTAATTATTCGGGGTGCAATATAAATTACATAGCACATTAGTCTTATCTTGGCCACATCTATAAGTTATTATTAAATGAACCTAGGGCTATTTTAGATTTAGAGTCTTTTGTTTTCTCCCTGATCACTGACACCAGCATGAAATTATACTATTAGTAGCATCAAATGTGTTATCACATAGAGGGCATTGTGGAGTTTGGACTTTGGATTTGAACTTGGGATTTCTGGGAGGTAACCCTCCTAGTGTTGAGTTCTATGTCCCATGTTTAAATTCTGCAGTTTGTTAGCAAGATAGACATGTTTTGACCATTACATAGTATTTATTTTCTGGGTCCATGGCGCTTTACAATGTGAGGCTTCGATTTAAACACCCACAAATCCCTGATAGTATTTAGTTTTTTTAATTATCCATTTCCCTGTAATTCAATATTTTCAATATCATGATTTATATTTTAAGATATTATTATATGTATTTTGTTTGGCTCAAGCATTTAGACAATCACTTGGAAAATTTTCAGTCTAATATAGTATGACATGAGCAATATATATGTAAACTTTTGTCATCTCTGGACATATTAGAAAAATATATGTGCACTAATTACTGTACTAAACATAATTTAAAAAAAATAATGCAACATATATAGTTTTGTATCAAATAAGATTAGTAAAAATAAAAATGTTTTGATTGTCTAGTTGAACATCCAGAGTCAAACAAAATAATTAAGTTCAATATCCCTGGGGTAAGTTAATGATATAGATGTTGCCACAGATGGTATTGCACCTTGAAATAATGATGATGAACCGATTGATTCATGCATGTAAAGCTGTATAGAAAAACGTTTGGATTTGGTCAATTTATGTATAGCTATTTATGTAAACAAGTTTCCGTAAAAAATAATAATAATAATATTTTGTAAAGCTATCCATCTGAAATCATTGAACAAGGGGGAATGACAGTGAGATACCCATTGAGATACCTGAGTCTAGCAAATAATTAAATAGGACACCGCCAAACAGTTGAGCAAGTAGCAGAAGAAATCTGAATAATAAAATAATTATTTTGTTTCATATTTCCAAAATAACAAAGAAGCAGCATAATGATGAAATCAGTACAGGATAAAACAAGGATGCACTGAAAGGCCAGAGACCAAGTGGAAGACAGCCAGTCACCATTGTTTGATAAAGAAGTTTAATTAAAAGGACTTTAAAATTATAAATATCTAACAAATAATAATAACCAGAAAATTAGTGATCCAGAATTGCCATTTATAGCCAAGAATTATAATAACGTTTCAAAATAATAAATCAAAATGAAAGAAGCCAAAAAAAAGAGTGAGCTTACAGAACTAACCATGCTCATGATTAACAAAATCAAACAAATCAAACAGAAAGATATAGACACATCTGAATTTCCAGAGCCTCCAACAGAAGTAGCAGAAATAAGTCAGCAAATGACAAATACAGACTCTCAGTTAAAACATATAGAAGAACTCTTCAGACAACAAACCGAAGAAGCCAGAATCAGGGATGAAGAAGACCAAAAAGAAAAGCGTGAAATGAGAGAACTGATCCTATTCCTACTTAATGAAGTCAAGGAACTCCATGAGAAACAGGGAGTGCTCCAACAAAAAATTGATGAGAAATATGAAATAGAAGAGAGGCTCACCCCAAAATTAAATGTGGAAACTTTAGTTCTAAAAACAGAAGAGAATAATAATGAAACAAAAGAAGAGGAAGAGAGTAGTCAAAACAAAACCACCCCGATCATTCTACTACCAGTCAATGAAGACAAAAATACCAAAAGCCATGAGGTCACCTATCAATAGAGCCATGATGCCTGACCCAAGCATTCAAACCCCATGGCCAAGGTCATCCACAACAAGATATTCCAAGGGGAGATCATGGAAAACCCTCATTTGCACATGGAGAGTTTGAAAGAATTTTTCACATTCTCTGAGATGGAGCCAAAAGACACAGAGGATATGGTAGAATTTTTGACTACATTGGACTTCAGTCCTTGGGCCAACAAACTGCCAGACAAGGAAAAGAGATTATACCACCCAAGAGGACATTCTCTGAGTATGAGAGATTGGCACTACCCACCTGACCCAGGAATTACAAAATATATATAAGTAAAAAAAAAAAAGGACTTGAACTTGGACACTCTTGCATAATTTTTGATCTATAATAACTTGAATTTGGACATTTACCTATGCCTGAATTTGGACACTTTAGTATAAAGTTTAATATAATATATATATATAATATTCATATATATATATATATATATATATATATATATATATATATATATATTCTAATTTGAATTTGAACAATCAAAAAAATGCTTCAAAATATATACATATTTGCTAGTGAAAAAAAATGTTGAAATATGATTTGGGTATATCATTAAATCCCATTGCCCCTTATCAAAATTTTTTTTTGCTGATATTCAAAAATACTAGTAAACACTGTGTGTAAAACCTTTTTTTTTTTAATGTTTTTTGATATACTAAGGGAATGTGAAACAGTAAGATATGCCTTACCAATCTTAGTTTCACCTTGCCTTCCTGTTTCCTACCCTCATGACTTATTTAAAACCCTAATTTTATCGTATTGTGTGTGTACTGGATATATTTACTGAAATCCTGCCTAAATTTATATGTCTAATGGGGTGCCCGGGGTTTTATAATAATTAAAATTGTCTTCAACAGTTTTATTTTCAAACCGTCGAGTATATATTACGTATATATGCTTGTACAATAAAGTAGGTCACATATTCTCATCTACACGCATACTATGATAATATTTAAAATTTATGAAAACATTTTACTTAAAATTTATTGTTTTTGAATCTGTTTATTTTGTAATGTTATTTCACTATAATTATTTGCATTTAATCAAATAATATCACTGATAAATATATTCTGGAAAATAAATTCAAAAAAGAGAGTTTTATAAAATAAAATGTTATTTAGTTTTTCAAAAACATGCCATTCTCTTTTAAATCAGTGAGGGTAGAAAAAGAACAATAGTGGCTAATTGTAACTATATTGGCACCAGTTTTACTAGTAGATTTGATAAGATTAAAACAGTGCTTACGAGCATATTTTAATTTAAAAAATGCAGTCCATGATTTCAAATGTATTAATAACTTAAGGAATGGATTTTACCACCACAGGATTAGATTGTAATCAGAGTGAGCATATAAAAAGAGCTGATTTATTGTTATTAGATTATTATTAGAGAGTTATTAGTTAATCTGCCTGATATTGTGATAGTGAAAAAAAGTTATTTTCTGAATTTTGACATTCATATTTTCCTATAGCTTGTTTATTCGCGTCATCGGACTGACCGGCTTGCTTCGTCAGTAAATCAAGTTTTAAAATTGTTTAACCTCAGATGACAGGGTAAAGGGGCATTAGGCTGTTTTTTCCTCAGGATCCAGTGCCTTGGCCATCCATCATTCACCATCCGATGTCCTGTCACCGTATCATCGAGTCCAATTGAACCAGCCCAAAAAAATACTGCTCCTAAAATCTACTAACTGCTTCTGCAGAACAATCAACCAAGGAGAATCATAATTTGCTTAAGAACTTTGTTACAAATATGGAAATGCCCATGGACAGATTTGAAAAAGCAAGATAATTAAAATCAACCCGAGATTCTGGAAACTTCATGCTATATAGCTAATAAATTTCGTATATTCCTTAATTTGTATTTATTCATGTGTTTTTCTAATGCATGATGAACTTGTGCTTGGGTTGATTTTCTATATATATTTGTAAATGTCTTATTTCAATGTATTGTCATGAATATCTTATTAATTTCTTTAGGCAAATGCGAGTTACGTAGGGAAATTAAAATGCGTGGTTGCCATCTTAGTTTATTTAAACCGCAAACACACATTTCCCCCTCCCATCTCTTATATATGTTTTAAAGTATTTCAAGCGTATAATAGCTTTGTTAAAATAAATATTATTCCTCTAAGTTTTGTTGAGAGTCTGCTGGCCATTAAAATATGAAATTTGAGAGCGAGCTATTTCTGTTCCTTAATAAATTGCCCTTTGTTTTACTAAGTCTTTTAACATTAAACTGTGTTGCTAGTAAATATGCTTGGGTGCTGGAATATTACCATTGGCAATGGTCATCATCGGTTAAATCTGTTCTCCTTATTTTACTACCCGGTTTTCAGTACAGTGCTATAATGGCACATGGGAATTATTTCGCCTACATCCCCACAGTTACGAAGCTCCTGGTGTGAGCCAGGCTTGAGCTGTGAGTGGGATAGAGATGCCTCAAATAAAAGGTGAAATGCCTATCCATGCCAAGACCTTTCTTTATATTTTATAAAGTTGCATACTCATAAACTGCACCCCTCCTCAGCATATATTTGCTGGCACCACCGTGCATTTCCCTTATTAATTATTTAACAGAATTCTATTAGTTAACTGAATTTTAAGTCCATTCAGTATAGCTCAATCTTCTAATTCTGTTAATCACTTCATGAGCGACTCTCAGTCTCCTTTCAAGATTCCAATTATAGATATTTTAGAATATTCAAATTCTGTTAGACTTTACGTGACTCGCATATCCTGCCATGTCACTATATTTTAGACATGTTATCTAAACAAACCCAAGTACAAGGTATCAGCCATCTTGTTGTTTATTGTATATTTCTATCCAATTTATATAGCTAAACTATTTTCTATATCAAATTATTAAAATATTATTTGCAAATTAATTTCTTTTCTTTATTTATTCGAGGTGCAATATAAATTACATAGCACATTAGTCTTATCTTGGGAACATCTATAAGTTATTGTTAAATGAACCTAGAGCTATTTTAGATTTAGAGTCTTTTGTTTTCTCCCTGATCACCAGCACTGGTATGAAATTATATTATTAGTAGCATCAAATGTGTTATCACGTAGAGGGCATTGTGGAGTTTGGACTTCGGATTTGAACTTGGGATTTCTGGGAGGTAACCCTCCTAGTGTTGAGTTCTATGTCTTGGGTTTAAATTCTGCAGTGTGTTAGCAAGATAGACATGTTTTGACCGTTACATTATTAGCTATTTCTAAAATTGAGGCATGGAATAAAATGAATAGTAAAATTTTAAAATTTCAGATTTCTATAAAACAAAGTAATTGCATTGTGAAATAAAAAGTGAAAGAGATTTTATTTGAGTTATAAAATACATATATTGATAATGATATTAACTTAGGATAAAATGCAATGGATGATCTTGCATAGCAATTGGTTAAATAATAGATGCCTTGTTTGTCTCACAAATTTCATAGATAATAAGTTATGTGGGCTAGAAGAAGAAACTTTCTTATACATCAGTGATTATTGTTCTTTCTACAGTAATATTAGATCAAAATTAATACTCTTTAAAAACTCATTAGGTAAAATATTAACATGAAGCTTTATGACTGGTGGCAAAAACACCATAAGATATGCATTATCACTGCTAAAATTTATCTATCTAGTAAGATGCAAAGCAATATTTCAAAACAAAACTTTATTTCACTCAGAAGACAACTGTAATAAACAATTTTATAAAAACCTTACATACTATTAAAAAAAAAGTAAAAATTAAAATGTGGCCACAGGGAATATTTAATGATGTGAGTAAAAGATAAATTTTCTACCACACAATCATTATTAATAGAACTGTATTTTAATAAAATAAATACTCATGAAATATAGAGGAAAATAATGATCAAGGAATGAAATGGATTAAAGCTTCATTTAATATAATATGTTAATTAACATATCATTTCTGACATATAATTTGATTATGTACAAAGTATGTAATGAAATAAACATGTTTTAAAAATAATGGCTGGCTTTTGAAAAGACTGAAATCTGTTTCAGAAGGCTACCTAATTATACAGACCTTTGTGCTAATCCATAAGTATAATATAATTAAGATATTAAAAAGAGATACAAAATAAAAATATATAGCAGAGTATAAAGATGGCATTTAATAGTGATAGATGACTGACATGTGATAAGTCAATGGAAAAAAATATTTCATAAAAAACTATAATTTGTTATTAAAAAATAAGAAAAACATAAGTCTATAAATTTTCATAGAGAAATAATATTATTATTTATAAATGTAATTTAAAAATCACTTGAGAAAGATTTACCCATTCTAAAGTTTATAGTGATATGAATAGACTAAAGGAGTGCATGTAGATTCAGGAATTGACTTAAATTCAGATCATATTCAGTTCTGGTAAGAGTATGATAAACTGTAAAATGAAAAAAAGACTATTAATAAATTAAAAAAAGATAAGATGAATTTCAGAATTAAAAAGATTTATTAGAATGTAAGACTTGAATTGTTTATATATAATATTAAACAATAACAAAAAAATTTAAAAAAATATTTGTTGAAAATTTATAAAAAAGAAAAAAAGAAAAGTAGATTGGATATATATTTAGAAGTAGTAGATGAAAAAAGCACATTAATAAACTAAACAAAGACAGTATTTATAAAAATATTAAAGCAATGGGTAAATAGACCTGGAGAGGGTTGTTTGGTATTAATATATACATCAATTACAAATAAATGCTTATGTAAATATTATATTATAATATTTATGTAGTATTATGTAAAAGTATTTTTCATTTTTTTTTTGATCGGGTCCATGTAATTTTTGAATATCTCTGATGTCAGTAATAAATTCTAGCACATGACTAAAGGTTTGAAGAAAACAGAAAAAAAGATGAATTTTAATCTGATATTTTTTATCTATTACAAATCTTGTACATAAATATTAGAACAGAATCAACCATTTTTAATAAGTTTATTTTCATTAATTTGCAGCTGTGAAGCATAATCTATGAGAATGAGATTGAAAAATCATCATCAACATGCACCCAAAGAGCAATTATTAGTGCAATATTAATAAATTTAAATTCTTAAAACGAATTCAAATATTATTTCTAGATTTATACTAGTACAATCCTTTTTAACTTTTGATTTTGCAATACAGTTTTATCCTTATCCAAATTACAATTCTTCATACAAATTCATTGTTAGCTTTTTTAGTTTTTATTTTTCTTCTATAGTTTTATGTTACACTGATTTATGATTTAAAAAAATCTTCAAACTGTTATTTAATTTAAAAAGATTACTAATACATTGCTGTATGTACCCTTTAGAAATAGGATTTTGGTTCACTAATATTCTTTTATATTAATAGGAACATTACATAAACAAATATAAATCTTTAAGATAAATTATTGATTTGAAAATACCCTTTTTATTTCATACTCTGCATAGTTTAGTGCAGTGATAAAATAATAGACTTAAGAATTAAAGAACATAGATCTCTGGATGAAAAGTCAACAATGTTTAATTTGGTTTAAGAACATCTCATGATCTCTCAAGCGATGACAATGACCATTCTTTATATTAGTTGAAGCAGTAATAATTGAATACATGATCTACAATTCATTGTAATTAGATAATGATATATATATATGTGTACAAAAATGTCAGTGATTAAAAATGTCAGTGATTAACCTAACGTGAAATAATACAATCATATTATTATTCTCATAAACGAATACTATTTTTTTTAAAAAACCCAAAAACAATATAAATGTTTTATAAAATGCCTTTATAAAAGTAAATGATTTGCTATTAACCTTCAAAAAGTAAATATCACCATCAATAATGTTCTTTTTCTGAAGATTTCGATATCATTATAATCAAAGGTAAACGACAAATAAACTATAAATAAATTCAATCAATGCTGACAACATTTTAAAAAGGACGTCCGCTGAAGGGCGCAAAGAGATGTAAGTGAGCCCCGCCGCCCCCCAAGTCAAAAAATAAGAAGATTTTTGTCACTTTATAGGGGGAGAAAAGTTGTTCAAAGTTAATTCAATAAAAATCCAAAAAGATGCTAAAAATATTTATTATTTTTTACGATTATTTATTCAAAATTATTTTTACATGCTTCACCTCCTTGGAAAATTTAATTATAGTTTGGTAATATTATATTATAATGTAAGCATCTGAATGCGACAAAGGTTTCTCAAAATTAATAATGTAGCAATAAAATTGAACAGACAAATAAACTGCACTAAGGGATTGGCAAACAAAGCCATCTATCGCCGACTACGATGATGGTTGTAAGTATTATTTTGTCATAGTTCACCATTGCCTAAATGCTTTATTTGTCTCCGGCAGGTAATTTATATTATAATATATCTATTAAATTGACATACCGTATTTAAAAAGTAAAAAAAAAAATTGAATCATAAATGCAGTTATTGATAAAATGAAAGACTATGACTATTTCAATAAATCACATTTACACGAATTTGTTATAAGAAAGCGCTTTTTTTTTTTTCTATTTAGATAATAATTGTTTATAAAGCATTTCTTTTACATACAGTCATTTTCTTAGGAGGTTAAATGACGTACGAGTATCAAGACACCAGGAAAAGATCATTAGATCTATTCTAATCATTTTCCTCACTTGGGAATTGAACTAGGAGTTTCGCATTTTCAGAGCTATTTTTATATTGAGCCAATCATTTTAATACATTATAAATGTTTTAGATCATTATAAAATTGTAATATTTATTTTAAATTTATTGCAACAGAATTAAATTTAAACTTTCTCTTAAAAACTACTCAAAAGTCTGATATTTAGAGCTACTTTGTTTTATTACAAACTTCTAAACTATTTTAATGAATACATTGATTATTTGCAAACCAAATCGAAGCTGTGACAATATGCTAATTTATTATATTATAATACGACAGCGATATGCTAATCTAATGAAAACCTAGGAGAATCATTAAACTCTAAGCCACAGGTGCTGAATGCAGTTTGTGTCTCTCACTCTATGAGTCAGCCTATTTAAATTGAAGATATTAATTTTCATTTAAAAAGACATTTTTTCTTACTAACAAACAAAAGGATATACTTAAAAAACAAACCAAAAAAAAATCTTTTGTTATATAATCAAATATAAACCGCAAAAATTGTAAGATATTTCTTTTGTGTTTGAAAGCCTTAATTTTGAACAAAGAAAAAAGTTCTTGTTTCACTTAAATTGTAACCTAAGTTAGAAAATCAATAAAAATTTAAAGTTTAAAAAGTAAAATGAAAAACAAAACAAAAACAAAAATGATGGCGTTTAAAGTAAAAAAAAACAAAAAAGCACATCAATTAGCATTATAATAATATTCATCACAATATTTTTATGTAATTATGTATTACTATTCCTATTATTCAATACTAACTTGGAAGCTATGCAAATACACGCAAATATAGATAATATGAATATAAAATAAGAAAACTATTTTCTCTTTCTAAAATAAATATACATATAATAATAGAAAAAATAAATAATGAATCAGATAATGAATATTTTAAACATTTTATAGATAAACAATACATGCATCACACGTGCATTTTAAAACAACTTATTTTTAACTCCTTGGTTTTATATATAAATGCTTATCCAGTGTTTTAGATATAATCGGTAATAAATACTGTTTTTATAAAGTGCCCTACAGAAAATAAACTCCATTCCATTATTTTTTTTCACGATCTAATAGTACTACGGCTGTCCTTTAAGACATTCTGTTATAAGAACTACACATAAGTACAAAATCTGTTTTCAATTAACCTTGATTTTTTTCAGCTACAAACAGCAAAATGTTCATTACCCAAACATTTTTTTTTTTTTAATTCGATACCTTTTTAAAAATTACAATACTAATTTCTCTTAACCTAAAACTTTATCTTGAATTTATAAGAATGATAATGAATGTTCATTTTCCTTTTTTTACTCCTATCATTAGAGTGAATCTTGGATCTTCCATTTCTGAGATGCAATAATAAGTAAGGATTCAGTGTTTTCTGGATATTACAATTTGACAATATTCTGCCCATTTTAAAATTTCCTTATTGGCAAATTAAACATTCTTAAATAGAAAAAAGTTTTGCCTTTCTCTTAGTCTTAATATTTTCTATATTAGTATTTGATTCATTTATTAGAATGATAATTTTTCCAGTCACTTTTTATTAATATTTTCAAGTGTAAAACCTCCGCTATTTGCTTTTCTTCAAAACACACTTTCCCAAAGATTTTATTATTTATAGATTTCTTAGTTGAGTCCACTATCAATTTTTGTTGTTTTAGAATAGGTTATTCTACTATAAGTATAGAAATCATTATATTATTAGAAATCTTTTTAGATTATTTCATAATTTTGACATCAGTTTTAGACTCCTCTTTTATGATATCTTCATTACCTTTAAATTTTTTTCCAAGAAATTTTATTATATTTTGCATTATTCATAACAATTTTATATGTCTTTGTAGTGCTCCTATCAACTATTAAAATCATTTACCTTATGTGGGTCTTTCTTAAACTACTTCTTTCTACTTTTCATAAATTTTTCATAGCTGTCTTATCTTTTTTTATTTCTCTATATTCACATTCTTTTTCCATTACTTTTATTTGATTATTATTCTCCATTTTCACTTGTGTTTTCTTCTTATTTTCATTGAATGATTGAACTTTTTATAATTAATTTTTTTTTTCATTTTCCTTTTTTTTTTTCAGTAATTGTAATACCTTATCCTCTAACTTCTCTTCTGATTATTGGTTATTTTTCATACCATTAGCTATTTATTTAGTTACCATTTACTTGTCATATTTTATTTAGTTTTATTTCAGTTAATTTTGGCTATATGATTTTTTTCTTCCTATATAACATTTGTTTTTTAGATGTCTCTTATCATCCTTTTTCTTATAAATCTTCCTACTATGAAGATAATACTATCTGGATTCCAAAAGGTTCAATCCCTGCTATTCAGAATCCCTTCAGTTTATTAATTGAGAATTTAAACACAATTCTCATAATATGATTCTTATGCAATAAAAAAAATTATACACATATAATGTATAGACAGATGAATATATACATGAGCGAATAAAGAACACATCAAATTTTAGTTATTAACAATTTAATAAATTGATATAAAATATAGTAATCAACAATATGACAATATCTAAAAGAATATAACATCATAAACTTATATTTAAAATAAAAAGAATTTTTGCATATTCCTAGAATAATTCTTATATATAAATATTTATTATTTTAATAAACATTCTGTGACTTATTTAATAAATTAACTTAGTATATTATCATTTTCTTATCATCAAAAATTGTTGTCCTATTGTGAATAGTAATGTTTATTTATTACTTAAACAGTAAAAGTACATAGATTAATAACCATGGTATTCTGAAGAAAAAAAAAAAAGACAAATTTAGCAATCATCTGAAGAAAAATAATTATCTTCAGGTATTAAAATCATATAAGAATACCCGTACAGATTTTTATTGTCTTTTGTGTGTGTGCATACTTTCTAGTCTTAATTGATTTTTGAAGATTTTTATTTCTTCTTTCTTTATTATTGATAAATGGTTTTACTTTAATGCTGATTTTTTACCATGATTAGTGTGGATTAATTTAGCATTAATGATCAAAATTTAACATAGGAGTAATAAGCTTTCGCTTAATCACTTATTTATTCATAAAAAAATAAGCTGATTATCCTATTAGTAATGCTTTTTATAAATAAATAAAATTTCTTATCTTTTCAATTAATTTACCTTATTTTCTTCTAAATTTAAATTAGAACTTTTATGTTTCAAATAATTAACATATCTTTTTTAGTTGTATAAATTTTATAAAATAAACTTTTCATATGTTTTTGAAAATCAATATGCATATTCGATCATTCCTGTGTGGTTTGGTGCTATTGGTAGAGAATCTGACTTGAAATCAAAAGGTCCCAGGATCGATTCTGGCACTAGTAATTCAGGTGCATGAACTTCTTATAAAATTCTGCACAATAAAACCATATGTGTTTTTTTTTTATCTTGGATTATAATAAGATATTTTTCTATATAGCGGTTATCTTAACATTGTTCTAGAGCCTTCTATTGGAAGCTGAACATCAGATGATATAATGCTATGTCAAGTGTTGGTAGCTGAGAGGTCAATGCAGCTGCCTTGCAAGCAAGCAGTTACTTGCAGACAGTTGTTGTGGGTTCGCTTCCTGGCCAATGCTTTGATATATGGGGAAAAAATCCCTGACCTTTAGAATAAATCACTTTAGGTTTTTGCTTTCATTAGTGAAAACTAGAATTCAGTACTGAAACTAATGCACTTATGCACCTAACAAGTTTATATATTATCCAAGCTAATAATTTTAAATTTAACAAAAAAATATCAAAGTATTTAAACCAAGATATCACATACTTAACTACATAGTTTGAACATCAGATCAATTTTTATATATTTTTGAAACTGCAGTTCTATAACAATAGGCCCATGAAAAAAAGAAAACATGTTTCTGAAATAATTTTTAATTTATTTTTAGTTTATTTGCTTGAATAGTATAAAGAAGTAAAGGTGGCTACACTTGAAAACATACAAACAAGCATGTGAAAGGTGATGTAATGTTGTTCCAGCATATATTAACTTCAATCAATCAAAAGTAATTATTCCTTTATTAAAAATACATATTTAGTTTTGATATATTTAGATCCTCTTGCACTAATTATTATAAAATTACAATACTCTAATCTTTGTATATTTAACATTTCTTAATATTTTTTCAAAGATGGCGGAATAATTGTAATTATTTGATTTTATCTCCATCTTCTTTTTGCTATATTTAAATTAACCAGCATATATTTTATACATAAAATCTTAACAATATTGGAAGAAAGTAAAAATTAAAGTCATTTCATTTTTTAAAACAAATCAAATATAAAGGGGAGCCCCCAAAACTGGAATTTTGTAATAAAAATGTGTATCTATTTTTAGGAGTTACAAATTGAATCCTCTTCAAACTACTGTCCATTTGGTGTGATGCACTGGTCTAAATGTGTTCTTCACTTTTGGAAGTAATTCTGAAACTCTTGCAAAGTGATACATTTTAAGTCTCCATTGTTTTTTTTCTTCACCATTTTCAAGGCTGGGGAATAAAAAAAAGTCACATGGAAAAAGATCAAGAAAATGAGGCTGATAGATAAGCTGAGTCATGCTGTTTTCGATTAAAATTTTTTACACTTATGATTTTGTGTGCTGGTACATTGTCATGGTGAAGTTTGCACCACTTTGCCTCAAATTAGGATGTTTTTCTTTCACTGAATTATGCAAACATTTCATAACTTGTAGGTAAAGCACTTTTTGTGAATGAATAAAGCACTTTTTGTGAATGAATTGTGAATGAACCCATTTGTATAAAAAAATAAATCAGTATTATCTTCAAATTGAATGTTTCTTGTCATGGTGAATTTAAATTCTTCCATTAAACCACTTGTAAACTTATGGGTTTTTTTGGAGCAGCTTGCTTGTAAACTGTTTCAAATATTACAATTGTTTCACCCAACTTTTTTCCTAAAAGAAAACAGAATTTCATATTGGAATCAACTTTTCAGCCATCACAAAAATCTAATAATAAGCAAGACACTACCCACAATTTTATTTGATAATGTCAGTCAGCAGACTGATACAGAAGGATCCCTACAAGAAGTATGTAGTGGCAGAAACATGAACTATAATTGGCTCATCCATCAGAGAATGATTCCATTACTCTTTGCCAGTAAAAAGTATATATATATATATATATATATATATATATACTATACTAGAGATATAATATATATATATATATATATATATATATATATATATATATATCATTTTATATCTCTTTATTCTCATATTTCTGATTTGTACATCTTGTTAAGAACAAGAGTTTAATTTTATGATATATATTTTAATTAGAAATATATGTTTAATGAGATCTATACATGTTGGTATATATAAAAATGTATCTACAATAATAAAATGAATTATGCAATCAATTGATCAAAAAGTCATATGAAAGCTAAGAAGTAATCTGACAAATTCAGCATAACTGTTTTGCTTAGGTAAACAAATTGGAAATTGATTTGTTTATCTGCATCTTGAAATCAATCCAATGTTACTATATCATGTATTAAATTATACAGAGTACGATTTGTAATAGTCATATGGGAATTACCCTGAGTCATCACTGTATTACAAAGCTGAGGAACACTCACTTTTTAACCAGAAAATAGTCTTTGAACATATAAGAATAAATCCATCTTATCTTTTTTTCTTTATATATATATATATATATATATATATATATATATATATATATATATATATATATATATATATATATATATATATATATATATAGGCCAATCTTAAGCATTTGGAAATAGAAATGTATTCCTTAACTTTGTGTAATACAATCCATATCTCAGGATGATTCTGGCATAACTATTACTAATAAAAACATCATGCTTTATAAATAAATAATTAGTTATTTACAGGATCATTTGGTATATTTTATATCTCATAACTTAAAAAATGCTTTTACTGTTGAAATTTTTACAAGTTTTTTATTATTTTATAAATTTTTATGTTTAGAACATAAAACATTTACTTACTCATTATAATATTTATTTATTAATTCAACTATTAATAATTTCTTTCTTTTCTGAGCTAATATAATACATGGTTGTTAATAAAAACATCCACAGAAAAGGTAGTTTTTTAAAAATGCAGCCATGAATACAATATACATGTTATATTGAAAGAATTCTAGGTAGTAATAAAGCTAAAAATTTAAAAAAAGTTACCTTTTCTGTGGTTGTTTTCTTTGACAGTCATGTATTTATTTATTAATATATAACTTATTTATTAAATCATTTATAAATAAATCAAATGATATTAGAAAATGTTTATCCATTTCCATTTCATAAAAAATAGATGTGAAAATATTTCATAAAAACACTTTTATTACTCATCAAATTATATAAAAGCATTTTTATAAAAAGTAAAATCTAAACAATGATGCCATATTTCCAATGTTTGAAATTATATTTGTACATGTTGAAAATCATATGAATGTAACATTTTAAAAAAAGCAAGATTTAGTTAAACAATCAAGAGAAATTAATATTTCTCCTTCATTTTTTTTAATTTTAATTAATTATAAAAAAAACTTTTTAGCAAATTTGTCACGAAATTCAATGAAATTGTGTTTTTAAAAAATATGCCAGTACCTATTGTGTATCACTGAAAACTTACTGAAATGATGTCAGAGTGATTTGAGATTCAGTACAACAACTTTGTTAAGTTATACAATTCTCATAAGATTAAAGAATCATATCTTATATAAAATTCATCTTGTGCAATGAATTCAAAATTAAACAGCTTTTCGATTAATTGTTCCTGGCCAATGCAATGAAACATTAAATTTTCTTAGGAGAAAAATAGGATTTTTATACTGCCTTGATAAGGACTTGTAGGAGTTAAAAGTGCTTGGCAACAATTATTTTATTTATTAAAGATTCTCTGTTTTAGCAATTGATGAATTGTTATATTGTAATTTTTAATATTGAATAAAAAATAAACACACATAAAATTAATGTTAGAGGAAAAACATACTTAGGATTAAAAGATACTACACTAACTACAATAAAAAAGTATTTAAAATAGTATTAACACAATAGTAATTTGATTATGATAGCTAGCCTACCAATAATATACCCAATAATAGTAAATTTTAATATTATGTTTAAACACATGCGTGCATGTAGAAAACTTTGCTTTAAAACGTAGTCAATTTAAAAAGGTATAAACATAAAATGCTTAAATAAATTTATTTCTAGTGTTCAATGAAATGGGTTTATTATTATTAAAAATGAAAACATTAAAATAAATAAAATAGAAATCACTTAATTTAATATTTTAATATTGCATGCCATTTTTATTTGTGAAATAAATAATTGTGCATTTTATTTTTATTGTTAATAAATATAATGATATTTTAATTTTTAAAGCAATATTTAATTCTCATTTTAAATATTTCTGTGTCAAATTTGGTGCTTTAAACTTTTGAAACTTTCACAACTTGTCTGCTTCCAATCATATCCTAGCAATAAGAGTTTAATTTCCCCATGCATATCCAAAAAATTAAGTATTGTGGGTAAAAAATTATGAAGTCCCTAATCACATGGCAGAAACTTTTAAATACAACTACTTGTCAAATTTTGTTTAGTCTTCTTTAATAACAGTATTCTGAGGGACTGCATTGGATTTAAACTTAAGATTAGCCATTTTGTTATTCTTCACCAACAGTTTATGTTTTAATAAAAACCAGCTAAATATTCACCTTTTGAGAGCAAATGTTTTTTCTACATCATCATGAATAAAGAAATTAATAATATTAACAATGTTTATCATTCAATAATGCACTTAAAGAAATGAAATCTAAATATTTTGATTCATCTGTGAATCTTTAACAATGTTTATGGAATGTTACAGCTTGTGATATCACTACAATAATTATTCATATTTTCTCTAAAGATTAAAATCACTTATTTGGAATTATATTGGCTACATCAACATAAAGTTTTTAATGAATAATATAAATTTTATAAGAATGTATAGATCTACATAAAGTTTAATTTTATATTTGTGGAAACTACCTAAAATAGTAGATATGTCTTAAAAAAATTGGAGTCAATGGATTAATAAATTTCTTGGTCACATCTTTTGTGAAAGCAATCTGAATTTTAGTTGAACATTACAAAATTGCCATGAAGTGATGAATCAATAAATTTCTGCATATCATTTTGGTGGAAGGCTACTTAAAACCTTGGATACTTTTTGTAAAGCTAATTTAACCAATTGATTACTGTTTGTGTAACACTACAGTGGCCACAGGAATCCCAGAAGTAAAATGGATTTATATTCATTGGTATTATACGTACATAAATATGTCCAGAGTCATTATAATGTACAAGAGCTACTTTTTTAAATGGATTAATTGCTACATCAATACATGCAGGTATATAAATAAATAATTGTTGATTTGTTAAATGCTTCTTAAACTCAATATTAATAAATTTCTGTTATAAAATCTCAGTCTCCACAATTAATTATATTCTTATCTGGATTAAGTGTGTGGAATGCATCTTTATGGAATTTATCACTTTATAGAAATTCCAAATAATATTTTGATATTACTGAAATAATTGAGAGTGCTCCTGAAATTATTTTCCAGATATTTGTTTAATAACTGTAGATTATAAGTTTTATACATCTCCTATAGTTAGTTAATTTGTTTAATTATTTTATGGTTTAATAAAAGTTCTCCAGAAAGAAACACTGTAGGGAAAACACATGAAATACAGTATATTTATCAATGAAATTGGTATAAATATGTTTTTGTAATTCTAATGTTCATTGTTGAGTTGTGTTAAACTTTAAGCTAAGATAAAATATGCTAAATCCAAGTTAATAGTTGAACCCTTAAATCAACTTCACATTTTCTATAATAAAAAGGTATCTAGATTGCCCAAGAGATACTAATATGAGTTAATGAAAAGTATAGGGTATATTGGATTATTCTTGTGGCATTTCTAATTGTAAATATTATTGTTTAGGTGAGTTCAACTACTAACAATATGGTGTGAAAGTTTTAACCTTAATATAAGTTTAAAAGGTATATAATGTCATGTTACCAGCACCTGTGATGGCAAGGTCTCATTAAAGTTATATATTTTGAAAAAAATATAACTTGGTTGAATGCTTTACTTGTTCATGAAAGAGTTAAGCCATAAGTCTGATAGCTAGAAGATGAGATTGTTGCTATTGTGATTATTATCATATTTAAGGATGCAATAAAACATTCTTGCATTTTATCTGAAGTTAATGATTAGATTGAATAAACACTATATAATTTTCTCCAATGAAGTATTTTGTTGTCACATCATATTTGTGATAACACACAGGTATTTATAACTCAAAGAGAAAGTATTTATAATATTTACAATAGTATTTATAGTATTTACAATATAATTTATAATATTTTCGGAAAACTTATTGTTATTATAATTACATTTATCTAAATGTTTTTATGATAGTTTTATAATTATTAAATTAATTGTTATAATTTTTGTATTATACAGCTGTTAGTCCTTAACTGAAAATTATTATCTTCATCTACACCTCTTATAAATAAATATGGTCACAAGTACACTTTATTTTTAAGAATAATTTTTTTATTCAATTTACTGGCAATATTTTTATTTTAACATTGAATTTGCTGAGATATAAGTAGATACAATAAAATGTATTTGTTATCCAATCATATCAAGAATAGATCATTTAAAATTTCAGAGAGTAAAGATTTTTAAAAAAGCAATTATTATATTTGATTAAGAATTCTGAGGTAATTGTTTGATCTAAACAATATGCAACCTGAGAGTTACAAATGCCCTATTAAATATTGTAATTGTATAAATGGGACAGGTTATAGATATGATGCCCAATGACAGAGACTCTAATATGAATAAATTAAATTCAGTTCTAAAAAGATTAAAATGATTATGTGAAAGATTTTGATCATCTTGTTCCTTAAGATTCTAATCTATACCACCACAATTCTAAAATGAACATGAACTAATAGAAATAATAGCTCTGATAGATGTGATAAGATTTTTTTAAGATAGTAGGCTGACTTTTGATCAGCTAAAATGTACCTAAACTAATACTATTTGAACTATATATCAATGAGTTATTATTTATTTAGATCCCTTAAGTAAGTAAAATAAGTAAGATTTATATTTTTAATTTAACAAGAATAATAATATTAATTTATTTACAGCAAGTAGTAAAAACTCATAAATGAGATTGATAAAAACATCAGTGAATAAACTCAATACGTGATAATTATCTGATGATTAAAACTCATTGTCATATTAAAAGATAGTCATAAGAAGATAACTAGAGAAAAATCTATATTTACATTCATTTATGAAATATGCAAAATTTACAAAGATTTAGAGCTTATTCAGGTTCACATTATAACAATATAAAATCAAATTAATTTTATTTAAGATATCAAGTAATTAATTAATTACAATTTTGAATAGTTCTGATTTTTTTGATCATACTTAGATTTAAAACACTTATTAATAACTAAATACATATATGTGTGCATTAATATACCTTTAAATAACTAACTAATGAAACTTTAAAGGAAATTGAAAGTTGATGAAGTGATGACAAACATAATATCCATAACATGCATGTGTCTTTTAAAATCCAATGTCTGCTGCTGTAAAAGATTGATGATCCCAACATTGCTTTAAATTCCTTTGTAATAAATCACTAATATAATTTTGTTCACCAATATTGATTGTTTTAATTATATTTAGCTGGTTCTCATAACAACGTGTTTTTTTATTTAGGTCTCATAGCAATATATATATATCGAGAGCAACTAAAGATTTTTTTTGAGATATTCATCCAATTTTGTTATTATATATTATTGTTAAAATAATAATAATATGGTCCATTACAATGCAATATGATCCTTGAGTACTGGAATGTGCATAACAATTATACCAGTTTTTAGAGATTTTGATAATATTAATAATATTAATATTGATAATATTAATGTACATATCCTCTAGGTATAGTAATAAAAGTATAAGAAATCAAAATTTAAATTTTCTATAATACAAGATATATCCAATTTTAGCTGCAGGTATTATTTTGTTTTCCTTGATGATATTATCATCATTATCTATAAGCTATTATAATCTATTTCTGATGAATGTGTATGTATATATTATTTAAATCTAAATGCATATATTCATAATTGCCATTAAAAATAAATTTTTATAGGGTGGTATTAATTGCATTTGGTTGTTATTGAGCCTTAATTCAAATATAGACTTGCCTTGTCAAGCATTGGTGGTCGAGAGGTCAGCGACAGCTGTTTTACAAGCAGTTGTCCCGGATTAGCGGGTTCGCGGCTTTCCGGCTGATGCTATGACACATGAGAAAAAAAAATGTAGACTTGCCTTTTAAAATAGATATTAACTTTCTCTTTAGCTATTCATGTTAGGTTTATCTTCAATATATAAGTGCAAAGTACATCTCTCCATATTCTCTATAACAAAAAAAATCTACATTTTTTTTTCCTTTTGAAAATAAGCAATATCTGTATATGAAAAGAATACACTTTTAAAAGAATGAAAAACAAGATTTTTTTCTTTTAATTACTGACTTGTTGTCTCTTTTGTTTTCTAGTGACATAAAAAGTTCACCACTGTTATATACATATGATTTAATCGAGACATTGCCTTATAAAGTTTACTAAGCAATTATTGTTACAATTAAATTCATTTTAATGTCATTTACCAGTACATACACACAAATAAATTCATGAACATCTAAGGGTAATGCATTATTTATATATTAGTATCCTATTGAAATGTGTATATGTAAAAATATATAATTTTATGAGATAAAATTGAGTTATGACTTTACTTTCGAAAGTGAAATGTCATTTTAATTTCTAGTGCAGTGAAACTTTTTTTGAGTGATATTTTGAAAATAAAAATATTTAATAAATAGCATATGTTTAATGATATAAAAATCATACTAAATATTATTATCTTCTACATTTATATCTACAACTATTAAAAGAAATATATTATCATCAAATAGTGAGATGAAGATTAAGGAAGACAGTGACTAGGCATTTCAATAATCAAAAATTATATATTAATAAAATTTCATAATGTACATATTTATTGTGTGAGGTGGTGACATATGCCTAATGGCACAATATAAAACACATGTAGTTTTATTAGAAGAGTTATTAATCCATTATATGCACAATTATACATTTTGTATAAAGTTATAAAAATAAGCTGAGATGATATTATTAACGTTTATGAGAAATATTTTGAGATAATACTGACATTAGCACAATTAGAATCACACATAGCTTTGCAAATCATATATTATTTTCTTATTATTAGTAATGATATTAAAAGAGTAAATATCTCTTTATGGATATTAAACTTTGAATATATTTTTTGGTAAAAACACTCTCTCTTATATATGATTAAAATGGCATGTGTGCATCTAGTTTTAGTTTGGACCCTTCACTCAGCTTCTTCTCATGTTCCAGTCTCTTGTGTGCATAATTGGTTTATTCAGCTACATGGTTATAGTATACATATTGTGCCCTTTTTATTGATACACTCCATCATAAAACAAATTGGGAATAAATTTTAAAATGCATAATTTTAAATTTTCTAAAGTCAAAAATATTTATTTATTACACTATAAAAAATAACAGCCATTTTAGCTATCATAGAGTTTGAACTTGGGCTTAGTTAATTTAAAATACTATA
Organism: Epiperipatus broadwayi; assembly: GCA_028023455.1. Taxonomy (NCBI): domain Eukaryota; kingdom Metazoa; phylum Onychophora; class Udeonychophora; order Euonychophora; family Peripatidae; genus Epiperipatus; species Epiperipatus broadwayi. The sequence goes on from JAQFVV010012396.1 coordinate 3,696,022, forward strand.
AATGGGATCTTAAATTATTGCAATCTGCCTTGATCACATAAGTCATTGATAAAATATATTGCAAATTTACTAGTTTATTTATAAGAAATCAGTGTATGATTTAGTTATTTATTTAGAATTATGAATTATAATTACAATTTAAATAACAATAATTATTTATTATTAAATAATAGAGAACATAAATATAAGGTAGTAATATAATTTTAATTATAGATTAAGGTTATAAGTCTTGTCTTTACTAAGAAACTATTTATAGAGTTAAGTAAAATCCCTCTTGATAACTTATAGATGAAATGAATAGCTAATTAAAAATCAATATGATCCCGAGATCTCCTTAGTATAATATTATTGCTATGGTTATTCTTAATTATAATCCTATAAAAGTAATAATAATAAAAGATCAACATACAGTAAAATGATCATATAACTTATTAATTAGGTTAACTTAAATTTAATAATTATAATTGTTTTATTATATTTATTTAGGTATTATTGTTAGTCATGGGAATATTTAGATATTTAATAAGAAGGAGTGTCTTAGTATTCTTATGCCTTTGAGCAAGACTTCGGTATTTGTTTAATGTTAAAGGGTACGTAATCTTGTTAATAGGATAAGTGGGTCTCATAACTGGTAATATTAATTAAACATAATTTCACAAATAATTAAGAGTATCAAATTGTATCTAAAAAGAGTAACAGTATAGCCTAATTTAGGGACTTGTCAAATTTTCTAGGGGTCATCGTCCTATTGGCAGGGTACAATATATAGTCTTATTATTTTCTTATCGTTTATATATAATTTTTAATTGCATTATTCTATTTTTTTTGGATAATTATTTTTGTTAATATTTAAAAGACTACATTTTAAAAATTAAATTATGATGTAGACATTTAAGCATATCACTATAGGTTTATAAATAATAATGATAATAATAATAATAAAGTTTTTGGTTGATATTTCAGTGGATAAATCATTTTCACATTTTATTCACAAAATGTTTTATCTCTCGTGTCCTACTATTTTTGAATGTCATCCATTTCACGAAATAATGTAACTAGTTGTCTTTTTAAACACAGATTATTAAAATATATTGCTTTAGCAAGGTTCAATAAAGTCTACAGAGCTAAAGGGTTAAAACATTTTAACACTTGCAGTTACAGATTCTTGAGAAAAAAAATGCTTTTTGTAAATTAAAACTAATAAAAATTTTTAACATCCTCAGGAGACAAGAACTCTTAACGAAAATGTCAATCATCTCAATTGAAAATGACATCGCCTCCAACTTAAATTACAGATATGTGATTGATGATATTACTGGATTGTTTTTGAAAATAAAAGAAAAAAGACAAGAGGAGTTTTGTGTTATGTTTGGAGAATTATTTTCCCTTTAATCATTATTTGTTTAAACATGTAATTGTTTTACAATTTTCTTGCTTGATTAATTAAATTATTTCGAAATTTATTTATTTTATAAACAATATTAACTTGTAAGTAGTAAATATATATATTAAATCATCTGTCCAATGGCTGGTAAGACTATGTAACAGAGTGATAGAACTAAGTGAGAGGAATACTTAATTGATAGCAATGGTTGCAATTCTTTGACATTTTCTTAATACAATTTATTTTACCATTCTAATACTTAAAAGCTACGTCATAATTTTTAATAAGTCTTTTACAACTAGTGTGAACATTTACATAAAAAGTATGTAATAAGTATAATTACGCATTTCTAGAAAGAATTTAAAATTCAACAAACATTATTTATATATCTTTGTCAATTTTAACAAGTTTATAAATAAATATTCGTTATTAAATATGCAGAGAGAGAATATATATATTTCTAGCAATAATAAACTCCAAATGCACATACTGTAAGAATTTTTCACATGTTAAACTTTTTAGAAGTTATTTTAAGCTCTTATATTTTACTTTTTTTCCTTTAAGTAATTAAATAAGAATCCATTTTTCATTTGGTTATCAGATAATTATGAGAGAATATTACTTGCAAGCTTGCTAAAGTGATTTCTAGAAAGTCATTTCATATTATTGATCCAATATATATATATATATATATATATATATATATATATATATATATAGAGAGAGAGAGAGAGAGAGAGAGAGATCGAGATCATTAGATAGGATTTGAACTCAGACTTTCAGACTCCCTTTAGTCATGCACTTGTACAGCTGATACTCATGATCACATACATGTGAAAAAAATAAATGATCTCCAATTTACATATTTCGTGTTGACCCAGCACAAAATATGTATATTAGACATCTTTTTTTTTCACATGTATGAGTTAGAAAGTCTGTGATCAAATTTCTTACATAATTACATCAAAAACTTCAAGTATATAAATTATATTTATATTTAATCGAATATTACCTCTGATTGACCTAAATTTATGTAATTCTTAAAAAACTTCATAAGAAATTTTGAAATATTATCAACAATCCTCCCTCTAAAATTAAAAAGACATTTTAAAGGAAAATTATCTTTATGAGATTTCAAATTGAAGAAAACCTTAGGAGCCAAAAAATTACTAAAATGACAATTTAAATAAATAGATCTATCTAAAAAAAAAACTTTATCATAATTTTCCTAATTTCAATTAACTTGGATTTTATTTTCTTACCATGATCAGAATTTAAAATAGTATACTTCTCATTATTTAAATCTAAAAAAACTTTAGCTTTAAAATCACTATCATTTTATAAAGCAAAATGATCACCTTTGTCTTTTTTAATGTAGTAACAATATTGGCTATCAACCTTTTTTAAGAATGTTGTAGAAATATTATTTCAGATAACAGTAAAACATCTCTATAGGTAATTTTGAATATGCAGGTACTTGAGAAAAAAATTGCTTTTTCCCCAAAGTAAATAGATTTTTTAAAATAAAAATTGAAGGCAAATGATATTACACTATTAAAAAAACACAAGTTGACCATTTTTAAATAACAGTGACTTTAAGAATAAAGTTTCTTTAGAATTAAATAATGGGGAGTATGTTATTTTAAATTCTGATCCTAGTAAAAATACAAAATAACTTAATTAAAATTATGAAAATTATGGTAAATACATTTTTTTTAAAAAGATCTATCTATTTAAATTGTTATCCCAAAGATGTTTTGGCTGCTAAAGTTTTTTTTCACTTTGAAATCTCATAAAAACAATTTTCCTTTAAGGTGTATTTTAGTTTTTACAGGGAGAATTGTTGATAAAATTTCAAAATTTCTTATATTTTTTTTTAAGAATTATATAGATTGAGGTCAATTTTGTGTATCTTCTTCATTTGAGGCTTATGAAAATATTAATGGATTGGTTTCAAAAAAGAAATGTGTTTTTGTCAGTTTAGATATTAAAAACATCTATCAATCAGTTGATAGGAAAAATCTGTACCGGTCAAAACATTTTTATCCATCTAACATGAGCTGAAACTCACAAAACATACTTCAAACCCAGTCAAGCCCAAGATTTAGGTCAGGGACCAGCCTGGATTCAAACCCACTCTCTAAGCTCCAGATCTAACACCTAATGAATAACATAATAATGATAGCACATGAGAATTAATCTTAATCTGGCCGACTAGCAAAGCTGAGCAAAACTTTGAGACATCTATTAACTATGACTATATTAAAATATACATAAGCATGACTGTAATATGGGGGAGTGGAGGAAAAAGGAATTTGAACTACTCAAATAAGGTAGACAATAATATATTTTAATATACTGACAAATTATTATACATTTATAAATTAAGTACATTAGTATGTGTGTGAATGAGCAAGCAGTAGATGATTACATAGTGTCATTCACACTATTATTTCTCATATGCTCTTTATTAGCTAAATGATATATTATAAATAAACACACATCTTTGATGGGTCCAATATTAAAATGCCAATCGAATTAGAAAGAATTACATAATACTGCCATTAACGCTTTGATTTACGGTTCTGAAATGTGGTGACTAACATGTGATTTAAGGGAGCATTCTGAAATTCATTAGACATATGATATAAACTATTTTCACACCATTAAGATCATGAAAATAAACAAAAGACAGTTAAAAGATTATATTTGAAACTATGACAAAATATTTAATGAAAATCATTTAACAATAGTAAGATGAACGCTTTATTTTTCCTAAGGCACATAGATACTCTTAAATAGATATATAAATTACAATGGTGGGACTGTATAAGACTGAAATAAACTGAATTAATAAATAGAAGTAGTTGGCATTTATATATATTTTAAGCAAAGCTTAATTTTAATATTAGAGCATTAAAACTGGGCCATGAAGCAAAAGAAATAATAATAATATGAAGAAGTTTGTGGTGCTGACATAATAGCCTAAAATAATTAAGAGAAAAAGGTCATGCTTCTGGATGAAAAATGATATCTCACACCCCCTTCTTGGGTAGTGCTTAGAGAAAAGTGGATAGGCATGGCGTGGCCCAGACTTTTGCTGGTATAACTGACACGAGAGGCCTTTTATCTACAAAGTGAATATGCATAGCATGTGCCAAACTTATGGGATCACCGCCAGAGGCATTTGATACAGAATAAATGTGGTTCCAGATAGCTCAGCTATCTATGGAATGAGAAAAAATCTATGGGTTCCAACTTGTCATAACCCCCAGATTAAGAAGCACATATATATAATCACGAAGATCAGCCAAATGTCAGAAATGCAGTAATGATACATGTCTCTAACAACATTGAATAAATTTTACTGCTTTAAAATAAATGACCCTTGTTTGAATACTATAATATGCCATGCAATTATAATATATATATATATAGAGAGAGAATATTTCATTTAATAAAATATACATTAAGATTTTACCTAGTAAAAGAAACATTAAGATTTTCCCCCATCTCTTTTTCTGCTATTTAAAATAAAACAATCCCATCTTCGTTGATTTTACAATCACTGAAATATTTAAATACGAGATTTGAAATTTTAAGAGTATGAAAAATGAAGTAAGATTAGCAGTTATATAGAAAACAAATTATAAGTCACCTTTCAGAATTTAATAAATAATTATAAAATAAATGTTTCAGAGCATTAATTAGTTTGAGTTCTGGATTTTCCCCAGTAGAAAATTCAGAGTTAAACAAATATATATATATATATATATATATATATATATATATATATATATATATATATATATATAAAACATAAATAGAATGTTGGCTCATAAAACAATCTAGCGAGTGTATTAATTAACAACACGTTATATTTTAAGAGGACATTAATAAACTTGATTCATGAAGGCTTACTTAAAAAGAAGAAAGGATTTTTAGAAAATTCAATTTGTCAGATTGTTTTAGATTGACATATTAATAAGCAAGCAGATATATAAATCAAATAATAAATATATATAAATAAATGACCACACCAAAATTAGAAAGAAGTTAAAGCATATGAGATAGGATTAAATTTATAGAAATTATTGAAAAGCAATTTACATATATATTTAACACACACAAAAAAGGCAAAGTTAAAGAATACATGAGAAAACTTGATAGTAGAATTCGAGATTAATTAGGCAAGCTAGATTTAGTTTCAATGGTGGTGGTTTGAAATAAATTACCTTGCAGTTTTAAGAATTCAATTTAAAATATTGCAAGTTTTCCTGTGGTAGCAAGCTTCTATTAAATGCACACTGAAGTTCTTAAGTTGGGCTTTGCACTCTTGGGCAGCAGGATGGTATGGTAGTGGCAGAGGCCGCTGAAGAGTGGTGGATTTACTGCTACATCATTTTAAGTTTCACCGCGATGTTAACAATCATTTTCACTAGAGTAGCTAATCTTTCTCTCAATAGTGGCTAATCTAATCTGTTCTCCAAAATTCAGTCATTTTATACTTTTTTTTTATCAGTTGTTTTTGAAAGATGCAATTGTTAGATAATGTCCAAAATAAATTCAAATCTATTTCCAGATTAGAAATAGATTTGAAAACATGTTTTCAACAAAAGAAAATCTTTAATCTACTTAATCCCATTTATTTTAAGTAAAACTTTAATTAAAAAATACCTTCCTTTAATTATTTTTGGACAATTAACAACAGTCACATCTCCCATATTGGATTTTATAATAGTTTAATAAAAACAAGCAATTTAAAAAGAAAAAGTTAAAAAATGACGTATAATAAGATATTTAAAACATCAATCATTTGTTAGTAATTTTGCTCATATATATATATATATATATATATATATATATATATATATATATATATATATATATATATATATATATATATATATATATATATATTTGAGCTGCACCTATGATACTTTAATAAAAAGAGAACTAATAATTAATAATAGAATTAATAATCATAAATATTGAAAGTTAAACCATAAATTTAGGCATGCATTCCAAATATATACATAAAAAAATGTATATACGACAAAAGGAGTGGGATGGGATATAGGGGTTTGAATACAGGTTAGTAGGTAGAAACATGAAGCACAATCTTAAGCTAAGATTGACTGCTTCAAATCATTAATGTGTTTCTTACTGTTTTAAATAAATTTGAATATTTTTGTGCAGATAAGGTTAAGATTAATCATGATTTGCTATTGTTATTAAAGGATTCTATTTATATTGTGTGTAATGATATGTTTTATAAAATTAAAAAGAGATGGGTTATTGGTTGTTATTTCTCCTTTAATATGCTCTGTCTATATGGATTTTTTTTTTTAGAGAATAATGTTATTAATCATTCTTCTGGTTCTTTAAAATTATTTGTTAGGTATGTTGATGACCATTTGTTTATTATACAGGAAGATAAATTGAATGATTTTTTTTTGATAGATTGAATGCTTTTGATTGTTATATTAAATTTACTATTGAGAGGGGGATCCATTTGAATTTGATAAGTTAAAATTTATAAATGTTGATAAAGTTGATAATGCTTTATTTTGTAGTCATTTTATTAAAGCAAAAAAAAATTATAAAATATGATAAGGCCAGACAATTATCAACCTTTTACTTATAAAATAATTTCTTTATTGAATTTTTGTTACAGGAATAGAAGATTTAATAATCTTGAAAATAATAGTTATATTCAGAGGAGCCAATTTTCTTCTGACTATACTGAGTTAGGATATAATCATTAGCAATAATATATTTATTATTTAATTAAAATGTTTATAAATTGATTAATAATAAAGTGTGACTCAAGAATTTATTTCTTTGTCCTATAAGGCATCAATTAGTAAATTGATTTATAAAAATAGTTTTCTTATTGGGTGATATGAAAGTAGTGTGGAAAAAAGGCCTGCATTTAAATTCAATACTAAATAATTCAAACTAGTCAATTGATTGCAAATCTATTCATGAAGTAGTTTCACAAGATATATTGTAGTTATCATAAAATTTATATATGTCAGAATAAAATAAGTCTTAGTGAAATAGTTAAAGTTTATAAGAGTAGTGTTTAAAATAGATATCAAAACTCACCTTTGTATGTTCAACTGAATACAGATCATAACATATTATTTGACAATGTAGGAAACAGAGGTTATCTTTTATGAAAAAAATGAATTGAAAAGAAAGGTAAAAGAAACTTGATGATAAAAGTTTTGGAATTTCATGAAGACATCCTTTAATGGGAAAGGAAATTGGTTGATGAAGTGAATGATGGGAAGACTATATATGAGTTTCACTTCAAAAGGTCTATTTGTTAATAGATGAAATCACGATTGTGTAAGAAGTTTAGCAAAATTTTGTTGTTTTAATTAGTTTTGTAAGGTTATATAAATTTCCATTTTATTTTTTATTGCTAGTATAGTGATAGCCATTATTTAATTTTTAAATAACATAATATACAGAAAAACATGAATTAAATATTTACTTTATCTATTAATCAAAATATTTAATAAATCAAAAAATAGTTATAAACAAAGATTAAAACATATAATTTGAATTTAAAAAGTTATAAATGAATCTGTATATATTTTGCACTATCGAAAGTTATTTTAGTATTTAGTTTCGTATTTAATTTTTATTTATTTTTGTTATTATCAAGGTATGTTACAGTTTATTTCTGTTTTGCTTTTAAATTATAAACTAATAATAAATGTTCAGTATCTCAAAAGTTATAAATAAATAAAGAATTAAAAAAAAAGATATTTTCTGAAATCGCTTTCTTAATAGTGATTAAACATAAACGAAATATATAAATAATAAACTATAAAAACTTATAATACAGCTGTATAATTAATCTATTTTTAGTCTAGAGCTGTTAATAGAAGCTTGCAAGATAAAAATCCATTGCATTATTACTTATTCAGTTTATAGATTTAGGCAGCTTAACTATTAACAAAATATGATAAATTTATAGATATTCTAATCAGAAGATAGATTTACCAGTCATTTTAATAAGACTTTTATTTCTATCATGGAATCCAAAAATACAATAGTCATTAATAATGTGGTTCATATTTCGTACTTTAACATATTTACATAGATCAGTGGTTGATAAATTCAATTTACTATGGGTTGTCCTAAATCTGTTAAAGACATTCTAATTGTATCTAAGAAGAGTCAATACAACTGCCTTTACTGTTGCATCTGGAAAATAATAATTATATGGACTCTCATTAGAATTACATTTTTTACATTATAAAATTCTTGGCAGGAGATTCACAGCAAGAATAGTGATTTTTGACTCTTAGGAGATGAAATTATAACTTGAGTTATTGGAAAATCTAATCTAATTAACAGTTTTTAATAAACTTTCTATGAGGTAATTTCTCTTCTCATATCTGGTCTAAGAATATGTGAAAAAACAAAATGTCATTACAGAAGAATAGGCTTAAGTTTACCAGTAATATGTATCATCTAGAATTGTAATGTTGAACTTTTTTCCTGAACAAAAGCATAATATCCACTAGTTGAAAAATCTAATACTAAGGAAGTTGTCCATAAAATCCTTGCATTACAAGCTCAAGTAGAGCTAGCCTGCTTTCCAATGAAGTTATTCCTAGAAATTAATTCTGACTTAATCTTATATAAATGAGAAAAATAAGTCAAATTATGATCCAAGGTCACTTCCAAGTGGTACAATATAGAATCATATTTCAGACTACTATTGTAAAAAGATTTCATTCAAATTATAAGATTATTCCCTGTTGCTTAGATGACAAATTAAATATATTGTCTTCACTGGATTAGGAAAAAAACTACAATCTTTGAAAAACATTAGCAATTTTTTCATATTCTTTTTGAGAAACTTTTCTATTTCAGAAAAAAATATATTTGAGAAGCCAAAACAATATCATAAGTATAGATAAATATCCTTACATCCTATATCTGAATTATTACTGCAGAATACATAAAACAAAATATGTGATAGAACTGAATTCTGTGGTATTTTGTTCTGTAAAATTTTATATCTATTTAAGTGTCATTTTTCTAATAAAGATTTTGTCAAGAAAATTAATGGTTTTCTTACATTTTAGAATTTTAGGAACTTATAGAAGACCATTTTTCCATCAGAATCATAAGTTGAGGTTAGATCATTAAAAGTAGTAGTACATTTTTTATTTGAAAGGCCTTTTTCAATCTTCATGATTTTGAGACAGTCTCTTTGGCAAGATAATGTAATCAACAACAACAGGTTTAACAGATTGCTATCATAAAAACATTGTAAAAGAGATACTTGTAAATGTTCTAATGATATTTTCCCTCATTCTATTGATCTTAGGTCTAAAAGTCTATTATATAAGATTGGCAATTTATTAACAGTAATAGTAGTTTTTAACCTACTTTTATATCCAGTAAAGCTTTCATAAAAGTGCCCAGTCCATACAGTAGATCTGTAAAGTGTTCTTTCTTCATAGTCTTTCTCCACAATTCTATTCTGGCATAATCCAGAAATTTTACAAGTTTGTTCTCAATTTCTGGATTTTTGATAACCAAAAACTACCTATAAAATGTGTGAATAATTTTAATCCAATCTGGAATAAAATATGATATCCAAAAGAAATGAATTCTCTGGCAGATTGTTAATTTATCCTAGAAAAAAAGAATTTAAGATATTCTATCAATGTTATAATATAGAGAGTGTACCAATAGCTCAAACAAGCTCTAAATTGATAAATGTGGTAAGAGAAAATATTTAAAATCTCTAACTAGAATATTCTAAACATCTAGGGTCTGAATATTCTAGATTCTCATTGATGTGAGCCATACACTTGAAACCAATTGGTCTGAGGATAAAAATATTCCAGATAGAGATTTTTAATATTTTCTCTTACTGCACTTATCAATTAAGAGTTTGGTTGAGCTATTGGTACACTCTCTATATTACATATTTGTAAATACAAGCTCATAAAAGCAATGTTACACTATATATGTAACTTGTTTTATTGTCTATCAATATTTTATTCAAGGCAGGCAGTAGATAAACTTCAATAATTGTTTTTTAAATTTCATTTTGGAACAGGATAGCTTTCAAATATAAGATTTCAGATTTCAATAGTGATTAGGCTAAGTTAATGTTGGCTATGGAAAAATGATTTAATGTGATTAGTTTAGTAGGTAATGGTAAATCACTTTTTGTTAAAACAAAACATAAATCAGGAGTTGCTCTGTTCTCTAATTGCCTAAATGGAATTTCCTCCTTGTTTTGCATCATAAATTAGGTGCATGTTGTTTATCTTTATCAATTTTACAAGTTTACAACCTTCTTGATTATCACTTATATAATCCCAAAGGCAACTATAAAAACTGAAAATCTATAAATATAGAGAGTGTAGAAGATCTAAAAGCAGAGGGTAGAGTCATTTTGTGTTGGGAATTTGTAAATATTGTGTATATAAAAATTATCTATTGAATGGTGTGGCAATATCATTTGAATTATGTTTATTAAAAGTTGTTTGTTTTGCAATTGTAAAGTAATTTAAAAAAAAACTCATCATTTTTTTAATAATATATATTTTCTTAAAATGTCTGGATTTATGATTAATGGTAGAATGCATTTAAATATGATAGGACTACTTTTGTTTTAAATCCATTGTATAAAAAGGATTCATATCAATGTAACAGATTTATGCATATTATCGAATTATACGATTGCAACAACAATATAATAAATTGAACATATATATATATATATCCCAGGAACTTTGTTATAGCTTGAAAGAGCTATTTACATTTTTAAATGAGACATAACATTCTAACAATAAATAATAAATACATGTCAAAGTGTTTCTATCTGCTCACAAGCCTTCACTTCTCAATAAGTCATCATATTTTTCATTGATATCTCTTACTAAATCTATCTTATATTTTTTTTGTAGAGTTATTTTGAGCAAAAATACTTCAGTATTCTTACATTCATTCTGCACTGCTTATATTAAATAAATCTAAAAAAAATATTTCTGTGCACTTATCACACTGCTTTTATTCAGTTCAATTATCTGACAATTTCAACTATCTAGCAATCTTCTTCAAACTATTTTTTTTCTAATATACACATAATTTTTAAGAAAAAAAAAAGATAGTTCTGAAAAAACTGTTAAATAGTATAAAAAAGAAGTGAAATTTTTAAAGATTTATTTCGTGATAAATACTTGTCAGATGTGCATAATGAAACTATAATAGGATTTGGAGCAAAAGTTAAATTATCTCCAGTCAAGCTAATAAAATAAAATATAGGGTATTTGTTGCTTAAATATAAAAATGAAAGTTTAAACAAAACCATTCCATTTAGTTTGCTAAATCCAATCTTTAATTCATAAGTTGACAACTTACTATTAAGCTAAATATATACTGTGATCCAGCCAATAAAGATTTATAACTAATTTCAATTCTAAATTATTATAATTTGATTTCTTACTTACATATGTTATGCAGGATATTTATACAAATATCAGCATATTACTATCTCTTGTAAACCAATGTTTATATTTTTAATGGATTATCATTAAGTTATCAATTTACTTAATATTAAATAGCTATTTGAATAACATTATAATAACAACACCCAGCTAACTAATGTAATATATTTTAAAAATATATTCTAATTAAAATAAGAATTAATTTATTTCTTACTTTGACTCTCACTATTTTTTGAAGATTAAGTTTGTTTTGTGCGTCATATAAAAACTTGTACATAATTTGTGATTAATAAAATTTATTTTATATAAAAAGAGTTAATAAGGTATTTATTTATATAGCACTATGTTGATAAATTGTAATTGCAAATTAGTGATCAGGCTAATGCACATGCATTTTACAGATTTAAACTATACATAAATAAATACTCTCATTTTCAAACACAAGATAAAGTCTTTATGAAAAGATAGAATGAATCCATCCATCTTTTCAAACGAAATGTTAAAGTATGGGCCAATCTTGAGTGTTTGGAGATGAGAACGTGAAGATATTAAGCAGTCACTTTAAATTACTTTATTATGCTTGAATGAATGATGCTTGCAAAATTTATTTAAAATTTACAATACGTCATTCTTAGGTGAAGTTAAACTGTGTTTGAGAATGAGAGTATTCATTTATGTATAGTTTAAAATCTATAAACTGCATGTGCATTAGCTGATCACTAATAAAAAGATTTACTAAATAATGCCAAGTTTGTTATGTTATAAGTTACTACCAATCAAAAATAAGCATTTTTTGCTACATCAATGCTGTTTCATCTAATATTATTAAATTGTCCCATAATGATAATGGATAATAAACAGTATATTTCAGCTATTAAGAACAATCTTTAAATATCTCCAATTACAAGCCTTCAAGCAAATAACTATCATCAAAAGAGAAAAAACTCATTGATTTTGAAAAATTATCACAGAGTTTAAAATAAGTACTCCTTATTCAAAATGACTATAAAAGTCGTTATTTTATTATAATATAGCTTTTGTAGCTGAGATTCTTAATAAGGTAACACACTGTTTACATTTAGTAAATATCAAGGCATGTTTCAGTAGATAGTTGAAAATAATTCTGCAAATAATTCAAAGGTCAAGTTCTAAGACATTCCAATTATAATTTCACAGTTGTCTGCCAAAACAAATTAGAAATTATCATATAGTGCTATATAGAGAGAGAGATTTAGTACTCAACAACCAAATCGCCAATCAGCCAGTAGAATTTTAACAATTATTTGTATAAATATTTTTATTTTAGTAGAACTAAAATTAAAAGAAAATAATATATATTCTGGAGAAAAGTGTTTAACAAATATAAACTATGAATTAAGAAAATCACCCTATTACACATGTATTTAGCAGATCATTTAATTTATATATGTATGCAACATAAAACTTAAAATATATGTAATAAAATATTTAATTATTTGCTTTAAACACAGTAAACCATTTTATGTATTTATTTTACCTTAGAGCCATTCATTATAAGCCTGATTAATCAATAAATACTAGATAGTTATGCTTTTTAAATTTCTAGACTAAATAAAAATCATTAACCAGAATCTAGTCTAAGGTGTTAAAAGTGTCCATTGATTGTTCACGTTTAAATCAAATGGCTTTGGAATAGAAAAAAATAGAATGAATTATTTCTCTTAAAATAGATGTTGAAAGTAAGCTAAGAGTTATGTAATACATTGGTAGATGTTCGGTATTAATAACAAAAGAGAATTTTATATTATATCTGTTAATATAATAAATATAATTATTTCATTATAGCATGTTCCAGACTATTGTTAACATTATTGATATTTTTAGATAATAAATTGAATATGAATCTTAGTCTTTTCCTGAAGATTTGTGATGATGGTGTTCTACTTGTATTTTTATATTGGACTATTTCCATCATCTAATATATGTATTAAATATCTTTAGAAAGATTTAACTTTATTTAAATATTCCAAATACATTCAACTGTTAGTAATAGCTCTTGATGTGCTATTACTAACAGTTGAATGTATTTGAAATATTTAAATAAAGTTACATTTTTCTAAAGACATTCTATACATATATTAGATGATGGAAATAATCCAATATAAAAATACAACATGAATCTTAGTCTATTTTTAAAGATTTTACTGAAGATATGTGCATGTATAATTTTTTAAAAAGCAAATTTAATGAATCATAAATCTTTTGAAAAAAGAATTCTATAAGTCAAATGAAAAAAATATTTAATCGTCATCTATATTTGCAATGCTTGTTATTTAGCCTTTAAAAAATATTTCCAAAGATGTTTCTCAAAATTTATTATAAAGCAAAAATGCATGTCTCTTTGTATTAATGTGATAGTTTATATTTATGTAGAGAAATACAGATTATATTTGATACAAACTAATTTTAATAACTACATAATCTAAAAAGAGAGCTTTAGATTGTAAGTCAATTTTATTTTTAAATAAATCTATTATGTCTAAAACGTAATTATTTTGACTAATATGTTAATAATGCTTCAATATAATGTATACTTAAATACATTGTATACTTCAAACTGTTTGCTCTAAAATGGGATTGACAATTTAACAAAGTATTTTGATCATGTTATATTATAATTATATAAATTAGGCATAACTTTATTTAGAAAAGTTTAAAATATATTTTTTAAAACAACATGCTGGGCATGACAAAAAATTTCATATCATATAAAATGAATAATATAGAATATAAAAAAAGATATAAAGTTTGGTGTGAAAATTTAAAGAAGACTCCATGATGCATTAAACAAAAATGGCATGCAATGTTTTTGAAAAATAAAATAAATTAAAATGTGAAAAGATGACCAAAAGGAATATTCCTGGATGTCATTAAAAGTCTTCAATAACTTGACCTGAGAGAAAATATTAATAAAAATGGTGCTGAATATTAAATTTTAACCTAATATATATTTCTTTAAAACAAAAGTTCTATTTAGATGCAACAATCATCATCAAAGGATATTTAGAGAAACCCTAGGGATACTGAAGGGATTGAACTGTATTAATAATCATAATGAAACAGCCAAACTATCATCTATATGAAATATCTCTTTACACAAATTATTAAAAACAAACAACCAAGTTTCCAATCTAACCAATCAGTATTCATGATTTTAAGTTTAATCTTCTGATGGAACAAAATATAATCTTTTTATTTATTCTGTTTTGTTCTGGGATTTGACTGAATTATTTCATTCCATGGTTTTTTATCTAATTGGTATTTTATTATCATTCATAAGAGTATAACTATATCTTTGCAGTATCACAGGATACCACTTTTATCCTATTAAAGCCTGTTTTGCAGAAATATTAATACATTTTTAATATTTTAGAATTTTAAAGAGATGATTTCAAAAATTATAATGAATTATTCATTTTTCACCTGTGAAAACCTTTACCTTCATACATATAAATATAAGTTTTGTTGTCTAGTTATTATCTACCCATTTGCCATGTCTATATCTTGAATTCTTATCTTGGCTACACAAAATATGGATTTTTTTCGGATTACAATCAAGCTTAGCATTACTATCAGGAATTCAGCATATTCAACTAAATATTCAATAACAATTGAAATAGGTTAGCTGAATATTTTTACTTAGAGAATTAATGAAGTATAAAAATCAGTTCAAATAGTGAGCATTAGCCAATTCCTCTTCTCCATTCACCTATGGAATGTTCTGAAAAGATCTTTGTTTAATAATAGACTAACTGGTTTAACTTATCTATATACAAAGTCGTTTCTTTAAATTAGTACTTTTGAAATATGAGCTGCAATATTTAATGACTATTCAGCATTTTTTTCATAAATAAAGAAAAATGAAACCAAAATATTTATAAGTACAATACTACTTTTTTATTAAAATTTTTCATTTACCTAAGCAAACACATATTAAAATATTTTCTTTTATGTAAAAACCCTACAGCTGTCACATTTTACATTTAATGTTACTTTTAGAATTATAAAGAATAAACATTTTTACAAAAAAAATGATAATAATAATAGTATCATCATCATCATCATCATTATTATTATAGCATATGTTGTATGAAAAATAATCAGATCTAAGTTTGCATTTATTTAAAAATAGAAACAAACGAAAAAAAACTTTGAAAGACAAGCCTTAAAATAAGAAGCAATAAAATTTATTTTTTCTTAAAAATCGTATTTATGTCTAGTACTTTTAATTGTGATATGCTTAGGTTACCATGGTAATATATAATATATTAATAACTGAAAAGATATAAAAATAAGAAAAGTAAAGTTTGTCATACGAAAATAAAAATAAATGGAGATCAATTCAGAAATAAAATGTCATAAAGGAGCTATAAATTCTTATCAAGAGATTTAGAATTTTTCTTCTAAATTGGTGGTATTTAATTATTTATCAACCTTAGCTTAGAGGGTAAAAGAGTAGAAAATACCTCAAACTCATCATCGTTTTTATATGAGGACTATTGGAGAGGCTTTGAATGGGTTAATATTAATAAGACTATTTTACCTTGTTTTTACATAAAATAAATAGAAATCTAGTAATAATGTATGTTAATGAAGGCAATAATTATTATTTACTGTAGGCATTATTATTATAGCCCTTTCAAATTAAATGCATTTATGATCTGAAGCATAAAGTTGTGTATATAAAAGTAAAAATTATTAGTTTTTTTTAACCTCATAAAGACTTGTGATTTTAATACGATAGTTGAGTAATATGAAAAGATAAAAGAAATTATTGAAGAAATAAAAATTATTAATAAAGTTCAATATAGTTTTAAAATAATAGAATATAATCCCATACAATAAAAGTAATTGATCCCAGAAGCACATTTACAAAACGGTTTGTTTATTCAATGAAACATTGAAATACACATACTTAGGGATACTATTTAGCACAACCATTTAAATAAAATAAATAATAAAAAATCAAAAACACATGTATAAAAATACAGATAAAATTACTCTATTAGATTTAATTCTTATTGTACTATATATGCAAATTTGAACTAAATCAATTTTTAAAACCCATATAAATCATGCTATTTTTTGATCAATACATATTACTAAGGTTTCAAGTGTTAACATGATATACAACATTAACTGCTTAATCTAAAAAAATTTTTGATCATCTGTGAATGCTATCTTTCATCTTATTTTTTGAAAAGCATCACCCATATATCTCTAATAGTTTTACTATTTACTACTTAGAAATTATTTTTTTCTGACACACAAATTAGATTTTTAATTTTTTTTTACAAGTTTGTCATTAAAATTAGTAAATAGAATAATTTAAAAATATATATTTACAGCACTTTTACTAGTAATATATTTAACCAATGGTATTTAGCATAACATTTATGTTTGTTGATGTAACCATTTCATATTTAGCATTATAATGGGAATTGCTTATTTTACATTAGTAAACATAAAAATTATTTTTTTAAGAATAATTTTCTAAATAATTTCATTAATTTAATATGTTTTCATATATGTAATAATATTTTTCTAATTAAACTAAAAATAATTTTATTTTGTTACAAATTTTATTTAAATTGAAATTCATTTATATGAAAAATCGATTATATAACTTAAGTTTCAATTTAATTATATTTAATTATTGTTCAAAAGGTATTGTAAATGTTTAATTATTAATTTTGCATTTGGCTGCAGAGGGTGCATGAAAGAAAGTACAGTAATTAAATTTTAAATGTAATATTAATGCTTTAATTTATGAAATTATATATATATATATCATTTTTAATTTTATTAAAGTATATATTATTGAAAAAATAAATCTAATATCTTGGCTACTATATAAGGATCAACTGATCTGATATTTGATAAGACAAATACAGCAATATCTAGAGATCAGAGGCCTTTGAAAAATTAAGCCATTAATTTAAATTAAATGAATTAAATTCATAATTAATCATTAAAAGCATTCTCATTGAGAAGTCATTATAGTATTTGTATGCAGAATAAGATGGTTATTTCAAAGAAACCATTGTATATTATGACTTATATTAAGACATAATTTATACTCATATTGGAAACCAAATACTATTTGGTAGCAAATCAAATTATTTAGAGAACTAAAGCATCACATAAATAATATTTACAACTGTTAGATCTTTATTTCTAAATTATTCAGTGCTATTTTTTTTTAAAAAAAAGCTTTTTCATAAGCTATGCCAAGAGGTTACATAAGTCCAACAAAAATCACAGTTACATTCAATCTGATTTTATACAAAAAAGATTTTGATTATTTCATTTGAAAATATAAAAAATATAATGGATTTTAGTATTAAACATAATTTTTATAGTCAATAAGCACAGACATAATTGGTTTTATTGTGATAAGAATTAATAATAAATCAATTTTTTATCTCACATAATAGGACAAAACAAAAGCAACTATCTAATCTTGAGCCATCTATTTTTCATTGATTACTCAGTCTTAATGTAGATTGCATTAAAAGAGAAAACTTTTTTTTTTACCAGAGAAGAATCCATTCCATTCTTATAAAAGTAGCATTAAATGAAAATACAACTTTATTATTGCCTCAGAATTATTTAAATATGTACAGTTAATAGATCATATTTTTGAAGAACTTTTTTTTTTCAATAACAGAATAAAATTAACTGCTCTCAGACTAAATGGTTATTTGTGCTCAAAAGTTAGAGTAAAAACATTTGTAGTGAATTAAACCTATAAATATCTTAAGCAATAAACTATATTTTATAGTCAAGACTTCACCATACTATTAATTCATCACAGAGAAGCTTAATTCTTTATCATTAGTTATAAAGATTGAAGAGAGATTACCAAACATAGCAAAAAATATATAACACAGAACATTGTTGTTTTTTAAATTACATAATCAATAATGGAAATAATAATATAAAATTAGAATAAAAGTTGTAATTACTCTTGATAAAGTAGAATAATATTTTGTGATCTATAGATAATAAACTCATACATGAGACATATGTAGAGTTGAGATATAAACAATAAAATTAGAAGAATAAAAGTTGAAGACTATAAAAGGAATTTAAGTAATAATAAAAGAAATAAGTTAGAAGATTAAAATTAATAATGTAGACATTTGCTGAAGAGAGGAAATGATAATGATTTTTTTTACAAAAAAAAATTATAAAAAAAAGAGAAATTGAATTGACATGTACTTTAGAATAAGAGAAATATGAAAAATTATGCTTTAGGAATGGAAGATAAGATAATTAGATAGAAGTAAAAGAGTTATTAATAATTTTAAAAAAGGGAAGATTTATGACAGTATAACAGAAAAATAAAAAAAATGTTTAAATATGTAGTCTGGTATTTCAAAAAATAACTAATGATGATAATAGTATTATCCAAATTAGCTATGTCATAATAGGTGAAGATTAATTTATTTAATGAAAAGAATATGCAGCCTATATGTATTATGTTGTTAAAACTAAATTTAAAAAAACACAATAATTATAATACTCATACTATGCACATAATTTCCAAAACAAGTTGCAAAAAAAAAAAAAAAAACGTGTTTGCTAATGGTGTAAAATCTTCTATCTTATAATGTTTGTGATTATTGGAAACATTTCATTATTATAAGATTAAAATGGTAATAAATAATAACTATTAAATTGCCATACAGTTATGTTATAGTCCTAGGTATATATACATACCACAGCCACAGACTTGAGCCAGGTAAAACTTGTAATTTTTTTCAAAATAGTACTTAAGAATTTTCTTTCAAATAGTCAGCCCAAAATCAATCTTATTATCTATCCAATAGTGTCCACAACAAGGATGGAAAAGCATTTAAGCCCTTACCAATTCATAAACCTAATATGATGTTATATCTTTTTTTGAGTTAGATAATAAATCCAGATTTTTATTCTACATTTTCTAGAGATTTTTATTTGATTAAAATACAAAAACATAGAAATTGAAATTTATACTTTTTTTTTTGCAGTGATAGAAAAACAAACTGAACTTACTCTATGAGTAAATGTGCAGGATTGCAAAATTCTTTTACAATATCATATTGTAATAAAATTATATAGGAAAGCTAACTTTATTAGACTAAATTTTCTTTATAGATTTGGTTTTAAATATAGCTGATTTTGTTATGAAATATATTTAATATTTTTTTTAAAAAATCAACTAGTTTTGGGATGCTTCCTTTAGTAATGGAGGAAATGTTTTAGCTTATGGAAGTACTGGCATATTAAATGGTACTGCTTTAATTATTGCCAATAGCAGGTTATTCTACAAAAAAAAAAAATTAACATATACAACACAGAAGGTTTTGCATCCATCCAAATGAATATTTACAAAGTAGTTAGAAGTATGAACCAATTTTCTACATTGAGTTGACTCTTTGATGAAGTTGAAAGTATAGATGAAAATGAGTTAATCAATGACTCAGATATTTTAAGTCTTGACATTACCTAAGTCAGCTTTCTTAATACACATAATCTATGCAGTAAGTTGCTGTTGTTTTCAGAAAATAAACAGTTTGGATTATTTTTCACTACCTTTCTGTTTCCTTTCAGTGAGGCTTTTATTTTGTAGTTGTTATTTGAAAGCCTTTTTACTATGTATCAACATTATAATATTATCAAGCCTTTTTACAAAGTTTCAATTATATATATATATATATACTTTTTAAATTTTCATAAAGAATAAAACCAATGAATTATGATATATTAAACATTCTTTTCATCGACTAATAAAAATTAAAAAAAACATAAAATAGCTAAAAACTAAATTTTATTAGATTTTTATACACATTAAAAGATTAATATCAAAGTGTACATCAAAGATAAAAAGGTTACTTTACTAAAATACTATTTTCTCAACAAAGTGATTTAATGAAAATCTTCCGCATCATTATATAATAAATATATTCTAAATTTAAATTTAAATAAAAATGTACAACTATTATTATTTTGATTAATTAGAGCAAATTTCATAAAAAATATAAAATGCTTGTAAGATAAAAATTTCAAGAAAATGACTACCAGCAATTCAGATAACAAACAGAAATAGTATAAGAAAATAATCAGATAGACAAATTCTTAGGCAAAAAGGTTACAAGGAAAGTCAACTCAAAAAGGCAATTCAGGTAAAATATAAAATGAAAAGTATTCAAATTGTTTGCCAATTGAAAGGTCATGTAATGTTTTAATATTGGAAGTGATGTAATTTAGCATTTTCTACTCTTAAAAATAAGTATGACCAACAAATAATCACAATGTCTGAATATTTGGTAGTATTAACATAGACAGTATTTTATTTTAATATTGTGCAGATTGCAGCTGGTTTGAAAGTTACAACTCTTCCCTTAAATGGTGTTACATATAACAGGTTCATAGGTTTTGATTAGTGAATAGATATGCACTTATACATGGTTAAATGTTAAGACCTAGTATTTAAGGCACAAGTTTGGATATAACATGTTTCATAAGAAAATATAAGAGATGAGATACCACACTTCCAAAGTCTATGTTGATGATGTTGTAAAAATAATTTTTAAATTGTAACTAAAAATAAAACCAATAAATTATCTATTTAATAGTATATATATAATAAAGGCAAATTTGCAATATTTTAAAGTTTATTTTCAAATTTCAACACTACTAATTCTGAATATATCTCTCATATATGTGACCCTAAATGCAATTTTTTGATGTGATATGTGCAGAGTGAAAAATATTTAAATATGAATATATATTTTTTAGTTTATCATGTCTTTAAATCTAATAAAATATTCATCATCATCATAATTTTCAAACATTATTGATGCAGTATAAGATGAAGATCTCTTCATTCAATCCAGTTTCTCTAATCTCTAACCTCTCTTCTCCTCATTACCCTAGCACATTTCTTTATTTCATCCATCCATTTTACATGTGGTCTCTTTCTTAGTCTTTTACAATCTCTTGGAATCCAGGTTAAGATTTCAATGGTCCATCTATTATTCTCTCTTCCAAAAATATATTTATATCAACTCTAATCTCTTAATTCTTTCACTGATGTCAGTAACACCTGTTCGTTCTCTCATGCATATATTTTGTTTTTATTTCTTCTTGATATCCTAACATACATCTCTCCATTCTTTGATGAGTAGTCTGAAGTCTTTCTGTTGCTATTCAGTTAAGTATCAAACTCACAGATTCATAAGTAAAAACTGGAAAACACATTTATTTAAAACGTTCCTTTTTAAACATATAGTCATACTTCTTTTTAATAATATTAAATTATTTCTATCAAAGAACATCAACAAGTTTATTTCTATGATTAATTTTATTTATTTTGTTTACATCTGTAGTAATCATCTGACCAAGACATATGGAATTGTTAATTTCATCTAACTCATCATTATCAATGTGTATTTTCTTCTTTTTGAGACAATCCACTAAGCATTATTTTAGTGTTTTTAACATTTACCTTTAGTTCTTCTTTCCTACTTTCATCTGATAACTCTTGCAGCATTTCCTGAAACTCTGAAGCATTATTTTCAAGAACAATTACATCATTTAAAAAATCTACATGACTTAAATAATCTCCATTTACTTTTACACCCTTAGCTTCTCATTATAATCCACAAAACTGTTTTTGAACAACTGATGCAAATAAAATTTTGGAGATATGAAATCACTTTGTTATATACCTTTTTCATTAACCAATATTAATCTTCCTAGTATCATTAAATAGTCTAAGAGTTGCTGTTATTTTTATAAATATTGTTCATAGTATGATGATATTCTGGAATTATACCTTAATGACTCAATGCCTTAATCACTGAAAAAACTCTTATAGAATAAAATGCCTTTTCAATGAAAGCTATAAATCCAAATAATAATGGAAAGTCATATTTACTGGTCATTTTTATAACTTCTCTCAATAGTTGGACATAATCTACTGCACTAAAATAACTTTTAAATCCAATTTGGTCTTTTGGTTGATTAAAATTCAAAGATTGCTGTAGACTAGTTGTAATTATATGGTAAAAATTTTGTATAGAACTGATAAGAGAGATGATAGGTATGAAATTTCTAATATCTTTTTTATCATCTTTTTTAAAATATTAATATTAATAGTGCATTATTTCAATCATCTCATACATCCTTATTATTTAGACATTTGGTATATAACTTTTCCAAAAAGTGTTCTATTGCTTCATCCATTTTGTTTTAAGATATCTAATATAATTCCATCATTATATGGAGCCTTTTCCTACTTTATAGATTTAATTGCATGTCTCATTTTTTCATTTAAAATCATGGGCGATCCAAAAGATATAGCAGTTAAATAACAAGAAAATGTTCATAGAGACAATATTATAAATAAAATAAGCTTTTTAAATAGAGCATGTAATCAAAAAAAAAATTAAAAAAAAAATTATGCGTAAAGATCAATACTGAAAAACTATTATTATTATATCACATGATCTAACTAATGGTTTAGCATGAAATAAGTATATTGGTGATTATTTATCTTTCAGCATATATGTGTTCAAGTGTATCAGTGTTATGAGATAGTGCGGAGAGTGCTGGGTCATGTGAAAGTCTGTGCTCATATACCCTATATATTACATATATAGACACAGGTATATAATAAGCTTGTGTGTTTCAGTTATTACATAATAGAAATGTCTGCCCATCCCTTGTATATGTATTAAATGGATTATGTCCTGTACATGAGGAGTCAGATTGACCTTAGATCAAAATGGGTATGACAAGAATCTCAGCCTCAGGGTGGCCTTTGAGCATTCCATTATCAGATTTTCAATTGGATGGACGGTTAAAGAGTTGGAGTGTGAAATGGATTGAAGCCTGTCCATTAAAGTATGAAGATTGGCTATCTTAATATATATCTGAGCACTTATAGCATATATGTGTAGAGATGGTAATCTGAACCAACTGATGATTGCTGGTTTAGCATGAAATACGTATATTGGTAATTATTTATCTTTCGGCATATATATGTTCAAGTGTATCAGTGTTATGAGTGTGGAGAGTGGTGGGTCATGTGAAAGTCTGTGCTCATATACCCTATATAATAAATAATATAGTGCACAGAATATTTTTAATTTAAATTCATCTCAAAATAATTCAGATTTTTTTTTTTCTAAAAGTATTTAATAGTTTTTCAGAACTATAGTAGATAAAATTCCTTTTTTTAACTCTGAGGTATTAAAAAATAAACCATTAAAATATTGAAGTTAGGGAATAGAAGAAAAAGAATCCCCTCCCGCATACTTCAAAAAATTCCATAAAGCTGATACTGGTATTAAATGATTACGATTATGAATCTTAATAACATAAATTACTTATATACAATTTAAAATGTGTTATAAAATGTTGGGCAAACTAATAACAACGATAAACATGCATTGATGTTTGGTCATAATATTTTATTGTTTACTTATATCTATTCTAAATTCAAATAGAAATTTTAATATAATATCTAATTCTCTATAGATAAATATATAAAAAATTATTATTTATAATAGATTAATACTTTTTGTATTGGTGTAAATATTACGTTAGCAGTATTATATATTTATATTAATGATTATAGAAATATCACCTTACATGATTTAGTGCAATTATAAAATGGCAGATTCATTACCTAAAGATACCTGGATCACAGCCCTTTCACTTTCAGGGTTTAAATGTAATTTGATCTTCTGAGCATGAGCTATTTAATCAATATTTATAAAAGTTATTATAGCAATATATATAGGGGATTTGAAACCCAGACTTTCAAGCAACCTTCAACTATCCACACTGTCTCATACTACTGATACACATGACCACACACATATAGAAAAGATAAATAATCATCAATATATGTATTTCATGTCATGTGTATCAGTGGTATGAGATAGTGTGGGTAGTTGAAGGTTGCTTGAAAGTCTGGGTTCAAATTCCCTATACTTACAATTAAGTTCCAGATATAAGAATGTCTTTATTTCAAATCTTCTAGCAATATATATATATTTCACAATATATATATATATATATATATATATATTGTATTGTGAAATGATACATATATTGTACCAGTCAAAACATGTTTATCCATCTAACATGAGCTGGAACTCACAAAATGTACTTCGAATCCAGTCAAATCCGAGATTTAGGTCAGGGCCAGCCTGAATTCAAACCCACTCTCTAAGCCTCAGATCAAACATCTACTGGATAACATAATAGTGATGGCACATGAGAATTAATTTTAATGCGGCTCACTAGCAAAGTGGAAAAGACAATGAGACATCTATTAACTATGACTAAACTAAAATATATATAAGCATGGCTGTACTTTTGGAAGTGGAGAAAAGAGGAATTTGAACTACTGAGACAAGTTGGATAATAAAAATTAGTTTAATATAGTGACAAATTGTTTACATATATTTATAAATTAATTGCAAACAGTATGAGCATGAATGAGCAAACGGTTGATCATTACATAGTGTCATTCATGCTATTATTTCTCATATGCTCTTTATGAGCTAAATGATATATTATAAATAAGCACACATCTTTGGTGGGTCCAATATTAAGATGCCAATCAACTATTAGAACGAATTACATATGACCATTAACACTTTGATTTACAGTTCTGCAACATGGTGACTAACATATTACTTCAGGAAGCATTCTGGGATTCATTACAGATATAATATAAACTATTTTCACACCATTACGGTTGTGAAAATAAATAAAATACATTTGAAAACATATTTGATTATATGACAAAATACTTAATGAAAATTCTGTTAATTAGTCCCCAAGGCATATAGATACTCTTAAAAACAAAAATAAGTTATGACGATGGGATTGTATAAGATTGAAATAAATTTAATTAATAAAACTAGTAGTAGTTGGCATTTATATATATTTCAAGCAGAGAGCAATTTTAATATTAGAGCATTAAAACTGGGTCATGAAGCAAAAGAAATAATAATATGAAGAACTTTGTGGTGCTGACATAATAACCAAGAAATAACAGGAAAAGTCATGCTTCTGGATGAAAGATGAAGTGGATAGGCATGCTGCAGAAATCGCTGATGTGCAGGCCTTTTTGTACAAAGAAAGTGGATAGGCATAGCATGTGCCAGACTTAGGGAATCACCACCAGAGGCCTTTTTATATGAAATAAATCTATGGGTTCGAACTTGTTGCAATCCCCAGATTAGAAGATTAGAAGCATGTAATATATATACATACATATATATATATGAAGGTAGGCCAAATGTCAGTAACACAGTAATGATAAATGTCACTAATGACATTCAATAAGTTTTACTGCTTTAAAATGAATGATCCTTATTTGAATGTCATAATTTAGATAAATTATGCACTATGTCACTATAATATATATATATATATATATATATATATATATATATATGGAAGATTTCATTTAATAAAATATACATTAAGATTTGACCCCCTCCTTTTCTCTTATTTAAAATAAATCAATCCCACCCTCATAGATTTTATAATAACTGGAATATTTAAGTACTGTATTTGATATTTTAAGAGTAAATAAAAAAAAGACTAGTAGTTATATAGAAAATGAATAATCGGTTACCTTTTCAAAATTGAATAACATTTATAAAATAAATAAGGTTTTAAAGCATTAATTAGCTTGAGTTTTGGATTCACCCTGGATAGAAAATCCAGAGTTAAACAAATATACATTTTTTATATTAAAACATAAATAAAATGTTGGCTCGTAAAACAATCTGTGAGTGTATTAATTAATAATGCATTATATTGTAAGGGGACATTAATTCATGGAGGTTTACTTAAAAAGAAAAAAAAAGATTTTAGAAATTCAACTCATCAGATTGCATGAGTCTGGCATATTAATAATAAAACAAACATATAAATAAATGACCGCACCAGAAATAAAGAAAGTTAGAGCATATGAGAGAGAATTAAATTTATAGAAATCATTTGAGAGCAATTACATATTAGAAAAGTTACAAAATTAAATTATACATTAGGAGAAATTGATAGTAGAGTTTGAGATTAGTTAGACTAGTTTTACTTGTGGCTTGAAAATTTACCTTGCACTATTTTAAGAGTCCATATTTTTTTAAGTCTGCTCATGCATGGCAATTGGTTCTTAAATAACAGCTAGCTTTTATTCAGCATACTAAAGTTCTTAGGTCAGGATTTTACTTCACTCTTGGGCAGCAGAATGGTATGGCCATGGAAGATGATGACCCAACAGGGCCAGGAAGGGTAGTGGACTTACTACTACATCATTTTCAGTTTCATAATGATGAGTAGTATGTTAACAATACAGTTCTCTCAATAGAAGCTAATCTGTTGGTGATTTAAAATATGGCCATTTTATACTCTGCTCAGGTATTTCTGGAATGCTTTTAATTACTTAGTTTTAGCTTAAAATCTAATCTCTAATCTAACAGAAATTTTACATTTTCTTTATTGATTGTTTTAGAAGATGCAACAGTAAGATAATGTCCAAAAATAATATTCAAATCTATTTCCAGATTAGAAATAGATTTGACAAAATGTTTATAACAAAAGTACAATCTTTAATCTTAATCCCCATGTTATTTTAAGTAAAAACTTTAATTAAAAATATCTTCCCCAAATTAAAACAATAGTGTTTCCAACCCTTTAATTATTTTTAGACAATTAATGTTTGAATCTTGGATTTTATCAAATATACAGTTTAATAAGAAAAAAAAGTACTTTAAAAAGAAAAAATTGTATAAATGACATATAATAAAATATTTACAAAAAATCAATATTTTGTTAATATTTTGCTCGTATATATATATATGAGCCGCACCTATGTATTTTAATAAAAAAAAATCAAAATTAATAATAATAATATGTTATTGAAAGTTAAAATTTATACATTTAGGTGCGCATCTCAAATATATACATGAAATATATATTGCAAAAGATCAATAAATCTACCTTTATTTTAAAAAAATCATTTGTTGTTTTTAGAAAAAATCTCTTTGATTTAATGTTTATATATGGAGTATTATTATTTGTTTATGGTTATTAGTTATAGTTATTGTTGTTTGGATTTATTATTTTATTTATTTGTTGATGGTACATCACTTTAAATATTTAATTGTTATTATTATTATTATTTTTAATGGTGAGATTTTTAATAGTAATACTTATATGTTCTATTTATTATAGATAAATAAAGACATATAAATTGTTAATTATAAAAAAGATTATTTTATTTGTAGTGATTATTAAAAAAATGCAATGTTATTATTTATGTATATATATATTTTAAAGCTATCAAATAAAATTTTCAATTTAATATTTTTTTATATGATTGATATTTTTATTTTTTGAATGTTAATTGTTTAAAAAAACATATGTAACAATGTTTTTCAAAACTGCATTTTCTGTTGCACATGAGAACAACAACAACAACAGAAAAAAGAGGCCATTATTATTAAGGTAGTTATTAAAAGAAACTGAAGGAAAAAAGCTAATTATACATTTATTTTCAGTATCTTCATTTGTCAAGATAATTGGATAAAATACTGTAATAAACACATAAACAATGATTGGCTAATATATATATTGCAGCCAGGGGGCTGCACTATTTCTTTTCTTTTATCCCAAGGCAATTTAAAAAGAAAAACAGGGCAAAATTTCAACACATGAATTTCACTGCGTCTTAAGTTGAAATTTGATATGGTTATCTAGGAGTCTATAATAGTAAATTCAGTAACAAGTCAGAAGCAACTAGAATCAATATATTGGATTCAACATTTCAATTTATTTATTTATTTTTCAAGGAGAGAAATCTTTAAACAAATGGAATATATACATATGCATTTGGAAACTGATAATTTTCTCTAACGTGATATTTTCTTCAAAATTTAATATAATGCATTCTAATATTAAAAAAAATATAAGAGAATAAAATAATGGAACAAGTTGACTTTTGAAAAGAAAAATAAATAAGTTGAACTTTGAAAAGGTAATAAATAACTTTATTAATGTAAATGATATGTTTATATATATATATAATTTTTGAGAACGATATTCATTTTCTTTTTATTTTTTATTTTTAATTAGAAAAATGAAACGTTTTTATAAATATAATTCTGTTTTATTTAAACGTTTTGTTTAAAAAAAGCAAATGTTTAATAAATGTCAAAATTAACACTTAAGTATTAGAAATTTGTAAGTAAAGCTTTAAGTTTAGGTTGTATATGGGTTATTATATATATATATTTTAATAAGTGAAATTTATATTTGCAAATTTTATTATTAAAAGTTTTATTATTTATATAATTTAATTTTTTTTTAATATTATTTATTTATTAGATAATTAGATATGTTCTTAGGGATGGATCTTAGATTGAGTTAATTTATTGAGGGTTACATATCAATTAGAAATCATCATTATATTTATATATATTTTTGTGTGTGTACATATATAAGATAACAAATAACAAAATTAAGTGAGATAAGTTCCATATTCATATTAAGTTATAAGTTAGCACTAAATTCCTAAATAGTCAAAGATATGTTATATTTATAGGCCTGAGTGAGCCTCATTATAAATAATAATAAAAGTATCCAATGCTTGTAGAAATAAGTATAGCCCAAAAGTAGATATAATATATAAATCTTTTATAATGTAGTGGAGTAAATTTTGATGATTTCTTTTGATTTAATGATACTTAAATGATTAACCTAGCCTTGAGAGCATATCTATTATCTATTTTATTAATGTACAATATTTTACCAGTCAATTATTCACTTATTTATTTATCTATTTTCATTTTCACTTCATATAGTAATTCTTATGCAAACATAAACAATAATTCATATATTTGCTGTATATAATATACTTTTATTTTTTTAAATTTTTTTTTAAAATTTGAATATTTGGAAATATAAATATTGGTTTGTGTTCATATTAATGTATACTTGTTGAGCACAAATATGTCTTCGTCTATTTAACATATATACTTATTGCAAGTATATATGTATTATTATTATTTTTTTTGCATTAGGGTTTGTATTTAAAAAACTATTTAAAACACTGATACTACTTAAAAATCAAACCATAATATAGAAATAAAGGATGTACTATTTGTTTTATAAGTAATGCCTTTGTATTTTATTTGGAAGAATATTAATATTTGTTTTTAGTGCCAGAGTCATTATGAAGTTTATTAAATTCACAACCTAATAGAGAATAATCTCATATTTCAATTATTATTTAGTTTTTAGGTCACTTATCAAGCCAATGTTCATCAATATGTTTAAATATACATCAGTTTACTTGTGTAATATGTATATTGGATTCCATTAAAATTCCCTTTGTTTCTGGTATGTATATATATATATATATATATATATATATATATATATATATATATATATATATATATATATATATTATTAGTTAATCATATTAACCCTGAGAATAAATTATAATGATAGGTCTTATTATTGCTCTGTATGATTTTGGATTTATTTCATGTATAGCTAGTTGGAAGTGCATATTAACAATTTATTTAAATATAATTGGGATAATTTTATCTTTCTTCATTTAAATTATATAATTTATTATATATGGCTTTCTCAACAATTGGATTCATTTATATTGTTAAGATCTTTCTTTATATGTATATTCCAATCTATTATATTTGTCATCAACATTTTGGGCATTCTTTTCTCAGTATATGTGTATGATATGCTATGTTTATATTATTTAAATTGGATGATAAATACGTTCTATTACATTTGGCACCATCAACGTGCAGACATGATTAATTAAGGACTGTTGATAGTCATTCCATTATATTTGATGCCTAAAATGTGAGGTTTGATTCATTACGATTCATTTATGAGGATAGAGCAATCGTGATTCAATTACATTTGGCTTTCCCAATGATTGGGGCCATTTCAATTGGTGATAGGCATTCCATTACATTTTGGCACCAACGTTCTTCATATGTGTATTTTTGTTTGAGATCATTTACCTTACATATATTCCATTACACATATATACACGATTAAAGGAGCGAGATGAGATATAAGGTTTGAACACAGGTTAGTAGATGGAACTATGAAGCTCGATCTTAAACTAAGATTGACTGCTTCAATATATATATATAGTGCTTCTAATATATATATATATATAAACTTTTTATCTTTAAAATAATCAATTGTTCAAATGTTTACCTACAAACAAAAATAAATTTTAATCTAGTTGTTGCAAAATTAAAAACAAATAACAGTTGTCAAAAACTGCAAAATGAATCAAATTTATCTTTCAAAAGTGTTTTATTCATTCATTGCTAAAAAAATATATATTTATAACATTTGTTTACATTTTTTCCTTTGTTCACACACAATATTCAATGTTAAAAATACAATTAAAAACAATTAAATACTATATTATTACACAGGGTCAGAACTATATGAACAATGCAAAGATTACATGTGGTTCATAGCAATTACATATATAAACATAAATTTTCTAATTTTTAAATGAATTAAGTTTGTCATGTTATAATTTTGAATACTGAGAGAGAATTGACCAGGTTTCTATATATATTTTCTATTCAGCAACTTTTGTATCTCTTTCTTTTATTATTTCAAGCTTGTCTCTAAATGCATTTGAATATATTCTTAGTTGTTATTGTAAACAAATAGGCATCTTGGACATCACATTGGATATAGAAGAAAAACAC
Source organism: Epiperipatus broadwayi (assembly GCA_028023455.1). Classification (NCBI taxonomy): domain Eukaryota; kingdom Metazoa; phylum Onychophora; class Udeonychophora; order Euonychophora; family Peripatidae; genus Epiperipatus; species Epiperipatus broadwayi. The sequence continues at coordinate 3,727,728 of JAQFVV010012396.1, forward strand.
TGGTATATATGTGTAAAAAAAACTTTACTCAAATTTTCAGAGATATTTAATATCTATATTTATATTTTTAAATATATATATATCTGATATTTCAACTCTAACCTTATCAAGACTAGGGGAAGAAAGAGATTGTGTTTCTGATTTCTTTTTGCAAAAAATACAGTAATCTTCATATATGTGAATATGACTTTATATGTTGTAAAAATTGTTGGAAAGTAAGGCCTCCAAGTTCAATTTTGCCAGGAAATCAAAAAACTTAGGTTCAAGTGACTAGTATCTAAATTGGTGGCATAGTTGTTTATTTGTCAAGTTAAGTAAAATGAATCAAATTTATGTGTTAATTTATGAAAATATTTAGTTTGAATCAAAAATTTAAAATAGAAGATATGATAAACTATGATACTTGTATAAATTTTAAAAACTATTTTATAAAACAATCAAGGTATTTTCTGAATTAAATGTTTATTTTTTTAAAAAAATCTTTGTAGATATTATACATTAATAAAATTTACTATAAAATTGACTAAGTTAAAAATAAAGTAGGAATAAAAGTAATGTTTTTAATTTGGATGCTGCACCATTTGATTCAAAATTTTAGGATTTTTTTTAAATTTTAGTTTTTCTTAATATTAAAGTTAAAGATGGTCTTTAAGTGCAAATTTGCATTGGTTTCGTTTTAAATTCCATATTGCTAAGGGCAAAAGTAGAAAAATCTGGATATGAGGATTCAAATGCACTATCAACTGATAATCACTAGTCATTTTATCTTAAAATAAAAGAGTCTTGATAAGGGAGCCTTTTTTGTTTATATATTTTTAAATTTGTTTTGTACCTTACAATAAGCATTATTTGCAAAACAAAAATTTGGATTATGCGCTCATATCATTGCACACAAGCAATCAGGTTTTAATTGTATCTAATACTTTGCAGCAGTTAATATAATTTCAAGTTGTTTTAGCTAATTTTTCATTTTGCATTAAGTATGCTCATACTAATTTTGCTCCTAACTCATTCAATTGTACATCGGTAAGAACAGCTAAATCTAAGCCAATAGTAAAATTGCTCTGCTAATATACTTTTACAATTACATAAACTATTGCTAATTGATTTCAGATAATAATATGGTGTTGAGTGAACTCAAACACAATGCCTTAAAGAAGAATATGTGATATAAAATGTTAAACCATTATAAAGATATCATAATAATAATAATAATAATAATAATAATAATAATAATAATAATAATAATAATAATAATAATAATAATGGTGATGATGATGATGATGATATAGCTGGATGTCTTCTGGTGTTGTTGCCAGTGGTGAAGATGTGAGTGCACCAGAAGGCATACAGGGTGAAACTTATTGCACATGCTGTGGGAGGATTATCTTCTGATAGGATCAAATTAGCTGTTATTATAGTTGTAACTGGTCATCTGTATGTAGTTAGCATCATAATCCTCATTTGGTTGAGGGCTTGACAATCACTGCTGAAAGAAATGTTGTTGAGTTTCCTCTGCTGCATTATATAAGATGCAGAATTGATTTATATTATTATATAGATAGTGATACCAAAGAAAATATGATGTTGGCAATGCATTTAAGTTAAGACAAACTATTCTAGCACATGTGCATGTGTGGCACAACTGTTTCCAAAAGCTATTAATATAAAATAGATAACTAAAAACAAACGAGCTAAGCACTTTTAAAGGATCTTGCCTTCATAATCATAGCTTGCTACTACGTTTAATGATATGCAAATATGCTAATTCCATTTCTTCAATAAAGCTCATTTGTTTTTAGTTATCTATTTTATATTAATAGCTTTTGGGAACAGTTGCACCACACATGCACACATGCTAGAATATATATATTTTCCAAAAGTAAAAAATTATTTGACTTAAAACAAACTAGGAAATCGAAAAATTTAAGTTCCAGGAATCATTTTTTGAAGAAGCATGGGAGAAGGATAATCTTTGTTGGCCTCTGGATATACCATAACATATGTTTTCCAATATGCTTATTTATTAGTCAGTTGGATACTGGTGTAATTGATTGGTAAAGTATGGTTAGAAATGTGGCTGATATAGGGGGAGGTCTATCAACAGGGATTACTTATAACAGTAATCATAGTGCTGGAAACTTTTGAACAACTGATGTAATTGAATTTATGATTTTTTTTAATATAGAACACTTGGATACTGTGGAGGCCCAGACCATTATTAATAGTTTTTCCTGCCCTGTAGTAGCTTATTGCAGATAGAGAAGATGGCAAAATTAAACGATTTTGAAAATTTAACAATGACAAATAATATGTGATCTTAGTCATTATGAGTATATTAAATAAGTGAATTTTAGCATAAAGGAAGACATAAGCTTTGAAGAGGGAGTTGGTAATCTGTGTGGCATTTCCTTTAAGCTTGTTTTGTAAGGTGTTCTTTATCAATAAGCTCCAAAAAATCAAGGCCTAGGACAGCAATACTGCACATCCAGATATTTTTTCTGCCACCTGGTCACACTAAAGCAACCATCCAGTCTATATTAGGTCATAATACAACAATAACCACATTGAATAGCATTCAATGGTTACCATCCATTACTCTCAATAAAACTCATCTTCACTAACTGCCTTCAACTCCATCCAACATCAGACTACAAAATTTACTCCTCATCTACCATATTCTACCAGATGTCACCATATGGAATTCTGCTTAGAATTGACTTTGTTCTTTGTACAACACCCATAGCTTGATTTTATGCAACGTAAATTATAGGTTACCTCCCTAGTATACTACAAGATTAACAATTAAAAAAACAATAATCAAGATTAATTTAGTGATTGTAATTAACTTTTAATATGACACCAGATTTTATAAACTTTAATGACTAAACTCGATATCCATCTCTGTATCAAAACTAGTAGCAGCATTTGTAAAAAATATACCTTGAAATCTGATTATTGTAACCCTTGAAATTAATCTGTATAAAAACCTGTACAACATGGTTGCACCAACCCTTACAATCAATGTTATGTAATCCAATGTAACCCAAAAGATTAGTAAAGATTATTGTTGAAACATCATCATCATCACAATATTAATAATCATCATCATCAACTTTGGACATGCATGATGAAATCATCAATTTCTTTGTTTCTTCAACTCCAAAATGTTCTGAATATGAGACATTTTTTTATAAATTAGAAAATACAATCAAAATAAGAAAAATTCAATGGAAAAATTTTATTCATGTATAATTTGATTAAGTATCAATTTGATTTAATGTCAAAGTTCATGGTATCTTAAAGCTTCTTGCTGACAACAATATGCAAAAGAATAAATACTTTTCTTATTCTTTTTTTTCATATCCTTAGAAAATAGAACAATATAAACAATTCATTTTATGTCTATGAATCATTCAAGATTTTTTTACTGTTACTCTAACCAGTATGCATTTGCAGTGAGTTTTTTGATTGTTGATCTCCTTATTATTGATTACTGATAAAAAAAACTTATAAATAGTTTTAATATCTTTATCATCAATTCTCAAATCATCTATGGTTTGCAGATTTTAATGTTATCCATAATTTCATGTGTTTACCATGTTTTAATTTATCATAACAAATTATTGATGTTTTCTTTATTTTCAGTGATAATATTATTATCAAAATTAAGTTTATCACTGAAAATTCTATATTTTATTCAATAATCAAACATTTATTTTATAATAAAAATATATTTATTGGTACCCTACATCCATTTTATATGGTTCCAAAACCATCAGTGAATATAAGAAATTTGTGGATAGTATTAAAATCTATATAATATATAATTTAAAATGTACACATAAATAATACACATATTTTTAATATATGTAAACATATGTACATATTTATATTTAATTTTAAAAGAACATATATACATTAAGCCATCAACAAAAGAATTTAAAAAAAAAACCTGAAAGCTATACAGTATGTTTTTAACACATATGTGCATATATTAAAACTATATGTATATATACCTAGCAATAATACAAATATATAAATATTAAGACATCATCAAAACAATTAACAAAAAATACTATACTGTACAGTATATGATTTAAGCACATATATTTGTATCTGCTGCCATTTTAAACAATATATACATGCTTATAATACAAATACTTAAAAATTGCTTATATAAGTAGGATATTAATAAATCACAAAATTTAATATTTTTATTTCATTCTCTTTATGATCAATATATATATATATATATATATATTTCCCAAAAGGGGCGCTTCCCCCCCACCCCCCCAACAGGAGGTAGGATTTTTTTTTTTAAAAAAAAAAAAAAAGTAACAAATTACTTCCCTCTTCTCCTCCTCCCCCCCCCCCCATCCTCGTTTGCTTTCTTTCTTCCTGGCGGGGGGGGGGGAGAGAAAACAAAACCAAACCCCCCCCCTCCTCTTTTTTAGAAATGCTTCTACCATCTTCTCGTTGGTTGTTTTTTCTGTCTTGTCTGGTCTCTCCCCCCCCCCCCCCCCCCCCTACATTGTTTTTATGTGTGTGCATCTCTCCCTAAATCACAAACCAACTAAATTCAATCTCTTTTATATCATATATATAAAAAAAAAAATATTAAAAAAAAAATTAAAAAAAAACAAATACACCAACCATCTATTCATCTTTTATTTCTTTTTATAGATCTCAAACACAACCCCCACCCAAAAACCACCTAACTTTTCTAAAATTAATATAAAAAAAAAAAAAAAAAATACATATCATTACCTCCTCCCCCCCTCCCTCCCCTCATTGGTTTATATATATATTTATATATATATATATATATATATATATATATAATATATATATATATATATATGTTTAAGCAAATACTTATAGAAATATAAAAATATCAACAGCTGCTTTTCTCAAGATAGATTTTAGCAACCATAGTATTAAACAGTGGTAATGCAAATTAAAATTCGAAAAACCAAAACATAATTTTTTAGTAATTCTAATTTTTTATCAAATATTTTTTATGTTATCATACATAAGGAAAATAAACAAGGCAAAACTCTCCATACAGTAGTGCCACCCTATGCCAACCAGAGTAATCAATGGATGCCAGAAGGCTTGTGCATAAAATTCCTACCTAGTACCTACTCATCCAATATCCCCAGACTAGTTTCTGGCTTGTGGCATTCATCAGTGATTACTCTGGTTGGCACAGGCTGGCACTACAGCATGGAGAGTTTTGCCTTGTTTAATAAGAATTATATGCTAGTATGAGATAGTGATCATGTGATAAGGAAAATAGCAGATTTGGGATAATGGCTAAGAGAGTTCTACTACAATTAAGCTTATTATATTGCCATTTACATTTTTAATGACACTGAAATTATTTTTATAATTATTTATTAACAATGACTTGCATATGTATTACTTTTTAAATTATAAATATTATAATATTGACTTTAATAAATGCAAATGTTTAGTAATATATTAACATAATTTGAATTATATGCAAATAAATTGAAACATAAAAGTTTTTGCATAAAAAAAATATTACAGTAGACTGAAACTCAAGATTCAATATGAGTTATTTTTAAAATGATTTGAATAAATTTATTTGTATTTTTTTTTCTAAAAGCTTAAAGAAAATTATATTTTAGTTGTAATATAGATTTATTGTATTATTCTTCCATTGATTTAAAAAAAAGAAGAATAAAACTGCTAAATGGCAAACAATTGTATTTAATTGCATAAACATATAGATTAGTTATTGTGTTTTTTTACTGTTAAGATTTAATATTTAGCTAAAATTATTTGTTATTAAAAAATAGTCAATATAAAATTTATTCATTTAAAAATGAAAAAAAAAATCTAGTAAAAATTTAATAAAATATGTTTGAAAATCAAATAAAAAAATCAGCTGTTTATTTGAAGAATTTTCTAAATAAAAAAAATTATCAATTTTTTTTTTTTTTATGAAAACTTTGTAAAAATGTGAGAAAATATTATGTAAATGAAAACAACAATATTTTTTTGAAAATTTAGTTTTTTTTAAATATCTAAACTTTTAATAACTTGCTTTCTAGATATATATGTGTGTAAATAGTTATTTATATATAGCAGACAAAAGCAGACACAACCTTGCATAATTCAGTGCAGTAATTGAGTGACAAATTCACAAATTAAAGAGTTCTTGAAACAATTTTTTTTTTAAATATCATTAAGGCTACAACCTTAAAACTATGTGCTGGAAAAACGACAGTAGGGACCTCTGCAAATCTTTAACACAAGATTTATTTAAAAGACAGCATGCTTGTCTTTTAAATAAATCTTGTGTTAAAGATTTGCAGAGGTCTCTACTGTCATTTTTTCAGGTGGATAGTTTTAAGATTGTAGCCTTAATATATATTACTTTAAGTATGTGCTTTATAAATATAATTATTATAAATATCATTAATTAAATGGAACTACTTTACTCAATCTGTCACCTGAGTGAGTGAACATTATATAATCTCCTGAGATAATACTAAATACCTTTTGGATTATAACTGGCATACATAGTCAAGTACATAATCTACATTAACATTTTTAAATTGCACTTTTAAGCTACAAACTGACACAGTTAGAACAATAAAACAAAAATGCTGCTACCTTACATAACATCAATTGCTAGGAAATATTATAAAATATTTGCTGAGTCCTTCAAATTAGGATTCCACACCCCACCTTCAACAAATAGAATGATAAACAATACCAAAGACAAAATACCTTCTAATCAAATAATCCAAGCAGTTTAGAAAATTATATGCCCAACCAATGGATGTATAGCAAAATTCTATGGAGAGACTTGTGCCAACATTACCACCAGAACATCTCAACATCACTATTTATACAGGAGAGCTCTAAACAATACTGAAAACAAATCCTTATACACCTGGGTCTCATTTTATATGGTAGATAGGTTCTCAAAAAATGCGCACAAAAGAAATCACACAAAAATAGACTTAATTTACCTTAAAAAATGGGGGATACGTACTGTAATTTTCCAAAAATCACATAAAAGCAAAGCAACAACATAAAATTACTTTAAAATTTGTATAAAAAAAATAAGAAAATAAAATATGACTAATAAAAAATTTTAAATTTGGGAAAAATTGATACAAGACAAACTTTTTATATTAATTACAGTATTTAATTATATTCAAAACAATATATTTTTATGCGTAATTTACATTTTTTTCATACATGTACAGCAGGGGTCCCTAACCCTATGCCTGCAGGCACCATGATGCCCACAGACTATTCTGCCATTATCTAAACATGATAAAAAATTATTTATCTGATACAAAGAAATTTGATTTTTAAAATTTCTTATAAATTATTGTATTATATTGTAATAAAATGTTAAAATTTTATTTTTGAAATAAATATTTTTTTGTACATCATGTGTATTATTAACAATATCCAACTATAAATTTACATTGAAAAAATAAATGGTGCCCACCACATGCTCTTAAGTGCAAAAAGGTTGGGACCACTGATGTATAGTATTTTAATTAGTATTGCTTGCTGTTTGAGACATCTGATTCATCATGATGTGATGTGATGTGAGGTACTGTAGCTTCTCCTTAAATGAAGTTAAAATGAAATACAACTAAAATGTTTTCCAATCGCTATTGATTCTTCCCATTTTGATAAGTGATCTAAAATTGAAATTTTTGTTTCCAAAGAAATTCATTTTCTTGGGTGTTTTTTTCTCTTTATTAGAGTAAACTAAAAGTTTAAAATAAAAATAAGAACTTAGACTTAAGATAATAAAAAGACACTGACTCACCACTGTTGGGAAAAATTTAATTAAAACTAACAATTAAAAATTAAATTCTTATTTTTGTCTTTAATTTTTTAATTTTCAATTCTGTTTAAAAATAAAATTTTATCATTTCACATCACCTTGTTATGTAATTTTTAAATTGTTAATTACAATTAAAAATCAGATTTTAATTGTCAAATTTAATAGTGCCCACCACTGTTACTCACTTTTTAAAAATAAACTTGTGGACCCTAAATGATTAATTGATTATGCACTCATTTTACAAAAAGCAAAAATTGAACATGATTTAAAATGCAAAAACAACATACTTCATATAGGCATCTGTAATGTTTGAACAGATTTACATTATAATCTTGTAAAATTTATTATTTGCGGAAACAAAATGATTAATTAATTATGTACTCTTTTTATAAAAAGCAAAAATAGAACGTGATTTAAAATGCAAAAACAACAACAAACATAAATATATCAAATTTATTACAACAAACATAGTATTTTTTATCTATAACATTTGAACAGATTTACATTATAGTCTTGTACAATTTAATGTGTGTATATAAAATGGGGAAATTCTGACTTTAAGTGAATTATAAACTTCTTTATTACATAAAATCTATTGCAGTACTATTATAAAGTGCTGAAAATATTGAAATTATTAGATGGAAGTCGAACTCCGATAATGCGCTATTACTTTAAATTTATAATATTTAAAGTAATAGTGCATTATTGGAGCTCGACTTCTGATCTAATAATTTTTATCGCATAAAAGAAAACTGCATACAAAGATATTAAGAAGAATCATGAAGAGCATAACTTCAAAATTGCATTAAATAAATCTGCATAAAACAAGACCCGGGTGTACTTTGGCACCAAAAAAAAAACAACAGCCCATGTGTTCAAACCCACTCTGGCAAGGGCACTGTGCACTGAATGTAATAATATGAAATGAAAGCTAAAGGAGACATGCTTTATTGCAAATGACAATTATGCAATAAACCAAAATGAATCATGCTTTGCAATCTCCAAAAATGGTCTTTATGAAAGAAAACTTTGAATAAATTTTGCATAAATTACTGATAAGCTTTGCTTAAACTCTCAATGTAAGCAAATACTCCCAAGATAGGCTATGAATATGGTGACCTAAGTTCTCTGAAATCACTAAGACTTATAATTCTTTTCTAATAATACTAAGATTCAATTTTTTGTGTAAAGTATTATTTAAAACTTACCACTCAAAGATGAAATAAAAACAAGGATTTTGGTAACATTTTTAGCAGCGACAGTTCATTATGAGGTAAATGACTCTCTAATTCTTTTCTACAAAGTCTTAATTTTGTACAAAGATTCAAAACTTCTTTACTTCATTATCTCATCTGAAATTAAAACACTTCTAAGTACACTTACTATCTTTTTTTAGTATAAGGTCAAAGAAAACCTAAGATCATTAATTCCACTCTAGTTTTGTTGTTAAAACTGCAAATACTTCAATGTATATGATTTAATTTTTACAGGGCAATTTTAAATGAATATTAAAAAAAATAGTATATTTTTAAAAGACAAATATTATTTAAATATATAAAAATGTACTATCACTTTATTTATTCATTATTTTGTTAAAACAAACAAACATGATGCGATCTATTAATTAAAAAACAACAACACATACACAATACAAAAAGAAAAACCACTATAATAATCACTATTATGTTTTCTAATTTTGTTTATTCTAAATTAATAAAGATAGTTTTAATTTTTTCTTTAAAAACATTAGACAGCACCAACATTTTTCTCCATTCTTGAGCCTTCTCTGTAAGCAATAAATATTATATTATAACTCCAAACAGAATCAGGGGTAGTTTCTATCTAAGTGACATTGCTTAGTTAGAAGAATTGCTTTTGGCTCTGAAAAAGAAAGTCAATAAATTTGAAACTGGTCTGCAATCTATTTGATATTTATTGATTAGTTATACTTACAGAGAAAGTTCTGGGATAAAGAGAAATGCTGTTAAACACGAATTGAATTAAAGCTAAATAAATATCATGATTTGTTTGATCTGTTAAACACATTTTATTATTCTTATTCTTTTATAATACTGAATCTAAACAATATCATTAAATAATAACTCCAAAACAGTAATCGTAGCTCTACTTTCTAATCTTATAGTTTTAAGTTTTTTTCTCTCCACATTTTGAGAGATATTTAACATGTAAGTTTTATCAGTACCTATGCCTTGGTACCATATTTTATGTTTATTATGACACAGTAGTATTATGTTAAATAGAAGATTACAAATGTTTAATATCTCATAAATAAATTGAAGTGTAAATCTTTGTTCACCAGACAGCATCTCTATTATTAAGCCAACTGTTCAACACCTTTTCTAAATAAGTTTTATTTTGCTACATTTATTATTTGTTTCATGTCATGCTTATCTATAGTGTTTTAAATGTATTGTAGCAGTTATACTAATGACAGCACTATTAAAATAACCATATTATTAGTTGCACAGCCCTGTGTGGGTTATAGTGTAATGGTAGAATGGAAGATTGGAACTCAATTCCAGGAACCATGCGAGAACTCTGAAATTTACAGTACTTGGATTTCTCATACACTTCTAAGCAAGAAATAATATTTACTATATTTTTTATTCGCGTCTAAAGTGTCAAGTAAAGGATAAACGGTCATACTTAAACTTCCATTTAAGTCATTCTTTAATAACTAACTATAGAATTATTTTTTAATGATTTTTTAAAAGTAATTTATTTGCTATGTATATTACATTGATATTATAAAAATCAAATAAAAAAATAACTTTAAATATATATAGGCTAATAAGAAAAGTCTGAAAAGACATTATACTTTTTATAAAATAAAATGATCAGAATTTTAATGTTTCAAGTGTTTTGTTTCTTAAAAATTTAAATTGTAGTAACTTTTTTTTATATTGTATATTTTTTTTTCTTTTTCTAAGCAACTATTGACCCAAGAATGTCTAGAATGAGGAAATTAAACAAATTAAGAACATAATCACAAAGTCTAATGTTCATTATTAGAATAACTGAAGCAAAATAATTTGTTTTAACCAAGATCTAATTGTTTTAGTTTAAATAGAGTTGTGTTGTTTTTTTTTAAAAAAAAAACATTTTATTTTAACATGGAATCATCGTGCAAAAAAGAAAAATAATTAAATATTTTTTGAATGATAGCAAGATAAAGTTAAAAAAATAATATTGATTAAAGAATAACAATTTGTATAATTATTTTTGATTATATATATATAAGCTTCTGAAAGTTACAAAAGTCATTTATAATCTTCAACAGATACACTTTAAACATGCTTATGTGACAGCCAATCAGATGTAATAATTATATCACATGGACCTCTCAATTCTCAAACACAAGTCAGAACTATAAGAAAAAGATGGGAGCCATCTTCTTCTATGCCTCAATTTATATATAAATAAGCCAGACTCAAGCATTTTGAACTGAGAGTCACAGTTCAAATGCTTCAGTCTGGCTTATTTATATATAAATTGAGGCATAGAAGAAGATGGGTTCCATCTTTTTCTTATAGTTCTGACTTGTGTTTGAGAATTGAGAGGTCCATGTGATGTCATTATTACATCTGACTGGCTGTCACATAAGCATGTTTAAAGCTATCTGTTGAAGGTTTTAGCTTTCACGTTATTACAATGTTATCTGTTTGTGCTTAATAAATTTGATATAAAAGTCATTTATATATAAATATTTATGTTTGGCCAATAACATTTTACTTTATTTTAATATTTTTTTAAAATATACAGTGTAATACTTTATATACTACACAAATGTTGGCTAATTCTTTTGTATACTAATCAAAAACAAAGAAAAAAATGAGAACATTAAACTTCATATATTTACTCTAAAGCATCATTTTTTTAGCAGTGTCTTTTTAAATGTCATATTGCCATGTTTGACACTCTCATTGAAGTAATTGCTATCAATCACATTTAAAAACTAAACAAGGGAAAATCATGTGGAAAATACTTTTTCATTTTTTTTTTAAAAAAAAAACTTAAATATTTCTTTTGACATTAGTTCAAAGCTTTATCTTAAAAATCATAACAATTCTACAAAATCTAAAAAAAATCATAAAGTTCCTTGTTTATGTGATAAAATGAACCCACCATTAATGTAATTACTAATAAGAAAAAAAAAGTCTATTCTGATTTTACTCATTTGTGTAAGAATGAACAATCCATTCGTAAAATAATGAAATAAAAAAATTATCTTTTTAACTACTGCTTGTGCTTCTGAAACAACTGGAGTTTTATCTGCAGTTTAATAATGTTTTTATTAAACCTGAAAAAATTATGAATTTGCTAGTGGAAGATATGAATTGAAAAATATTCCATTTGCATTTAAAAAATTTTAAATCTGAAAACTTATAAGAATCAACTAAAAATGACTTTGAACTATATATTACAGACAAGTTTATACATTATATTGCTTATAATACTTCATTCATATACACTTTAATGCAACTAATTTTTTTAAAAAACTTCTTTATTTTTTTACAGTTTCGACTGTCCAGCAGTCTTCATCAGAGCTCTAGCTTCCTCTCAGTTTTACTGCTTTAAAAGCAGTAAAGCTGAGATGAAGCTAGAGCTCTTATGAAGACTGCTGGACAGTCGAAACTGTAAAAAAATAAAGAAGTTTTTAAAAAAATTAATTGCATTAAAATGTATATGAATGAAGTATTATAAGTAATATAAATGATTATATGAAGATATGCAAAGAAAGTGAAGGAGAAGAATAAGAGAGTAAGTTTATACATTCAGAAACCAATACAGACTTAACCTTAAAATTTAGAATTGCAAAAACTTTCATTAGTTCAGAAATCTATAATGTAAGGTCTCAATAGCTGAATATGTTTAGATAATTAATGTTAAAAAATTTTAATAAAAAAATATTAATGTTTTAGCAAATTGCATGGTTGAAAACTATTTATCAGATTGAGATTTTAGTTGTAACTATTATGATTAAATGTCAATAGCAATATTAAACTTATTATTCAAAATAAAATACACTTCTGTCCTTGCATAATACAAACTTTTATTAAGTTTGATGTTATGAAAAAAAATACATGTTTTTTTGTTTTCTTACATTCATTTTTTAATAAATATATTATGTTTATATACAGATTTTGTCTGAATATATTTGTCTTTTAGAAGTAAATTAGCCTGATAAAAATATAAATAATATCAAGATAAGAAATTCATTTTAACAATAAATTTATCATTTTTACTATTTTTAACTGAAAACATAAATTTTAATATTTTTAAATTATTTTAAATTAGTTTTAATAAAATATATAACTAACATAAATATTTGATTAAGAGTAATTTTTTTCATGTTACATGTTTTCTAGACTGTTGATATAAAACATTATTGCCATTTTTTAATTTGAAAACTTGATATTTTATTTTGATGATCATCTTTATTATTTGAACATACACTTTTAATAAAATTTTTGTAAAACATAAAGATTTGATGAAGACATTTTTTAATTAAAAATAGAATTGAAGAAAAATGCACAAAAACGAGCAAAAGATGCTAGCAATTCATGAGTGTATTTTAAAATAAAATGCTGAAAAATTCAAATATTAAAATTTCTGATGAAGTTTCAATCTTTTAATAAAGATCAACAATATGCTTTTGTCAGAATTAAAAAAAACAAAGAAAAGAGATATTCTCCAAACAATATTTAAGTCATGCTAAAACTGACTATTTGAATAAAATGCTCATAATGATTTATAGTCATTAATGAATTAACCTTTCAATTATTTTATGATTTATAACTAGAACAAAAAAATTGATTTTATGTGTAAAGACAAACACCCACAACTGTATACACAAAGGAAATTTAATGAGCTCTCTCAATTTATTATTCCATTTTCTTTTTCATAATTGCATTTTTTTTTGCACTGTAATCTTAAACATTTTGTGATTTTGTGCAGTGAGAGTGGCAAACTTTCAAGCTCAATCTGCATGTTTCATGTCCCAACCCTCTCACTTCCAGTAAATTCCTGAAGAATTAACCATTTGTCTATTTTAATTATTTTTAAATTAAGTTGGATCATAAGTATAGTGTTTATATACAGGACAACATTGTATATAAATTAGGGTTATTATCTGATAATCTACATTACTTATTAAGAACTTTTGAAACAAATGTATCAGATATAATTGTATCATTAAAAATGTGCTTTTTTGAAATTAGTATTTCAAACAAGTTGAAAAACTATACATATTGATAGAATGGTAACTCGGGTTCAAATTTTAGAATGATTAAACATTCCAATACAAGAATATATATATATAATTTATGGTTAGCTACTTTAGATGGCATATAACATTTGAAATTTAAGAAAAATAACTTCATTTAACCGATGCCATTAATGTTATAATTACTTTACTTAGTTGGTAGTATTATTTTGCTACTTTTACTACATTAAAATACATAGAGCATTGCTTAAGTATATTTAGCCTCTCTTTCTTTTAGTGCTATTTCCTTTCAAAGAAAGAATCCAAAAGTTAGGCAGGTGATTCTTGATTAAATACATCAATTTATAAAGTGTATTAAATATTTTATCTTATTAATATCTACACATACTTGTGTTAAATATTTGATAGATCTGTTTAGCAAAAATATGTATATGTATATGAAGTAAAATATTAAATTAAAGACTGATAAATAAAAAAAATTAAATAAAAAACATTTTATATTAAAAGCAATTAAACTTCATACTTAGTTATATGGAATAAATGGGAAAATTCGACTTTTTAAATGGCCTACTGCAGAACAAAAGAATTTTCAGAATTTCGCTAAAAAACAAACAGTGAAAGAAATGGGATACCAACTAAATTAGTCAAATAACAGATAGTAAGAGTTTATGGATTGCTTCCTTGCTTTATTCTTTTAATGAAGATTAGCTAAATATTTATTTACTAGCTAAAAATGGATAGCTAAATTAGCTACAGGTAGCTAATTAGAACAAAATTCTTCTTGAAATTAGGGAGGAATTCCAAACTTTACCTAACCCTGTATGTGAATTCCAATTCAGGGCAGATAAATGTATTAACAATTGTGCTATAAAACTATTTAACAATTATAAATTCAAATTTAATAAAAATGTATAGGAATAAATTTCAGCTATTTATGTCAATTCAAAAGACTTATTGACAGAATGTGCCTACTATTTTGAATGAAACATATAAAGATTTTATTTTACTAATTAACGTTCAAAAAGTTCAAGATCTTTATTAGACTCAGATAGAAGAAAAAATTCTCAACATCTCAACTTGAGAATATAAGCCAATTTATAACATATCTCAATAGCATTATAAGTAGAAAAGTGGACGTAGATATTGTGGCACAGATTCCAATGTGCTGTTGTTGCTTTTAATAAATTAAAGATAGGATATTATATGACAGTAAAATAATTACTCTAATTAAATTATCTAGACATAAAATATATTAATGTAATAGAATTAGAAAAACCTTTTTTAAAAAAAATCTGTAAAATTTTAAATATACAAGGACGAGATATTAAAACCAAATAATATCTTCTTCAACTTTCTGGATGTGATATTATAGAATACATTCTGTAAGATCAGATCACATTTTCATTGGATTAAATATTTAAAATTAAAGAAAAGAGTGTTTTATGATGAACTTTAGCATGAGAAGGAGACCATAGTTACATTATACATATTTTTTAAAAGGACATTCTCTAAAAATATATAGAAAAATATTGAAATGTTAAATAAGGCACGGGGTGGAAAAGTTCAGAAAGAAAAGTTACCGAATAGGTTAAAAGGCAGCATCATAAAATATCAAGTTAACATTATAATGGAAAAACTTGTTCTATATGTGGATATATTTATTTAATCATCATAAAACTCATTTCTAATAGTGCATTGGCAATCTTAGTATGAAAATAATAACTTCTGATGATGATGATTAGAAATAGTCAAAAAGGGATAGAAATCATACTAATAAAGAAGACTGGGTCACTGATAAATATTCTTACTGGTAGATACACATTCCATATTAAATCCTATTTCATGAAAGTGAAAAAAACTGTCTAACCATCTGGGAATTCTTAATAAGTTAATAGTAACATAGCTTCTTCTTCTCCATCTTTTAAAAAGGGAATACCTCAGAGTGACAATTTATGTAAAAAGAAAAAATCTTTAAATCACAATAAAGAGCAGAAATAAATCCATTAGCAAATAACATTTGCCTATTTCAGTTTATAAATAAAATTCTATTAGAAGCAATTTATATTTCTCCATGTACATTAGACTCATTGACAAAGATCATAATCCTGAAATTAGTGTGGAATGTGGATAAAATAACATAGGGTATGGATATGAGTGCTAACATATAGTGTTATTTGATAAGTTAAGCCTACAATAGATAATCATAGAGATCAAGTAAAGAAACTTATTAACAAAATATAAAATGATTATTGTTGTTATTAAAATACTGAAGACATGATTACTGTTCTGGTGTCAGATCTCCATAACTATAATAGCACCTTGATTTGAATTTGAAATATTAAAGTGTTTTTAGATTTCAGGCTGTTAATCTTGATAGTTACAATAAGTAAAAGGTGATGTATAATGAAAGGTATATTAAGTCCATGTTTTGCAGTGACTTAATTTGTAAGCCCAAAATTAGTATATGATCTGGATATTATAGCTTTGAAAGTGAATATAGAAACACTGTCACTTAGGATTTATTGATTATGGAAATTGAAAATGTATAGCTTTAGAAAAACATTTATAAAATAAATTCTAACAACAGTAGTACTATTATTAATTAACTTAGATTTTTTATGAGTAATTATAAGATGAGAAACTACAAAAAAATTGAGTATAGGAGAAATACTTTTAATGACTACACTGCTATAATTCAGAGAGCAAGATGAAATTTTTTGTATTAAATATTTTAGAGCATATCTTTTTAATTATTATAGATGACTAAACCAGTCTTAGTCTTAGTCATTTAAAATTCAATAATAATAATGATGATGATGATGATGATGATGATGATGGTGATAATAATAATAATAATAATAATAATAATAATAATAATAATAATAATAATAATAGTAGTAGTAGTAGTAGTAGTAGTAGTAGTAGTAGTAGTAGAACAATTGAGGAAGTATCAATTTATGAATCTAATACTCCACAGCATATGCAAGCAGAAGACAACACTGAAGATAGCCCTGATGAAAAGGATAGCACTGACACCTCATCAGAAATTAATGACAATTTTAAAGTGACAGTCAGTAGACAAAGATTAAGAAAAGTAAAAAAGATTAAAATGAATGACAAATAAAATAAAAATAAAGAATTAAATGCAATGGATAAACAAAAAAGCAACCCTGAAAATAAAATGAAATCTCCATACATGCCAATTCACAAAAAAAAACTAAATATAATGATTCAAATGAAGATAATAATGCTCCAGAAGATGCAACCCCATTACATTGGACCTGTAAAAACTCTTGTAATTCTCAACTTTTACAAGAACAAGTCAAATACTTTGAAGGAATAAACAGTCACAAAAAAAGGCAGAACTAAAAAGGACATAGATTCTGAAGAAGTTAACATAGAGATGGATACAAATGCCGCTCAAATTTGACAGCTCTTCACTTGAGCCAACCAGCTCACTAGCAGAACAAAGAAATTCTGATTTAGAATATTAATACATCTACTCTCAAAATACAGAGACAGACTTTGAAGCACCATTTAAAATAGACTATCAAGATGAGTTACATAAATAACAATTATAGACTTTCAAACCAGGACATTTTTTTTGGTTTTAACCCCAAATGTGAAAATTATTATCATGTTTATGAACAAAAATGTGCACAACCAACTCAATAGAATTTCACTTTCATTGTTTTCACAGTGGTGTATTATTATAATTTTTGTTTTCTATATAACTTATTCCTATTACACTTTTACTAATATTAGTTGTCCCATTCATTATATAATAGACTATAAAATATATTTCTTCTATCATTTTATATAATTGATAATGTGGGTCTTTCTATTACAGCAGTCAATGAAAGGGGTATTAACTCTATCCAGCGAATATTTGCAATTAGCAATTGGATAAGACAATTCTCACCCCATATCCTTTTATCTACAGAGACAAAATGCTCAGTACATTCTACATTTAATCCAGAACTCTACTTTAGGAAATTTGGATACAGTAAATTTTCAACATCTGATATTGCTGCTGCTGGGGTAGGGATTCTCATCCATCATCATTCTCATTTTCAAACATTTAAGATTTTATACTTAGATCAGCATATATCATTCTTCTTTACTCTAAATTTAATAACTTTCTATTTGTATAATCAGCCAGTGTTAATTCACCAATTAATAAATAAAATAAATTTAATATTAGCTACAAATTCTTACCCAACTATAATCATGCGTGATTTTAACATGTCTTATAAGAATTTTACATTAAAGTACTTTCATTTAATTAATAAGAATCTCATGAGTGCTGAAGGTTTTTTTCCAACTAGCTCATTTCATTCTATACTAAAAAACACTCCTATATAATAGACCTTGTATTCTATTCACCAGATCTACATTTCATTATAAGTCCTTCCCTATGTCCTGTAACTTTCTCTGATAATTTAGCACTGAATGTGGAACTTGCAATATACATGCAGCATCAACCAATTCTTCCTCTAAATAAAACTACTCGTCTTCTATTAAAATCCACTACACCAGAAGCAGTTCTCTCTGAGATTTATATTTATTTTAAGAGGGTAAAAATACTATCTTTAAACCCAGTAGAGGCCTGGCTATCATTTATTACATAATCTCTTCAACTATTCAACATTATACTTCCAAAAATAGTTCTCCCACTAATCTTATTAATAAATTAGATACAATACACTTAAAACTAAAAAATACTTCATGTGACCCTTCTTCAGTTAAATCAATAATGTTTTTAAAACCAAGAATACAAACAAACCCAACTCATACTGGCTGATTATCTCTCTACAAAAAAGCAAAATTTTTTTTAGCTAATCCTCATAATTGGTCTAAAGGATATATTCGGTGGGCCTTAGGTTATACTCCCAAAAATTAACTCCTTCATCTATTATTTTTGATTCAAAAATGATTGCTGGGGAAGACATGACTCCACAAATATATTACCACTTTAAATCTAGACTCCAAAAATTTTTTTTTCCACAACTCTCTTCATTTCACTTTGGTTTTACCAAAGAAGAACATAACATAACAAAGTATAAAATTGCTCTCAAGTTGAACTCCATTCCAAACAATACACACCCAGGTACACATGCAATTCAAAATTTTTTATTATCACATCTTAGCCACTTTACTATCCCAATAGTACACAATATGATAAATTATCTCTCAAAACAAATACATAACATTGACCAACTTTATCCAGTATCACTGGTCCCTTTTCTAAAAAAAAATAAAATTTCTTCTCCTCTAGATAATCTATGCCCTATTTCAATGTCTCCTCTTATCATCAAACTAATAGAGTCTCTTTTAAAAGACAAAGTCAACCCCTAATACTTCCTGGGTTGTCTAAGTTTCAGTTTGCTAGAAAAGGATGTTCTACTTCTGAAGCACTTGTGTTATGTAAAATATTAATAGAGGATGTAAGACAGGCAAGAAAATCTGGACTTATTGCAATTCAATTAGACATACAGGCTGCATTTGATTCAGTGCCTGTGGACAAGATACTACAGGTAATTGTTCAACATAAAATTCCAATACCTATAATGTATGTTCTGGCAAACCTACTCATCAATAGAAAAATACACATTACTTTTAATGGAAAAATGTCCCCTGACTTTACTCCACACAATTCAATACCACAAGGCTCTCCCCTTAGTTCATTTTTTTATTACATATAATAACCCCCTCCTATTAGAACTAGAATCTAAATTGCCAGGAATATATGTACCCTTCATAAACCAATCCATCAATCATATTTCATACATGGATGATATAGTCATCTTTTTGCCATCCAAAATACATTTGCCTTTAATGTATACCATTTTAGAAAATTACTCTGCAGCTTATAGTTTAAAATTTAACAAAGAAAAAACATCTATTTAAAGTATTCTTTCTGGTAATCAAATTCATTCAGTTTGCAGTTCCCCTCCCCACAAATTTTTTTGTCTCCCAATTCATCTGTCTATGAATGCAATGAGAATTATAATACAAGAGCAATTAATAACTACAATTGAAAAGGTGACAACTTCACTTTCAAAAGCATATCTTTCATTACATAGTAAAATATCACTCATTAACGTATTAATTTTCCCAAAAATAAATTACTATGCACCTATCATTAAATTTACTAACTCATTTAATAAAAAAATTAACTCCTTTTGCACAAAACTCATATGGAATAATAAGGCAGTGGTAATACGCATCAAAAGTCTGCAAAAACATTCAAAACTGAATGGCCTGCCATTACACTGCATTTCAACATTCTATTACAAAAAAACTCATAATGCATTAATGAAACTTTATACGACATACGAAAATTTCCAAGTGTTTCTTCCAATATCACCTACAGACACTTCACCTACTATTAAAAATAAATTTATTAACAATCTAATAAAAACAATATTCAAACATAAAGTACCTGCTACAAACCTTTTCTCAACTAAAATTAAGTATTGGGAAGCACTTTACATAACAACTGATTCCAATCCCCTTGAATTTCCCATTAGCTTAATTAATATCTCGAATAAATCTTTAATTCAAAAATTTAAATTCTGGTATTTGAAACCTAAGTACTTAGATTTTCTAATAAAAATCAGCCTTAGAGCTTTACCTACCAATGCTTTTCTGGCTGGAAGATGGAGATCTCCAAACATAGATGCCATTTGTCAACTATGTAATAAAGAAGAAGAAACAATGGAACATTTTATTTTTCAGCGTACTTCCCTAAAACATATCGAGGACTAATTGCAGATATAATCCATAATCAAAAATGCTCATTGACAGTATTGATAGAAAATATTCAAAGAGGGTTGTTTTGAACAATAAGAATAACAATCTTTATACTATACACACTCTGGTTTATGATATGCCACTTTATATTCAATCCCACATCTCATAAACTTAAATCACTCTTTCTCAATAAGTTAGCAAAAATTAAAACAAGAGATGAGGCACTAGCTCCAATAGATATAATATCAGACACTTGAAGTTTGATCAAATTACCAACACCACTGTGAAATATGAATCACATATTGGCTGCACCTTAAGTGAGAGTTTTTGTTGTCATATATGTATTCAATATTGCTACTTATATTGATTAATTTTCTTCCTCATTTTTTCAACATTATTAATGTAAAAATATTTCATGTATATATAATACTTATTTTGTTAATAATTTTCAATTCTAAATTGTAGATCAGCTTTTGGAACATGTTTTAAAATTGTATTTTCATACATGTACTTATGATATCAAATAAAGTTCTTCAAAAGTAGTAGTAGTAGTAGTAGTAGTAGTAGTAGTAGTAGTAGTGGTAGTGGTAGTGGTAGTGGTGGTGGTGGCGGTGGTGGTAGCAGTAGCAGCAGCAGCAGCAGTAGCAGTAGAAGCAGCAGTAGCAGCAGCAGCAGCAATAGCAGTAGTAGTAGCAGTAGCAGCAGCAGCAGCAGTAGTAGTAGTAGTAGTAGTAGTAGTAGTAGTAGTAGTAGTAGTAGTAGTAGTAGTAGTAATAGTGCATTTTCAAATTAATTATTTTATTTCAGAATTTTTTTTTTAAAAAGGTAACTACTTAAATGTAGAAGAGTGATAAGAAAATGTGTATGTCCACACATTTTCAGATTTTTTACAGCTATCCTTTTTTTATTACTTAACATGATTATAGAGGTATAAATTAGGCATATATAAAAAGATAACTATATATAAACACACACATATGTAAATTATTATTTATGTGATTTCTGTGAACATTTTCAGTTTTAAGTTTTTTAAAAAATTCAAATATTTTAAACTTAATTCAATCTAATGATTTAAAAGATTTTAAATTTATAATTAGATTAAAATAATTTGCTTAGTAAATATATCATTATTGAAAAATAAGACTATAATACTTTTAATGGTTAAATTTAGCTGATAAAAATATCTTTATGAGAATACTTTTTATTATAAAAGTTCAAAAGTTTATTTGTTGTATCTTGAAAATAATCTCACAAAAACATAAAAATATTTAATATAATAAATTCTGAAATAGAAATAAGTAATAAAGGTCATGAAGTGCAAAAAATCAAAAGATTTTTAATAAGTAGAGTAATTATAGAAAGAAAGAAATGGGGTGAGAGGGAGAGATATAGAAAAAGAAGGGAAAAACGGAACATTTTAATATAAGCCAAATTAACTAAAGGATTGAACTAATAATCTTTAGCAACAGAATGAGGCATAATATAATAAAAAGTAAAAAAAAAAGTTCTTTAAACGCATTAATAATATATATAAACAATTACAGACAGCACCTTACAGTAGCAATCTAATTCCCAGATTTTCATTCGACTTATTATCCTGCTATCAACATCTTAGAATCAATTTTCTGATCAATGTTGTAAAAGTTATTTAAGTTTTTTCAAATTTGATTCCATATTTAAATTCAAAGTTAAGGCAAAAAGCATAAAACTATTTCATATCTTAACATCGAATGTTTTATATATATGACATGGCAGAAATCAATACCCAAACATTGATCATTACTTATATATTTAATGGCTTCTATCACTAAAGTTTTTTTTATATTTTGTTACGTTTGAAACCATATATACAGATAGATAACATCATATTTATTCTTCTTGAGTCAATAGATGCTATTAATTTTTAAAGAAAATAATTTTGAAAAGTGGAAATTGAATTACTAGTAAGAATTCTTTATGTGACTTCTATTTTACATTAAATAACAATTTTTTATACAAGACTTAATAAACTTTATTTCTAATAGTTACTTTTTTTTTTTTTTTAAACATTTCCTTTATTTAAGAATTTAACTTTTTTTTTTTTACAGCAAATATTATTATAGAATCTTTTAGCATATATATTATACCTTGATATGCAATAAAAGAAATATTTTAATTTTGTTTATTAAATATGACATTAAAAATCCAATAATCTCATGATTCATAATCATATAAAAACATATTTATCTTTGAAAGATGTTCTTACAGTATGAGAGAATATAAATTATCTAATGCTATATTCCGA
The DNA here is from genome assembly GCA_028023455.1 of Epiperipatus broadwayi. Classification (NCBI taxonomy): domain Eukaryota; kingdom Metazoa; phylum Onychophora; class Udeonychophora; order Euonychophora; family Peripatidae; genus Epiperipatus; species Epiperipatus broadwayi. The sequence goes on from JAQFVV010012396.1 coordinate 3,750,864, forward strand.
ACTTTTTGTACACTTTTAAAAGGCTTATCAAAGATAATTAATTACTTTATCAATTAATGTTTAAAAACTTAATGACTTTAAATAACTTTATTATTTACAATATATACGTTACATAGTTATTACTGTTTTATAGATTTCATAATGCCTTGTTTAATGGAACACAGTTATAGAATAGTGGTTCAGAAATGATTTCCAACTGAGTAAAAAAACTATAAAAATAATCTCAAACAACTAACTATGAAATTACAATTGTAATCATTAGACTCACTGATATAACAATTTGGTTATCAGATGAAAAAAAACCCAATAAAATAAATAACTGAACACAAAGAATGGACAGAAAATATCTTTTTGCATTGGAATTTAAAATCACTATTTCTATAGAAGTACTCTATCATGGATATATATGATCATTTTACAATATTGTTATACCTTTTTAAAGATAAAAGCAAATCTTAGGTTTATCACTCATAGAAGCATTTCCTTTTCTCCAGTAATTGTAAACCAGCATTATATCCAATTATACATTGGTTTATTTCTATATTCAATACAATAAAATTCATCTAATTAATATTTATTTGATCGGCCAGTAATAATTAGATACTTATTTAAACATCCAATTAATAATAAAATAGATATGCATTTTCAATCAATATGACGGCATTTAGATTGGTTAAAACTACAGTACTCGGAAAAAAAAATTATAATTCTAATTGAGATCTAAAAATTAAAAGATTCATCTTATTGAATCCAAACAACATATATATTTAAGGACAGTGGGGGTAGCGCTAACAATTTTACTATAAGCTCCTTCACAAATCTTTTACATAAAATAAGTATAAGAAAAATAGAAATTATTATTATCTTTTATTGTAAATAATTTTATTATTATTTAGTTGATTTAATGTTTTAATGTTTCTAAGGAATATATCTTATTCAAAGATTACTATAAAAAAAGATATATGACTTCATTGCTCAGGAGTTCATAAAATGTTTCATCACCAGACCTGCCAAATCAGAATCAATCCTGGGATTTTACAATTCCAAATCAGACCCTCTATCTACTGCACCAAACTGTGCAAGGTAAAAAAAATACTATAATTTTACATAAATCAATCAGAAATAGGTCAGTGGAAAATTATTCATTAAATTAGTTATCTAAATCTTTCTTATTAAAAATAATTTTTTTTTTTTTTTTGTTAAGTTAAACAAATATTAAACCTTATTTTATATTGGAATATTCTTTATACCCTTTGCAGTTTACCACTGTGGCACAAAAAGAACTAAGGATATCTTGCATAAAACTTAATTTGTCACTTCAGGGACTCAAATATCATATCAGTTCTACAGAAAGCCATGTGTCATTCAAGCATGTGGCCTTTGATTATGTGACATTCATTTGAATATTCATTAAATGATTTTAGACTAGTCAATTACAAACTTTTAAAATGTAAATTGCGGATCAAAATGTTTTAAAACCACTTTTAAAAAAAATTAAAAAGATTTTTTTTTTTTTGGCTGAAATTTTTTTTTTTAATTTTGCCATATATCGAATAATTAATTATTCAAAAAAATAAAAATCAAATGATTAGAATCTACTAGCAACGATGGTTACTAGGCTATTTTCCATAAGAAAATTAATCAACATTGAGAAACATATAAACTTCTTTAATCAAAAATGAAATTTTATTATTAGTGATTTATTGATACACACAAAAAATTTACACAATAATCAATAAAGATTGGTTACATTTAATGATAATAACAACAAATATATTCTTCCTGTCTCTCCCCCCCCCCCAACGAAATTTAAACTCAATAGTTAGCCGAATATAGTATAATATATGGATGTTGATACATTTATGTCTCAGATCATGGAAAATTTATATTTCATAAATAAACATTCGAAGTACATACATATACGTGCATAGTATATAACTCATAATATTTATGTATAAAACCTTAAAAAAAAATCGAAAGGTAAGTGGATGAAATTTCCCATAGTTATAAAAAAACGTGTGTCTAAAGATAGATCGGTTTCTAGTCATAATCCTGATTCATCCCATTTCCCATTAACTTACGTTATTGATTACTTTAAATTTATTTCCCATTATAATATATTTCGACTCTTATTCTCTTTCTGGATTTGCACATTCATACCCAACGCATACTCATGAGTACAGATATTATTCTGTGTGTGTGTTATTTTTCAACATTATGAAATCTTGTAGTAGATATTCATATATATATATATATATTCTAAGAATAATAAATAAAACTAAAAAAGTTTTTTTGTGTGTGTGATACCAAAAAAATTAATAAAAAACAAACAACACTTTAAAATATATACACATATAAGTTATGACATATAATAATAATAATACAATGCAATATATATATATAGTATTGATATAATCAATATCAAGCATTATTGAAAACCCTTTTTTTTTCTTAATAAGTGATGCTTCATTTACAGCTTCGGAAAGAGAGAAAAGAGAATGGATAATAATAATAATAAAATTGTTCAGAGTTATTGAGAAAAAGTTTGATATTGCCTGCTGTTTCCCAGTTTCTTTTTTTTTTTTCTGATGTAGAAACCATCTCAATGTAATGACTTTTATTTCAGCTGGGTTTATTTGATATTAATAATTTGGATTTGACCCCACACTATCATCTGAAACATGTAGATATATAAGTCACAATGGTTTATCTGGAAAAATTCCTTTGAATCCAGCCTTCTAATTTTACAGCGATGGTGATGATTATAGGACTCTTGAATAAGACTTGTTAATTTTCAGTCTGCATTCTTTAGGAACAATTGGCTTTAGTATTGCAATGGGCCCTTTCTTCTTTTTTTTTCTCTGCTCTGTTTGTAGACATGCCAATAGATAAATGGGTATTTCTTTTCTTTTTATACACTTTTTGAAGTTTCTAGATGTTTATTTGAATCTATAAATGGGAGATGTGAAGCAAAAGTTAGGTTGGAGTCCTTTTTGGTGTTTTATGATCAGCCATGGGTGCTTCTGGGTTTTCATACTCTACTTAAATTTTCAAATGTGCAAGAATTCTTGGATTACCCATGATCTTCTAACAAATAACACAGCATTTTGTTTGTAAAATCACCTCAAATATATATATATATAATTATCTGATGATTTGATTCTAAGTTGTTCATTTTTTATATGTCAAAGCGTTGACCAGGAAATGAACCTGGGCGGCCAGTTGCTTGGAAGGCAGCTATGCTAACCGTTAGACTAGCAATAATTTAAAAAAATCTCTTTTTCCCCAAATATATGTGATAACTTTGGTGACATCACAGCACTTTATCTATTGAAATATTTACAGCTCTGGATACCACCTGTTGTTTGCACAGTATCTTCATCAGTAAAACTGAGAGATAATTATTTGATAATGGATTTATTTCTTATTTTACTTTTTGATCTCTACTTTTTTTTTTTCAAAATTTATTCTTGGTGGTCTAAAACAATTAATCGTTTCTTTTTTAACTGCTTAATAATGTTTTTTTTTCTCTCTCCCTCTTTTTTAACACTGAAGGCATCTTTATCTTTAAAATTAAACTCATCTTTTCTCTCTCTTTTTACAAAAAATGGACTTAAAAAAAACCTTTTTACAAACAAAATATGAAATTATTAAAACCTCTTAATATATATTTGTCAATGTTTAGATTTGTGCTCGCTTATACATATACATGCATATACACACACATATAAAATCGGAAGAATTAGCAAAAACAAAGGCAGAAAAAATATATTGAATTAATAGATGATTGGTGAAAGCCAATTAAACAATATGAAAAGCTAAAGATTATGAGTACTATCAGAAATGAAAGTCATACACCGAATTAGTAATGAAAAGTATTAAAAAAATACTGTTAAGAAAAAAAAAATTATAACCTTTTATATATAAAAGAAATAGAAAAAGTTAATACGTAGATTTAGGGAAAAATGATGTATGAAATCTATAAATATAGACAATTATTTATATATGTTTAAAACTTGTAAATCTGAGATATAAATATATTCAGATGGATAAAACTACTGAGCTAAGTTATAATTATGGACTTACTGGAAATCTAAAACTGGAACAATAGCTTATTATTTCCTTATTAAAATTTCATTTTGCAGTAGATTGGTAAAATTATTCACAATATATACATTATCATCTACACCAGTCATAGTTTCAGCAATTCTTCCTATTTTTTATTATATGCTTAATGTTTTCACAACCATATCTTTCTTTAATTCATTTATCTTCTTCCCTTTACAATCTTAGTTCCTCTATAGATAGCTAATATATCATACTAAAATTAAAAAAAAAAAGACCCCCCCCTTTTTTTTTTGGAATTCTTAGCGTTGGGAGGAGTCTTTAAACTCAATACCCTATGTTATATTTATATATATATATAATTAATGGTGTAGTGATTAGTTCATCCACCTTTAATTCCGTTGATGGAGCTTGAATCTTGTTTCAAATTGGAAAATATTTTTGGCATCCAAACCAGCTGAGAGTTTTTTCTCTATAAGGATGTCCAATATTTGACATAGTTAATATTAATAAATAATATTCTTTATCTTCTTTGATTAAAGTATAAAAGAAAACATCCAGAAACTATCAGCATCCAGAAATTGGTTATCTCTGTTAAACTTTGGATATTTTTAGGTTTTTGCTCATATGCAGTCAGAGAAATATTTAAATGAAAATTAAATTATTAATTCTTTTTGTTTTTTTGTTTACATTGATACATGAGCATTGTGTAGTTGAGCACAGTGACAGAGTAAATTATTCACAGCTGAAAGTTTCAGGATTGATTCTTAGCTGAATAATATCATTAAAATAACTTGATATATATTACATGAATAGAATTTTTAAATGTTCATTAAGTAACTTCTGATATATTACAAACTTTTATATTCTGATTTCTAACTATAAAGTAATCCATAAGGTGCAGTGATTTGGATGGAAATGCATCAAATTTTTATAACAATTTCACTGCTTAAACAAAGTTTCAGTAATAGCCAATACATGTATTATACAAAAAAAATTAATAGAAACAGATCATTTCCTTCATAGAGTCAATTATCAAGTACATTTTAAAATCAATAGCTTTTTTATTAATCCTCCTAGAAATGCCTTGTATATATAGTTAAAAATTATCAAACTAACATTATTATTACTATTATCTTCTCCTCTATCATATTAACAATAATGATTTTATAATCTGCTAATCATTATGACTTAGCATGTATACAAACCTAATTAACACAACTTTTTAGGTTATTATACTTTCATGATAGGCAGAGGAAACTAAACAGATTCAAAACTATGGCATGAAGCCTAATTCCAAAGTAATTCGTTACTGTTTGTATATTCTTGTACAAAATTATAATATTATTTTCTATTAAACATGTTTTCATCTTTGCTTTCTCAATGTAAGATAAAAAAATTAAATATAAAAACCATTATGTGAGTAATTAAATGATGGAAAATATGATTGAAACACATATTCCAAGTTTAAAAGATTGTTTGTAATCTTTGGTAAATCAATATCATATCCTAAAAAAACATCATGAAGCATTCTTGTTTAGCATTGCTTATTAAATATTTCCTGTAAACCTTCATATTTAAAAATTATTACATTATATAAATAATTATAGACAATACTTTCATAAATGTTACATTCATTTTAAATTCAATAATAAGATGCCTGTGTTGATTGTTTGATATTTTTCCATTTACCATTTTTTTGCAAGGTAGGGGAATGATATTTACTCACTTGTTAACACTCTGCAGAAGCATAAATAATCATTCTCTTAATATTTGAGAAAAATAAAAATAAAAGAGAAAAAATAATTCAAAAGTTAATTTTAGATTTTATTAAAGATTCAAACATAGGTAGTTTAATAATAAAAAAGAAGGTTACTGTTTTAAACTACTAAAATAAATTTTAGACAATAATTATAATCAGTAGATTAATTTAAAAAAAATCTTAACTACAGAAAAATGATAATTAGAATATTAATTAACCTTTACTATAATCTTAAATTAATTACAACATTAATTAAATTGAAAAATATGACAGTTATACATGAAATAAATATATTAATTAAATAGAGGAAAGTATAAAAGGAAAAATATAGTGTAACTCAGAAGACTTTACACTACGGTGTACAAGAATTTCCAACCCAGGCAAATCTTGAAGAATGAATACATAAACTTAGGGACTTTTTTCAAGTCATTTTTATATCTTATTATTATTTTATGTACCATAGGATTTTATATACTATATAATTTATTGTGTTATATAAGAACAAATTTTATGTTAGATTTTATAAATACATGTTTTAATAAAAAATTCCTACTTAATTTATTTTTCTCATAAGTCATAGCATCAGCCAGGATTAAGCCAGGTCAACTGCTTGTAAAGCAGCTGCACTGCCCTCTTGACCACCAATGCTTGATTGCTACTTAATTTATTAAGATTAAATATCAACAGTCATGATAACAAAAATTTAGGTTAATAAATTCTCATATTAAATGAAAATTAATAAGCACAAATGTGTCTAAGAAATTAGAATTGTTGTTTGAAGCACAAATAAACAGATTATTTTATTTTGGTTACATTAAAATGTGTTCTATTTCATTTGAAGATTGATAGTAAAAAAAATGACCAGTCAAAACAATAATCAAATAACTTTATTGTGCTAGAGTTTATATGTAGTTTGAATATGAGATGTAATAGACCTAAGTGGAATCCATGAAACTAAGGCTCCAGGGTCTACTACAGCACCACTGAACTAAATTCTGCAATTAATTAACTACTGTGGGAGAAATTTGCTCTCCTACATGAGATCAAATTCGAAATATTTCTGACTATATTTCTTGTTAAGTATATATATATATTAAAAAAGAATAGAATAAAACTACTAAATCAAGTTCACATTTAAAAAAAATTCATTATAATTTATAAATTAAGATAATTGGAAGAAAAAACAACAGTCATGTAGATTAGATGAACGAAGGAAAAAATTAACGCATTTAAAATGTTTAAGAAACTTAAACACCATAAATGTAATAAATATTGGATCCAAAACGAATTATTACTATAAATAAAACAACATATATTCGACACACAGCATATACAGCTCTTGTTTTTGTAAAGCTTTCACGTTTACTGTTATATATATATAAACAAAAACCATCTTATCATACTAAGAGCTCTTTAAAATTGTAATGACATTTTAAAATTGAAAATCTATATTCAACTTTGTTAAGAATATAGCTGCATACTTTCTTTAACAAAATATCTATATTACTGAAAGTTGTTCGTTTGCTTTTATTTAATTTAGAACTAGTAACTATTAATTTTACATGGTAATGATTTTTCAGAACAAATATTTGTCTATAAATTATGTTTATAGAAATTCGTGAACGTTACATTTTTATTAATAACATGACACTCGTGATGAGAAAAATAATAATCTCATTAATTCTTTTAATCACATTATTTTTATATAGTAATAATAATAATGTCTGTTACATTAACAGCTTTATTAAATTTAGATTTTTTTTCATTCGTAATTATTAAAATGAATCATGCTTCTGTACATTTTACATCTGTTTACATGATTCGCTCAACTAAATTGCTTCAACGATTTACATTTTATTAGAATTAGCCAAATGATCTCTCATGATCCTTATTGAAATTCTTGAAATAAACTTTTTTCTTCTTCTTCTGTTAATGCAGATGCTCTTATTTTGATATTATAATTATGTAAATTTTTTAGATATGCAAATGACTATACTTAAAATCAAGAAATTTGAAAACTACATTAAAACATTACTAATACATCAAAATGTGAAGTGAAACATTAATATATTTATATATAAGATTTGTGAATTTAGAAAAATTGAAAGCAAAGTATTTTTATGCAAATCATTTTCTAAGCAGAGTAATGTATATTTATCTTTCCATTTCCAACATTTCATTTCTAAAATGCTTAAAATATCGAATATTTTAAATAATTTGTCATCTAATTCCCAAAATGGTTTTTATATTTCTTTAATTTACTTTGTCTAAATATTATTATTAATAAGTAAAATCTTCTTTAAATATTCCACTTTACAATGGATATTTCTTTGTCCCTTTCACATAGGATAAAATGAAGGATAAGTTTAATCCTCAGAAATTTGACAAACACTGGATGGTGAAAATTTGAGCAGTTTTCTCTCCTTAATTTACACATTAGATGGTTTATTCTATAGTTGTCTATAGATTAATTGCTACTTTGAAAAAATAACCTTAACTTGTTTGAACTTGAAAAAAATATTTAAATGTAGGTAACCATATTTAAACCTAAATTATGCAAATGGTGAAGTAAAACATTAGTACTTTACTTTCAGTAAAAAATGAAAAAAAAAATCTAATTGATCAAGAATTAATAAGTTCACATCCTAGATAATTCACTATCAATATCATGCCAAAACACAGGTCTACATTTAATCAAGTCTTGGTAACTTTTTCAAATCTTTATACACTCAGAACTAAACAGTTTCTTAAACTTCTTTATCTATATTTTACTTCTATTTATCTTTTATCTATCATTTCTTTTTATTCACTTCTCATATTTTTTATCTTAAATTATACTGAATATATGTGCAATCCAATTCCCTATTTAATTTCCACTATAAATATTACTTTTCACTTACTATTTTCAGTGCCTCACTATTTCCAATGTATCATTCCAATTTTTCTGTATATTTTTATATCTATATTTTCAGAACTTCTTTAATATTTCACAATTTCCCTCCTGCAAAGATTCTTCTCATTCTCCACATCTCTCATTAATGCATAGCATAGCATCAGATGATCACCTTTTCTTATGCTTGCTCATAACTGTTATTAAAACAGGAAAAATGCTCCATACAGTAGTTCCATCCATTGATTACTCTGACTTTCACTGAGTGGCACTAATGTATGGCAAGTTTTGCTTGTTGTGCATAACATAACATGATATAAGCAATAGTAATGACTTTGAGAAATAAAGTCTTCTGGTCAAATCTCAATTTGTCATTTTTGGTGTGCAAATGTTACATAATCTCCTAAAAATAATCACTAAATTATTCAATACTTTTTATTTTTCCCAATTGCAACTTTTGTTTCCCCCATACTGTGCTTCAGACAAAAATTCTATATTTAGTATATTATAAATACATTTTAGATTCATATACACTATAACTGATTTTAAGAAAATTATAATTATAACCACCACAGTTTAGTACCTTAAAATTTTTATTAAATAGAATTAGAATTGTTAGAATATAAAGCTAATGTCCATTTTTCTAAATCATAAATTACCTTAAACATACATCAAGTGATTCACTCAGGCTATGCACTGATTATAAACAATTTCATTAAACATTTTCAATTTATAGTGATTTTTTACTTTTCATTTTTTTCTATCAATTTTTTGACTTCTATTATTGAAAAAAAAAATTCCATTTTTTTTCTTTCAGCCAAATTTTTTTTTTCCAATTATTATAAATGTATAATTTGCTTTTAGCATAACCTTTTTTTATTACTACCTGTTTAACTTTTTTCCAATTATTATTATTATTTCTATGATTCTAAATATTTTTTTCTTTTTTTTTCTACCTTATAGTGAATCACTTCTACATTTTTTTACTTTTCTTTCTCTCTCTCTCTCTTTCTATTATTTTAATTATATTGCTCAGCATTAATTCATTATTTTATTTAAACTTATCTATGTCAGAATGTAATTAACTAAAGTACCAATTTTTTTTATGCAACTGTAAATTCAACTTTCAAGCACTTGCACAGTGTGTTAAGAAAAAGTTTATAATAAATACATTTTGAATCAAGATTAACACATTCGATGTTTACATATGGCTATCCACAACAAAAAGACATAACAATTCAAAAGATAAACTCCTTACTGCTCAAATGCCTTACACTATATATAAGATATCATGCACCCAATCTGGATGTAGTGCTATCTACAATGGTGTATCCTGAGCCAGTCTTGTCACAAGGCTATCACAATATAAATATCTTTATAAAAGAGTGACAAAAAATCCAGAGTTCAAATCTATTTTCCTTGAGCACCAAAACATAATGGGCCACACATTAGAGCCTACATTTGCTAACATCATATGTATCAAGCAAAATGATATGAAATGCAACATCGTCAACAGCCTCAACTTTATAAATAATAAGAAATTCTGTTTTCCCCCATCAAAAAAATGGCCATACAATTTGAAAACATTTGAATAAATTTATTGCATATATATATACATATATATATATATTCCCATTTAACTATGAATATAAGACAATAATGCCTCAAAAACACTAACCTTGATTTTAATGCATTTATTATAAAACTTTTCTTAACACAGCAACGAAGCACTCAAAAATTTAATCTACTTCAGTATATGTATATTCATCTCTATCATTTTATTAAACATCTTATTATTTACTCAAAACTTTATCATAATTAAAATATCTTTGATTAATATATCATTTGGTTTAAATTAATTCTATCATATAATCTTTTTATCTACATTGTTTTTATCCAAATAATAACCTTAATATTTTTTTTTTCATTTGTGAATGGCCCATATCATTATGATTTTGTAATGCTTTTTATATTATAAGATATCTCAGTTATAATAATGATAAACTGTAACCTGCATCTTTATCTGCTACAAGATGTCAACATGCAAGGATAATATTAATAAATAAAAAATCATGATGAAATTCATTCTTATTTTCTTCTGCTTTTCATGAACAAGTTCTGCTGTCATTCTTACATTATGCATTCATTATTATCATGAAAGTTTCTCTACAATGTATATATTTTAACCTGTTTCTTTCTTACCCCTACCTATAATTATCTACAATTTTATCACCTTCTCTTTATTCTAATAGGGAATTCTACTCTCTTCAGGCTATTATATGATGTTTTTATATGTCTTTAGTGGCTTTTTAATTTTTCATCATGCCTTTTATTCCATAAAAAATATAATCATTATAACTTTGTAAACTGTTTTCAGATTAATTTATCATTTATAGGAATATAATTTATAAACCTGTATATCTATTTTATTATGTTACTCCTATTTTTGAAAATAATTTTTCATAATCCTCCATCATGTTTTCATAACATGGCTATCTTTTTTATACAATTTCTGCGATATTTAATCTTTTTACTTTTGTCAACAAATTTAATATACTTCTTTGCATATTATTATCTAATATTACATGTATTTTTTTTCATATATATTTTTAAATTCTAAGAGAAGTGAATATTTTATGGTAAGTAAACTAATATTTAGTTATTATTTAGTTATTGCTTTGCTTTAGTAATAGTAGTAAATTATAGTTTGAAAATAATCTCTAAAATGATTAATATTTTACTTTTGAAGTCTACTAACACATTTAATATGTTTTAAAACTAAATTTCAGGATATTAACTCTTCAATGATTTAAAATCCTTATTTAATTTTAAAAATAATAATGATAAATTAAAACATTATAGTAACGTTTTAAAAAATGTGTAGCGAACAATTAAAAAAAAATACCTATTTAGTAAAAAGAATTTAAATAACTTTATTTTTTTTTTAAAATAATTTACATATTTTTATACAAAAACATATATTAGCTTAAAGATAAATTAAAATTCATATTTTTGAAAAAACAAACATTTCTGTATACAACAAAAAAATCTGAAAATAAAATAAAAACATTTCTGTATATTAAAAAAAGATAAATTATAAACAAGCCTCAAATAAAAATAATACTAATATTATTATTAATAATAATGAAAAAGGCCTGGTTCTGGTTTAATTTAAAGACTCCATTGAACCTCTATCAAGGAATTGTTTTTTTTTTTTTAAAAAAAAATCTTATTCACAGTAATGTTGATCATGATCTGTAATGTTTAAAAACTGCATTAAAACCATATATATTTAAAACACCATTCCATTTAAAATTGAACTTAGAATCTGTGAATATAGTGCATATGTATAATAATATTTTATTGTAAAAATCTATATAAAGATAGACTATCATTAATGTGAACACCTCTAATTCAAAAACTTTTATTATTTCAAAAATATTTCAAAATATTATTTTAATTCCTTGTTTACTAATGTTTATAATAGCTTAACAATGCTGTGTTGAGTACAGAGGAAACTCTTAGAACCCAAACACAAGATAGAGACTTTGTAAAGATAAAAGTGAACCATCTTATCTCTAAACTAAATTCTGATTTACATAAGCCAATCTGAATCACCTTGGTTTGAGAGAATGAAGATATTACTCTGTTCACTTTTATATCCATTCCTTTCTTACATACATTAACTTTCAAAAAAAATTTTCAATTTACTATGTATTAATATTATGAATTAATAGAAATTATGTAGCTTTCAAATTTATTTATTAAGCATATGTTAAAAAAGTGAAATCCCTTTTCTTTAATTTCATACAATCTATGCATTTAATAAATAAATTTGAACATTATATAAATATTCTAATTTGAAAATGTATCATTATTAATAAAATAAATTTATACAATATTCAAAAACTGTGTATGTAATATATATATATATATATTACAGTGTTTATATGTGTATGTAATATATATATATATATATATAACAGTGTTTAGAGTAAAGAAAAAGTTTATTGGAGAAGTCCAAACTGCAAAAAAAAAGTATTGGAAAAGGATTTTGGATTAATGCTTGTCTATTTGTATATCATTGTTATTATTGATTTATTTTATTCTGTGTTTATTATGTTTTAGGAAAAAAAAATTATATGGATATATACACAGATGAAACTAAGGTAGGTAAAACAATAAATATTTTATTAAGACAAAACAATCTTGAATATTTTACTGAATGGTAAAAGACTTTTCAGATTTCATCAGAGAAAAGTAGTCAAAGAAAAGACAATATCAATCAGACTAACAAAATAAGTTTTTTGCAACTTTCCTTTTTTAATTATCTTTTCATAGAGAAGTAGTAAAATAAAAGATAGTATCCATCAGCATAGCAGAAAAAGGTTATTGCAACATTTCCTATTTAATTTGTACTCTTTAACTATGTAGGTCAGTAAAAAATATCTATTCACATATATAGATTTCATAGTGCAGGTAAAAAAATATGTAATGAACCTCCAAGCACTTCTTTATTTCATGCAATAACTCCCCTCATCAGTAAAGTTATCCATGTTAGATAAAAAATGAATCTCACTTTTGTCTGCTGGCCAAAATATATATATAGATAATAAACTAGAACAATAATACCTATACGAATGAATATCAAATCAGCCAAAATAAAGTTACAAGAATATCTCATATGATTTGATTTTTGTCCTTAAAGATATCATTGGCCTAATTTACTATTCATATAATATCTGGTCATTAGAGGAAAGTATGATTTATTTTTGTCTGTACTATAGATGACATTGTTATCAGGGGATATTGCATCAAATGTACCCAAAACTCAAAGATTTATCTTTCATGATATTATCTATGTGCATATATATGCACAGAGGCTAAACTCTCCACACTGTAGTGCCACCAGTGGCAAGTCAGAGTAATCAATAGATGCAAGAAGGTTTGTGCATAAAGTCCCTATCCAGTGCCTACTCATCCAATATCCCCAGATTAGTTTCCATCTTGTGGATTTCATCAGTGAGGGGTCCCCACTGATAAACATCGGTATATCAATATTTAAATTTTTTAACATGGATGAACCCGCAAAATATGTCTTATATATGCAACCCATGAAAATCTTCATATCACTATATATATATATGACTTGTATGGTTTGATGAAAATCTTCATATCACTATATATATATATTACTTGTATGGTTTGATGTGGTGGTTGAACAGATAGCTCAAGGAGTTTTAGGTCCATAAGTCAAAACCTGTTCTGTCATTTCTGATGCTTGAACTTTATATAAAATCCCAAATAATCTACATATTCAAATTATTATTTTTCACTATGTATATGATGTTTTTGACAGGATTTGAGATTATTTTGGATAGCATATCTATATTATTGAGATAAAAGAAAATGATAGTATTGCTTAAAGTGAAAGTGTTACTATAAATAAGAGATTATTAAAAATTTAAATTCTAACACTAGCAAAGTTATAAAACTATGTAGGTAATAATGAACATGATAACACTAACAACAAAATATCATTTCAAACTACACATTGAGAAATCCATTAAAAAGTATCCCTATATATCATGCAACATGTTTTATAAATAACAATGTACTTTAGGTAATCAACAGAATCATTGTAATAGTACCTAACACTAATTGACTCAGAAAACTAAATAATTCATATATATCATAGTTGAAGCATTGAATTATAATAGAGATTATAAACTGCTACATAGCCACTATGATTCACAAATGTAATTAAATAAAAGATATTCTCTTAACTCTTTAGTTAACTCAAACATATATAATTAGAATAAATACCATCACATATATAACTTCTAAGTTATTGATGATAATCATATCAAATATTCTGTGATATCTAGAATTATTTATTGCAAAAGTGTTTTCACAGTACTTGTTACATTTTTTGATACTAACTCTAAGAGTACTGGAAAAAAATTATAAATGACAGCTTTGATTTAGTACTAACACTTGGTAAGACATATTACTTGGTGACATTTTCAGCAAAAGAATTATTCTAAAGATGTTCCTTCTAATCTTTGTTGCATTTGTACCAATTCTTCCCTGTTTAAGCTATTATACATTGTAAAAATTGAAAAAGATGGACACACTCACTGCTATTTCTTAATTAACCAAATGAAAAAATTTCTTTATATATAAGAATGAAAATATGCCAGTTTAACAAATTAATACTTTATTTATTAATACAAGCAGATGGCTCTGGACTATATACCAAATATTGCTATAAAAATCCTTTCCAAGCTATAGAGGTTGATGCTGAAGCTGTGTCTTGCTGTAGTAATTGGGGTGACCATGAATTGTCACCTAAATGCATCACTGCATCTGATATAGAATCAGTCAGTTTTTTATATTTGCAGATTCATGTCTGCAAGGGATGAGAACACTTCCACAACACAAATAGTTATGTGGTGTGTCTGACAAATCTTGTCCTTAATCACCCAATAGCCAAGGTGTCATAAATAAATTTGTCTAGCTGCACAATGATTTATGACATGGGTTCCCATGGAATCTAGTCAACTGCACTGAGATGTGTCAGCACAGGTAAAAGCTCAGGTCTGTATAGAACCTGATTCCTTGTGTGACAGAGCAATGAAATGGGACAACCACAGATCCTTGATTTCAAGTAACATTATGTGTCATAGTTTATATAAACTTAGGAAATAAATTTATTTCTTAATAATAAAAAAAAGAAATCAATGTAAACATTCTTACTAATACACATAACATGAAAAAAATCGATTTAACTATAACCTGATAAAGTATCTTATTCATATAGTCTTATTAACTTTTTATAACATCAAATTTAGGCTTCCTAGAAACTTATCTGCCTATCAGCATGAAGTATTTTTAAAACCATTTTTGACTTTTTTGTCATGTTTTTCAAATTTTCCATTACTTATTGTTTTTATAAACAATAGTACATTTTTCAAATGGTACTTTTATTTTTTGATTTTACGTTGATTCTTACTCAAATTAAAATTGTATTATTGACAATATTTTTATATTTTAATATTACAGTTTTAATAAAATGCAGATTAAATATATTGGTTTTAAAGACATTTTTTTTGGTGACTAAGCTCACCACACAAACTAAGGTTTTATTATTAATGAAAGATGATTCTTGTGTTTCAAGATAAGGAAGGTATAATTTTTAGCTGAGTAGTCTTTGCAAACGTAAGTCACAAAAAAGGTATAATTCGTATTGTTATTCAAATATCAAAAAGATATATATATATATTAATTTTCAGCGTGCAATAATTTCAAAAACTGACTTATGTAATTATCTTTTTGACAGGCATCGTGCTCTAGATAGTGCTCCTAGTGTATATATTATTGGTGGTACATAATTTTGTATAATACAGATGGATCATACGGGACACTTTATTTAAAAATAATTTTTAAATTTCAATTTCTGCCTACTTTTATATTACTTTAGATTTAGCTTTCTAGCAGCATTGTGACCCTAAATGTCATTTATGTGACATAAAATTTTTATTTTTAATAAAGTAGAATATTAACTTTTAAAAATGTATAAATAAATTATCTAATTAATTAATTTTATATATATATAACAACACAAAAAATTAGTTTTTATTCTTATATTTAATTACATATACAAGATAAACATAATTTTACATCTGTAAATATAACTAAACATAAAATTAGTTTTTATTTTTTGTATTTAGTTAAATATAGAAAATAAACTTAATTAATAAGATGACTTGTATATAAACTATTAAAATAATAAATTGTGAAAGACAAAAAATATATTTTATATCTTTTGCTTAGTAAAATAATGAGCATATTATATCAGTATAATTAATGTTTTTGCATTTCATAAGACTATATGTGTGTGTATAAAACAAACACAATTTTATACTCAATTTTAAGCCAATAAACATTGCATGATCACCATTTTAACATAATATTCTAGTAAATATTCTTATTTACTTTAATTAGACTTTTTAAAAAAGATCGTCAACACAAACATATACAGCATGCCCCTAAAATAGTTTTTAATTTTTTTTTTTTTTTTAGTAAATTGATTTAAATAATTCATGCTAACCTAAACAAAAGAGTACAATATATACACACTAACATTTTATAAAAGTAGTAGTTTAGATCTAAATAAACAAGATATTTAATAAATGGCAGTATATATATATATATATATATATATATATATATATATATATAGAGAGAGAGAGAGAGAGAGAGGCAGAGTTATATCACGTTATTTTGGAGATGTCATATAAAGGACTGAGGATGATGTGATCATTTAATGATAGAAAATATAAACAAAAATATTTGTTTGTAAACCTGCATAACAAAGATAATCAACATAATTATAGTAGAACATTTGGTTTTATATACTGATGATAATATGTTAGATGAGAAGAATAATGGAAGCACATTTAAGTATAAATCCATCAGCAACACAAGAGCCAATATACTCAATGGAATCTGAGTTGATAGATCCAGAAGCTATTCAGATGAAGCAAAAACCTTTAAAAAAAACTAGATTTATTTAATATTTAAATGCTGTATGTATTTATGAAGATATTAAAAAAAAGAAATGCATTCAAAAAATTAAGAAAAATAACAAAAAAGAGATAGTGAATTCAAAGAAATGCATTTAAAAATGAAGAGACACAACAAAGAAATCAGGAAATACTGAAAAAAGGATTTTTAAAAATGCAACTAAAACTGGAAGAAAAATTTTAAAAAAGCCAATGATTAAATTTTAAAGAAATGCATCAAGATATAAAATAAAAAAGTTTGAAGTGATGCAAGAGATTATAAGCAGCCTGAAAATTGGAAATAGCAGGTCAAATGCAAAAGTAAGTATAACAAAAAGTAGAGCATATAGTAAACATTTTATATGCTGATTTAAAAGGAATAATTAAAAAATATATTGTATCTAGTAGAAATAAATTGCAGAAAAATGTCCAATGTATAGTAGAAAGAATGCAAAATTTGGAAGTGAGAGACATAAAGACAAATGAAGATCAAATCCAAAATTCATTATTTCAAGAAAAACTCAAGAGAAGATGCAGAAAGCTCAGAAAGAATTAGTTGCCATCATTAATGACTAAAAATGAATTATGCAAAAATGAAGGAAGATATACAAAACTGGTTTGTAGAAACTGTAAAAGAACTTAAAGAAAAACAGTAAAAGTGATACAACAAAAGATTCCAAACTAAAAGAAAGCTATAAAAATACACCAATTACAGAAGAGTCTTGAAATTATAAGACTTTAGCTGTATAAATCTATTTTTAAAAATTCAGACTTTCAGAGTTGAAGCAAGAGAGGTAGGTGGTCATGAAACATCTCAATAATAAGGAGAATTCTTTTTAATTAAATCAGCTAACAAAAAGAATGGAAGTGTCTATTGCCTATATCCTTTACAAGAACCTGCTAAGGAATGCGGAACTCATTAATAATAAATAAGTCCAGCTTCTTACTCTGGATACAGACAAATTTTGCATATTTTTTGCTCAAAAGAGGGCCATGAAGCAATCAGATATCAAATTATGCAGGAACATTTTTGCATAAAATATGGTGAAAGTTATACACAATTCTTTAAAAGGCAAACAACAAAATTTAAGGACATTGTGTGCATATGGCATGTCAGAATACCAGATCATCAGGATTATCTAACAATTTACTCTTTTATATTAAACAGAATCATTAGCACTGACCAAAAAACATGGAACAGTGACTGAATCGTTAAATGCCATCAGCATGAGCCTTCAGAAACAGAAAAAAGAAGCCAAGTTTACCACACCAAACCAGCAATTAAACAAAAGGAATAAAGCATCTATTGGTTGTATTAGACTAAAAATTGACCAAAGTTTCTAACCCTATATATTGTGGTGCTAGAGAAGAACCTCTGATAACAGAGATAGAACATGGATAATACATCATTCTAGAAGTTTTTCTAGCTCAAGAAAATGCAATATTACAGAAAAATATTTAGAGAAATCATCACATTCAGCAACTAATACTGAAATAAAAAAGAGATAGTAGTAGACCCAGAAAATGAAGAGAATGTGATCCAAGCCAGCATGAAGACATCAACAGTGCCCATAAGATGGCAAATCATATCTAAAATCAACTAGGATGAGAACTCCATCACCACTGCAAAACTATTTTAATAGAGTAAAACTTGATGTTAGATGACTAAAGGCTGGCTCACTCCCTGTAGATCTGTTAAAAGAAAAAATGTTTTATGAAGAAATGAGTAAAAATGAAAATTTAACAAAAAGAAAATTACCAGCTTACTAAAAAGCAAAAGTGACTTTTATTGATCATAATAATAAAAAAAAATTGTAATATTTTGAAGAAGTAATAATTTAAGTATCAATAGCTACCAAACACATGACCAGAATAAATATATTGATTTCTGCAGAGAATAAAAATAATAGTATTATAGTTTTAGATATATTCTACTTCTAATGTTATATTGGGATTTGGTCATGTACATGAGATGCTATGTTGCCATGTGACATTTTGGCATGTATACTGTCTCATGTGCTGCCACAACATTTTTTTCAACATGGTTTACTCATTAATTTCTGAGGCCAGAAGAAGTAAGATGCAGTTGGATTGTTTGGAAAATTTATAAGCCTCCAAGAATCAAAAGGAAGCAATGTTTTATTTTGAAATATTATATCTTTCAGACTCTATGACTCAAAAGAGAGGAATACTTATATAGTAGTATTACATTTCATTTTTGATATGTTGGGAGTTTAACAGAAGTCAAACTGAGATAATCCATCCTATGTCCATACTCTATTGTATATCTTAATGTCCAATGGTTAAATATTTTATAAATCCTAATGTTAAAATCCTATATATTTTATAGTGTTCAATGTTAAGCAAATATCTGTGCATTATGGATGTATGTATTATGTAAACATTATTTATGATTAGGATTGAAATACAAAAATCATTAGAGAAATGAATAAAAGTTAAAAGTTTTGCAGTAAGCATATAAATGATAAATTAAAAAAAAAATGGTCTTCTAATTAAGAAATAAATATATAAACTGCCTAAAAAATTAAATGAAAAGTTACTTTATGTATTTGATTATATTATACGATATTTTATAAAAGTTATTTGGTAATGATTGAATAATAATAAAATGATAAATTGCAATGTAAAGGAAAAAAAACTTGTTTCAATATACAAAAATAATCTGAATTGCATAGCTTCTAAAAATCTAAAGCATTTTGAACGTTTTTTAGTTTCTTTAATGAAGTTTTAAATAAAATCTCCCATACTTTTGTGGAAAATATGATGGTAGAACTAATAATGATATTAAAGTTTTAAAATTAATAATATTTTAAAAGTTGTCATTTGATGTTTAAATTTCAGCAATGACCTTTTCTTTCTTCTTACTGGCTAGCAAATGTAAGTGAAGAGAGAAAAAAACTATTTTCTTTCCTTTCCTTTTTTTATGTATCAAATCATAATATAATATTTATAAATTTTTGTTCCACAACATGTTGAAAAGGAAATAAAGAAAATATTTTCGAAAAACATGTTTTTGTAAGGAAATGGAACAAATTTTGTAACTAACTGGTGACAAATCCATTGTTTGAAAATCATGTTGCTGAACAACATTAACTAGGGATAAATAGGTTTGGAACAAGCAACTAAGACATTCCTGTCCAGGCAGTCATGTATTCTTTCATTTGTTTGAAGACTCAACTTAAGAATCAGTATTGCAGTGATCCAACACTGAAGAGAGAAACGGCTAATTAAAATTGTTTTTCATTATAATCTTAATAGCCATATCTTTCTGACTGTTACACAGTAATTTTTAATATTTCATTTGTAACAGCAAGTATGATAATCTTTTCTAACAGAAACATGTGTGGCAAAACAAGGAGAATCACGACAACCTAAATACCTAGAAAATGCAGTTGGCTCCAGAATCTAATGCTGAAGTTTGCCAAAACCATCCAGTGCTTGCCTTAATAATGTTGGAAGAAAGATATGACCAATGTTGTAAGAACTATCCAAAACTTATTCATATTATACTTTATGTAATGTCATCAATGTAGCCATATTTTCTCTCTAACATCAAGATTGTCAAAGATAACTAACATCTTTGTAGGAATTAAAGAAGAGAACAGTAAATATATTTAAAGAACAGTAATTATTATAAAACCATCAATTAAAACTGTTTAATTATTTCACATGCTAAGATCTTATCATTATATTTATTATAAAACCTTAAAGGTTAAACTTAAATCAAAATATCTTTTATTACTATTATATGTCATATTTTGTATATGTATTAATAGTTGTAATTATATACACAACAGTTTTATATATTACATATTAATAAATTGTTATTTTTTATTAATTCATTTAGTTTGTATTTGCTTATCTAACTCAATCAAAACATTGTGTTTTTAACATCCAATATGCTAACAATATCTCCAACCATAAGAGAGCATGCAATCCACTGGAGGATATGCAGGGATGATGGTAATAATTTGTAAATGATGATGATCAGGCATTAATAGGTTTTCCAAAAGTAAACTTTCTATTTAGAAGATTTGGCATCTGAAAATTTCATTTTTATTTTACTGAAACTGAAAAACAAATAAAATACTTTTGGAAGAACTTTATTATGTGTGTGTGTGTGCGCGCGCGGGAATTGAAATGTTTTCCTTTAAATTGTATTAATCATGCAACTGTCAACATATTTAATATTCATTTCAAACAGGATTTACTAGTATATAATTGTATATATCTTGGCTCAAACCTATCTACCATTGAATTTTTACCATTGCAATGCAAACATAATGTAATCATTTAACTTTTTTTCAAAAACATTAAAATTAAAACTTTCTTCAGCCTTATTTATTTTTTATCTCAAATTGTATTTTCCTATTACTCTTTTTTACTTGCAAATAGAAATCACATAAATGGCAATTACATGGCAATTGAATTCACATTTCAATTTTTTTTTTCAATATTGGTAGTTATTACATAACTTTAGCTAGAAGTGACAAAAATACTTTTTATCTAGTCTAGTGCAACTATCTTAAAGTTCCTAGACAACAATATCATTAATGACTGGACTCTCAGGATAATATTTCATATTCTTTTGGGATGTATATTTACATTAACAATATAATTTCTGATGACAATTCCAAAGTTATTCTTCAATTTTTTTTTTAGAATATATATTTTTTAAAGATGAAGAATCCAAATTTGTTCTATCTATTAAATATTTTATCTCATGTAGCAATTACAAGGTCATAATTCTAGTTTTAACAGTAAATTTTTTGTGAACTTCTAACTTTTTGAGCTGCATATATTCATAATTTTCATCACTTTCAATATTACTAAATATAGAGGATTTGAACTCAGACTTCCAAGCCCCTTCACTATCCACACTATCTCATACTACTGATTCACATGACCACATACATGCAGAAAAGATAAATAATCACCAATATACATATTTCCTGCTAAACCAGCACTCATCAATTGATCCAGACTATCATCTCCCATACATATATATATATATATATATATATATATATATATATATATATATATATATATATATATATATATATATATATATATATATATATATATATAACCAATGCTCAGTTTATATTAAGATAGCAAATCCTTACACTTTAATGGGGACAGGCTTCAACCCACCCCAACCTCCAACTCTTCAGCCATCCATATCCCTTATATTTACAATTATGCTCCAGGTATAAGAATACCTGATATTTCAAATCTTAAATATTGCTAAAATAATTCCTTCAGATAAAGCTATATATATATACACCCTAATCTTGTTCCAATTTTTCAATTATTTCACATCTTTGATTTTCTTTTATACCAGATATTTTGCTGCAACAATTTTTTACCATTCTTGAGACTTGAAAGTAAGGGGATAAAACATATACACACAAAAGGTTTGATTAAATAATAATAAATAAAATAATGAAATGTCTTTATTGGTTAAAAGTTCATTAGAAATTTGAGAATTGGAAATGACAGAGCTCAACTAGTAACCATGACCCTTGAATGCCAGAATCTGCCAAATTGATCATTAATAAGCAGGGGAAAAGAGAAAAAATAAATAAATTATGATAAAAAAAATTATAAGAGAATCAATTAAATAAAGGCAAAATTAGTTGGAAAAAGTATATATAAAAAAGTTTGCATAGATAATATTAATGTTATTTAATATATGTTAAAATGATATTATCTGTATAAAATTGACAAATATATGTACTGTATGTTAAGAACAGCATATTATTTTACATAAACAAATAGTTTACAATGTTTATTTCATATGTTAAAAAATTAAAGTTAATATCAATGCCATCTATTGAAAGCTTAAGTAAACAAGTGTTACTAAATAATAGTGTAATATAAGGTAGCATTTAAAATATTAGGGAAAACATTAAGCTGCTTGTGTTATTAGATTGTTGAAAATATAAAATTATTAAACAAGATATAAGATTCTATGAATGTGACACAATGTAAAAATAAAAATAAAAAATGTGAAAAAACATGCTCAACCATCATGTTGGAGAGATCTTTGCCAATAGAGGACTACTTATAGCTACTTGCTTGAATTGTTTTTTTTAAAAAACTAGACATATTGAAACTGTTTATAAATTATTGTAAATAATTATATTATTATTATAAAGCTTTTGCTAAATTTATACTCTGTTATAAAGCTTATATGACTGTATTATTTTTACTTTATGTTGAAAAAGTAATATATCCTGATAATTTTGTTATGAATTACTAATTATAAAAAAAAAAGATATTTATCATTACACTTAATGTATCCAATATATTATTTGAGATATATTCAAAAATGATCATTTTTTAATTATGTTTATATTATAGTTTATTAATAATATCTTAGTTTTTTTCATATATTAAAAGTTAAAATTGAATAAATTTGTAAGCTTTCAAATCG
Organism: Epiperipatus broadwayi; assembly: GCA_028023455.1. NCBI lineage: Eukaryota > Metazoa > Onychophora > Udeonychophora > Euonychophora > Peripatidae > Epiperipatus > Epiperipatus broadwayi. The sequence goes on from JAQFVV010012396.1 coordinate 3,774,611, forward strand.
TATATAGAATTGGAATGAACATCTTTTCATGGTATCATGCAAAGCATATTTGGGTTATTTTAAAGAAGGTTATTGGCCTCATGATATCATCATAGCATATTTGACTGGATGCATAACAGATAGATTAAAATTTGGGAATAGGGTTAGAAATTTTTTTTTTCTGTAAATATTTAAAAATTCTCTAAGTAAGTTCAACATTTTACAGGTAGCATGTCTATAATTAATTCAACTAGCCTTCAACTGTTACCAATAAATGAGTAAGGTCTTTGAATGATATTGCTTTATAAAATTGTCTGTTGGCAAAATCATCATTTATGTTTGTAGGCATATACAATAGATGTTTTAAAATATAAAATCAGATTACTTTTTTAATACCACCAGCTGTTAATATGTTCCCCCCCCCTTTCTACTCAATAATTCTACAGCTTGTCATGAACACTAGCTACAAAGATCATTGATTAACTTATCAGCTGTTATCATTAAAACGCGCTAAAGAAATAACAAATAGATTGCTCTTCTCTGACCTTCAATTGAACCTCCTTCACCAATTTATCAGCCTTTTCCAACCTTTTACAGGAAATTAGATTTTTAGCATTAATCTTTCATGACCAACATCATTTATTTTAGTTGCTGTTTGACGAGTGAAAAAAAAAATACCAATATTTGTAAAATACATATTAAAATAAAAACCCAAATATCAGTCTTTGAGCTGATTAAATAAATACATATTCTGTTAAAAGTTGGAAATATTAACTTAAATTAGTTTAATTCTGGCTGTTTAAAGTGATTTGAAAACTACAAAACCATCAATTTCTTTCGAATACGCTCACACTCTTCCAGAAAAGAAATGTCAGGAGAATAATTAAAAGACAGTCTTGTTAAATTACAACTCTGAGCAGATTAAGTTTCAGTATAGTTAGCAAGCATTGTTAGCCAATTAATTAGTAATGAGCAAAGACAAAGAAATAATTATCGTTATATATATAAAAAAAACAATAGGCCGTCCCATAACGATTTCTATTAAAACATTGAGTAATTAAGAATAGTAAATTGTAATTTTACGGTGAACTTAAGAATGAATTTTTTGAAGAAAGCAGATCTCATAAACATTATAAAAATCATATTAAAAAAAACTGTAGTATTATATAAATGCGTTTTAGACTATTATATCATTTAACTTTAATTGTTAAATGTTTCTAAAAAAAATTAAACTTTTCAAAGATTTTTAACTGTTAATAATAACAGACAGTTTAGTACATAATACTCTGAGATTATAAGTACAATATTAATTATTTTTATTGGAAGAATATAGCTGAGGAAAACTGCAATTTGGTAAAGGGTTGAAACCCTTCAGAAAAAAGTTTGTCTCAGAAATTAAGCAGCCAAGAGATCAGCATATGATCTATGTGGATATATTTACATTTTATAGATTGATGTATATAGTTATCATAAAAACTCATCTTTACAATAGAATGCCCACATTCATTTATAAATGGTTCATGTTATTGATAGCAAAGGAGTACAATAGATTTTTATAACATGTTAATAACTATTTGACTGCTTTTCTAGTAAGAGAATGGTTTTGCAATACATACATCCAATAACCATTATGTTTATTTTCTTTTATTATTAAAGATAATATGATACTTTATCATAGTTTTATATCTATTAATTTTATTAATTTGCAATAAAGAAATTTTTTTGTTAAAATAAGTAATCAGACAAAAATAACTAAATTTCATAATATGCTTTAGATATGTGAATTTAGATCCTTAAACCAACTAGTAAAAATAAGTTAATGATTTATTGCTTAAGAATGCAAACACCAAAAATGATAGATTAAACGTTAATTCAAAAATTTTCAGGTCTTTAGTCTGGTCATTCTATAATTTTACAGGATATGTTATAATATTTTAATTTGCGAAGCACAGATAGTTGAAAATTGAAATAAATTGAGATACTGCAGAATCTCACTGCACTCATTAAAATATGTATATGATAGCAAATCAGAATGTCATGATAGCCATCTAAACGACACTCAAATCCAAACATACAACAAAGATTTTACAAGAAAAGGGCAGTTAAGATAAGGTGGCTGCCCTTTTCTCATAAAATCTTTGTTTTGTGTTTGGATTTGACTGTCGTTTAGATGGCTATCATGACATTATGATTGGCTGTCGTATAGATATGTTATAATTAATATGGATCAAACATAATTATAATCAATTTATAACTAATAACCTGGTAAATAATAATAACATCAATAAAGAAGCAAGCTTTATGATGGTCAATTAAAGATAAAGATTATTGAAAATAATGAGAAACAAACTGCATAAGTGGCACTATTGTTTTATTATAAATTATATAACTCCTCTGTATTATCCTTCTGAGTTTTATGTAGAGGAATATGATATGTTTAAATAAAAGTACCTTTAAAACTGTTCAAATATTTTATAATTATTCTATTATTATATACTATTAGAAATAATCCCTAGTAATTATACAAATAGCAATTTCACAAAATAGACTATCATTTGTTTTTAAGTTGCTCAAAAACATTTAGTATTGTTATGATGCAGTCTATTCATCTCATTGCTGGTATTGCATTTTTCTTTTATGATGTGCATTAGTATTAAGCATTTTTTAATGAAATCATTATATGACTCAAATAGGAAAATATCATGTTATTAATACTTCACTTAAAAGTTTCATATCTAATTGATTTAGGTAGCCACTTGTTCATTTTTACTGCCACCAATGAAATTCTCAGAAGTCTTTAAAACACCATGTTCAAACACATTAATATTTTTTTTCTTTTTTTTTAATGCACAGTTTTCAAATTCATGGACAGTTATAAAAAAATATAAAATTTCAAGCTATTTTCAAAAATAAATATATACATCTAACATTTTTAGATGCTAATAATAATTTCTTGTTGCATTATTAATATTATTATCTGGTAATGATCAAGTTTTTTTAACATTTTATTTAAAGATAATTCTTCAGTTATAGAACTAAACAAAGACATTTCAATTTTGTAATTTAAAATGTAAGATAAAGATATGGATCATAACAAGGATTTGAAAACATGGTATTTGTCTTAGATATATAATGTTTGAAAATTCCAATTTGCTATTAAGATTATATGAGTTACTAAAACTTAAGCATTATAGATAACATTTAATGATCTTTTTTCCCATATGCTTTTTATTTGTCTTTTGAGAGAACTTTGAATATGAAAAGTAAGCTTAGTTTTCAAAAATACAAAGAAAATCATTAACATTACAAAGGTTTCAAAATATTAATCTCTTTACAATGAGAATTTTATATATATATATATATATATATATATATATATATATATATATATGTATTAATGTGTGTATATATATATATATATATATATATATACACATTAATACATACAGATTAAACTGACAATGTAAAACTGTTCAGTAGTTAAATAAGGTGTTACAATGAGAACTATAATAAAAAGATCAATCATTTTCTCATAATTCATCAAAATAAGCTATTAGAATTTTTTTTTCTTTCACTATATTTTTTTTCAGATTCTTCCTTTATAGTAAAACTATATTCATTAGCTTTATCCAAAAATAGTAAAAACATACAAGTGAAGGGTCTACCTAAATTAATAAATGGAATTTAAGTTATTTGTATCAAATTTGCAATAAATATATTTTTGAATTATATGAAATTACATATTATGTTTGATTCAGCAATGCATATCACAACGTTTCTCAAATTATTTTCTATTTTTTTATGTGATTATTGTATGATATATCATAATAATAGTAAATTTATTTCAGTTATGATTTCCTTTTGATAACAGTTTTACCAAATGACTCTATCACAGTGGTGACTTTTGAAACAAAACCTTAATCCTTATTAAGATAACAGTTGAATCAATTTTTAAAAAAGATACAAATGTAAAAGTTTCATTTGAAAAATAAACACTCTAAAACTCTATCTGCAATGGGAGTTACTTAAATATTCAAATTATATATTTTTATTTAAAACGTCATGAATCTACCATACAATTTTTAAATTATATTTTCTCCTTAGGGAATGTTTCCACATTAGTTACCTATCATTATACTAATTAAATATATGGATAGTGTCATCTATTAAATAACTTGTAAATCATATTTCCTTCTCAGTAATGTTTTCACATCAGTTATTTATTTCCATATTAATTAAATACATGGAAAGTGAGATTAATTTTTATCAAGTTTCAAAGTTTAACTAAGTTATAATTATTAAAAAATAAAGTATAGAAGTATATAAAAATATTTAATTATATTAAATAATAATATATAATTACTTCTTTATCATACTATTAATCAGAGGATACTGTGAGATAATTAAATTTAATATTCAAATATTCACTTATACATAGATTCATTTATATTTGGTTTGAAAATTTAATAATAAAATTTAAAAAAAAATCTAAATTTTCTTCTGCTATAATTATTTCATTAATATTTGCAAGATTAATTCATTCATCAAAGTTCTTGACTGTTAGGTATCTATTCTACTCATTCAAATATTTATTTAATCTTCACCTCTAATAAAGATTGGTTATTAATAGAATATAAGAAAACAATAAAAAAAATTCTATACCAAAGCAGTAGTGACTGGGTCTAATATCTCTTACTATTTTATTGCATTCAATTTTATAAATTTTTGAAGATTTTTTCCACATTTTGGAAATAGTAAAATATTTGGTTATTAAGTTGAAGAATAAACGATTCCTTATATATAATAATAGTTTATGGCATTTTTTAAAATTTAAAATAGTTCTGGATATCAGCCATCAGTTAGTTATATGAACCTATAAATAACTATAGATGTTATGATTTCTTCATCAGTTTGTAAATATTTGAAAAATGAATTTGGAAGGCATTGTTAAATTTATAATTTTCTTATGAACCTCATTCTGTTTTGTGATAAGCAAAAATAGTCTTTCTAGTAGTTTTTCATTGCATCACTTTTACTCTAGTCTCATTTAATTTTAATCTCTCCAAATAAATATTTCATTATAAAATAATTTTTGTAGCTATTCATTTATGTCCAACTATTGATAAACTTTACATACACTTCTAAAACATCCATGATATTTTCTTCTGTTAGATATGATCTGCATTTCTTAAATAATCTAAATCTTTAAAATAATATTTAGGTTTGAAAAAAATATGTTTAGATTTGTTTTCCTATCATAAAAAAATAGCAGTTTACTCTACTGCCAGCTTGAATGATTAATGATTAATAGAAATTAGTAGAGCATTTAAATTCACATCCCAAGAACCAGTTTCTGGCTTTTATATTTATTAGCAAGACTTGGAATTTAAAGCAAGAAGTAGTGAAAATATATATCTAACAACCATCTTTAACTTCATTTACTACTCAAACTAAAAACCAAATCAAATTATTTTAAGGTTTTCAACACAAGCTAACTTGCCTAAGTAATTATATAGATCTAATTACAAATTAGTAACTATATATTTTAGTAACTATAATTTTTTATTAATTCTATGCATTTTTTCTTCTGGTTAATACTTTATTATCTTCTAATGATTACTCATGCTTTCTATAGATGACACTAGAGTAGAAAACTGCTAATATTTTATCTCCAAATAATTTAATGATGTGTTGTTATTATTAATATTCCTATGGGTATAAAAGTGATTACAATTAATAAAAAGCTATGAATATTAAAACAGCTAGTTATATGGAGTCAGATATACTTACTAATCTGTCAGATTAGTTTGTGTTTCAAATTTTAGTGTAGTTTTAATTTTGAGTTTGAGTTGAAATTGTAAAATGGAGTTAAAGTCATTTCTAGATATGGAACTGTATTACTCCCAATTTAAAATCCCAAGCTTTACTGATAAAAATGAGTAATTGGTTTGAGAATGGTGGTTTAATGATATTATTAAAGATGACACTAGAATAGAGACCTGTTCTTGTTTTGTTACATGTTGTGTATTTTAAATAATTAAATAATTTATTATTATTGATTTTGTCTATATTAAAAAATTAGTTAAACTTATGAATTAAATAAATCTTTAAATTTTAAGATGATATTCTTATCCATTTTCATTTTAATCTTTTTGTTACTGATTTCTACTAAGTCATTTCTTCACAATAAACTGTGAATAAGAGTTTGATCCATCCAAAAATTTATATTTAACCATATAACTTTTCCAAGTACAATGTGTGATTTAACTTTTAAAATATTTTTTCTGTAAATATTGAAAGAATTTAATTCCCATTTTTCTCTTAAAAATTTTATTTAAAAAAAGACTTATTTTTATAATCAGATTGTTTACGTTAACTTAATTATGATTAATTTTTTTTCATATTGCTATTCTTTAATGGCAGAAAATCTTTTTATCCTTCCTCTTTGTTATTTTTTGTGAGAAAGTAATCTTCACTTAGAATTTAAAAAAAACGTGTTCTTTCTCAAATAATTATTACACTTTTTCTCAAAACTATGTTATATATTTTATTGTTGTTTTTTTTTTTTTTTAAAATATTTTTGTATTAATGCATTTCATTTTAAAATTAAATTTTACTATGGGTTTGCATAAAAAATGCTGAAAATATCTGTATTGTACACATATATTTTAGCAGAGTGTAGCTAGCTACAAGACCATCAGATATAATAATCTAGAAACAATTAATATTTTATAAACAATAAATGCACAGTAGAAAAGTAATTAAGTTTATTTCATAATTGCAAGTATGAGAGTACTCTAATACAATTATTTTGTGTGTACATATATATATATAAGACAAAAGAAAAAAATATATAATTAATAATTGAAAATAAAAAAAAATAAAATAAAACAGATTCAAAACAAATCAAAACTATCAAAAATTACTAACTAAGCAAGGAAATTATTAAGTTATTTAAATTTCATATATAAACATAGTTTGTTTTAAAACAAATTTGGATTAGCAAAAAGGGAATATTTTTCTTATTTTTATTTGTTTTCTATTTTTATATTTACATTTATTGTAATATATAGGGCATATGAGCACAGACTTTTACATGACCCACCACTCTCACTCTATCTCATAACACTGATACACTTGAAAGCATATATGTCGAAAACATAAATAATCAACAATAAACATATTTCATCCTAAACCAGCAATCATCAGTTGGTCCAGATATATTAAGATAGCCGATCTTCATACTTTAATGGACAGACTTCAATCCACTCCACACTCCAACTCTTCAACTGTCCATCCAATTGAAAATCTGATGATAGAATGCTCAAAGGCCACCCTAAGGCCAAGATTCTTGTAACATCTATGTTAACCTAAAGTCAATTTGACCCCTCATATATAGGACATAATCTATTTAATACATATCCATTATAATAAATGTTTATTAATAAATGTGCCATTGATAAAGTGTTAATGGAGATGGCTAAACCATGATATCGAAATATATTAAGATAAAATTTGGATGGAATCAACACATGTGACAACCTATAAAAAGACTGTGGTAGTATCTTTAATTATCAGAAGACATTTTGTTCACAGAGAAAGCAGACTGAAAAAATTTTGCTGTGAAAGTCATTGTCAGATAGCACACTATTCTCTACAGCATGCCCTGATGAAGTTCATTTCATGAATATATGTATGAAAATAGAGATATATTGTTAATAGTTATACAATTATTTAAATACATGATGGCTTCATACAAATGTGATTTAAATTTTATCAGAATAACTTGTTAAAAACTCCAGTAGTCAATCTCTTGGTTGCCATGGTTGTTCCATAGAAAACAAGTTAACATTATCAATTTTGAGTTTGAAAAACAACCTTAACACAGAAAGGAACATAATTATCATATTTTGAAGACTATTGTTATTTTGTTCATCTAGTTTATAAATGAGAAAGTATTACTCCAACCTGATTCTATCTATATAGGCGCACAACAAGAATGAAGAGAAGAAAAGTTCCTAAAGCTTGCCGATTAAACAATCCAAAACTTTGAGTAATAAACTGATTTATTCACCTACCAAACAGTGAATAACTATTCTAATAAATCAATGGGTTAACTTTTATATTTTCTACCAAGTCAAGAAGTACTTATAGGATTAATTAGTGAACTAAATTGAAACTAATTCATTGACAAAATGGAAACAAATAAATAATATCAATAATTATTATAGTTAAATCAATATCGAAAAAAATAAAGTGTTACCTTTTTATATATACGATAAAACGATTATATATATATATTCTCTTGTATATATATATATATATATATATATATTCTCTTGTATATATATATATATATATATATGACTACTTACTTTTATTAATTAACATTTATTTAACTATTTAATTTATAGTTAATACTAATCTACTTAATCTGAAAATAATGTGTTTATTTTTCCCAGAGATGTACATTTGTTTTATAAAATATTATTTATTATTATACATGAGTTAAATATTGGTGAGACATCTGGATTAATATATTTTAAAAAAAAAAAACTAACAGTAGATAATATAATTTATTCATTAAAGTTAAAAAGTTAATGTACATTTCTTATCAATGGTTATATTATTCATCATGGGATATAATATATTGTTTAAAAAGATGTGTAGGTACATTTCATTTATTGTCATTATGTGGAATGAAACTGTTGTCGAATGTTATATAATTTTACCTTTGTTCACTTTCAATTATGCATTTCATCATTTTTATCAGAAATTTAAACAAGTAGAACAATATTGTAAATGAATATCATGAACCCCAGGCTACTGTTTGCTGCTGACAAGATGGCCACTAAATGGATCTAAATTCAAACCTGGGTTGCTAGTGGAATCATTATGTGTATTAAATAATGTGACCAGCCCAAACTAATAAATATTCCAATAATCTCTTTTTTTTTCCAATAAAATACTTTATTGTACTAAAATAGATTACATGAATTTTTCAATGTTTTTTTTTTTTTAGCATTACAATGGCATGATAGGTCATGTTGTTGTTCTCCAGAATTGCATACTTCATGCTATTTGTTAAATTTTAATACTCTCATTTATAATAAATTATATCCATATGATGAGCAGGAAATATTATTGTTGTGGGGAGTCAACATTTTCAGCAATAGGTTTTTGAATTGATAATTTCATTCAGTATACTCATTTTATATTATGATTGAGTTAATAAGTGTGGCAAATAATTACATTTTTATATTTTATATATATATATATATATATATATATATATATATATATATATATATATATATATATATCATCCCAATATATATGGTGCTGCATTCTCTACCATATTGATCATCCTGTTACATATTATTGCCCCAATGTGGCCCAATCAAATCATCCCATATGTTATCCTCTTACAATATATATTAAAATGTATATTATACAAAGTTTACTACTAACTGTGATTTTCAATACCCACATCAAAGTTTGAACAAAAGATATAGAAATGACAACTTATTGTAGTGTACATTATTTGGAATCTTTGTGAATTTTAAATTTATTATTTATGATTACAAAATAATTTTAAAATAGCTGTTGTAAAAATTATGATTGTATGCATATATATTATATTAATTAGCAGAAAGTTATTAAAACACATTGTTATTCATTAATTATTACTAAAACTAATTCTTAATTAATTCACATATTTTTTTATTTACTTTGATTTCTAGTAATTAAAACTTAATGAATAATTTTCTAAAATTAATTTTATAAAGAATGAATACTTTAATGAATAAATTAGTCAAAGTAAATATAAACTTGAAATAAAGTAGAAAAACTTTTATTCTAGTATAATTTATACACTACTTTTATTTTTTTCTCCAGTGGAAGCTAAAGTATTAAAGCATATACAATAATTCTAACATTACCGAAGGTAGTCTGCAAAAATGTTTTTTAATAAAACGATTTTAAAAACTGCAGAAGATATGAAAAACAAAATCACCTTATATTGTTATGATTAGACTTTGGTCTGCCCATTTGAAGTTTAACTACTGATAGTAATAAGATTTGTTCAGATAGCTGAGAATATATAAAGTAAGCTTAAAATTTCTTCCCAGTAATCAGACTATAATAAATCTTTTTGCATACTTTTATCAATGAAAGAGCATTTGGAAATATTTTTGGAAACCCCCTTAATTTAATAAGAGAACCATTCTCAACACTTTTCAAAGTCATGTGTAGTTTAATGCAATGGTAGAGGTTAGATTCTGGAACTCAAAATCCATGGATGACAACATAACTCTCTCATTTTCACAGGTTAAACTTCTTATAAATTATAAAGTAATAAAATATTGATTGCTATTAATAATACAATCTAATGTCTCAAAAGTTACTCAGTTCTAAGATCAATCCAATGTTCGTTTCCAAATATGTATCTATTTTTAGGTGGATGATAAAATTTTTTGGATAGATAATCTGGCTTTATGCATAGGTGTCAATATAATACCTGAGAAAATGCAATTATAATAAAAGTTTGTTATTGTCACTGATATAAAAATTCACTATACATCTAAGGATGACAATTTTGAAGTTTACTATTATTTTTTAATGATAAACCACCATAAAATAATCAAGGTATCACTGATTTTGTTATTGTAAGTTGAATCTTTCTTCAGCAGAAAAATCATTTCTAACAACAAACATCAATTAATTAAATGCTTTTTTAAAGCAATGATTCCAATATTGGTGTCCCTTTTGATGCAAACAAGAAATATGTTTTTTGTTTATAATGCCCTTTTTTTAAAGAGTAACAATATATTTTTGTTTCTTCCAGAGATTTATCACTTCTACAAGAAATAATCATGATATGCTTTTTTGTATTTATTATTTGCAGATGATCTAGTTTGTTGCAGCTTATACATTAAAATCAGAACTTGTCTCATCTCAGAAGATAGATTTTTAATTATTTTATTTTATTTTGTATTTCAATCATATACATCAAATTTGTCTCTAAACAGTAAGAAATTTACATATTTTACTTATTTTAAATGATTTGTGATAACTATTAAACTTTTTTTATATTTATAAGTAATGTTAAAAATAAATTGATTAGAATGTTTGTTTGGGTTTATTCTAATTTAGCTTTTGGGAAATCAAGAAAAAAAAATTAGAAAATATAAAAATGTGGCTAGAGAAGATTGGTAAAGACAAGTTGGATGGAAAAAATATTAATGAACAGATATGTAAAGAAATCAATATGGAAAATTGAGGAACATTAAATTCCTGGGACATGTTTCATAATATATTCTTCTATGATATATTTTGCAAAAAAGATTCAGAGGTAGGTAAAATATATCTTACCTTAAAAATATGATTGGTAAAATGAAATGTAGATAATATTATGCAATAATAAAAAAGGATAAAGAGAGAAGAATGTGGTTGCCAACACAAAGTATTGTTTTTAATAATTGAGGTTAATAAATATTGTCATTGGCTGAGTAGTTTGAAAGCAAATGCATAATTAAAAATAAATTATTGAATTAAAATTAATTTTATAACTTAATTTTTGACAAAAATTATTAACATTTATAACTAAATAAACCAATAGTATTCTTTTAATCACTAACTCTCCACATTCTTTACCTTACTACCTGCTACCATTTAATGTAGTAAAGTGTCTGGGTCATCAGACATTTTTCATATCATCAGTCATTGTCTATGCAACAACATTTTCATTCTTTAATTGTATATTTAATTGTAATCATCTTTTTGTTTATTTTTTTATCCTCAAGTTAGATTTTGCATATCTATTTATAAATACAGGCAGTAATAATGGGGAATAATGGATGTAGAGTTTATAATATATTGTGACGGAAACTGGAAAATAATTATCTACATCAGAAATCATGTATTATCTATTTTCTTTTTTAAAAACATTATTTTATTTATTTATCTGACAATTTATTCTATATATTTCTAATTAATTATTTATTTCAAATAACTGCTTTAATAGCTTACTGCATGGTAAAGACCAGTGCAAATATTTCACAATTCTGCAAAAAGGTGATTCTCACTCAGCAGAATGCTTACATGTGATATACTGAAATAGTGAATATTATATTTCAGTGCAATGGTATGTATGTGTTGGAAAGTTTAATTTAACCTTGTTACACTCAAAATAGCTTTTTATATTTATGTACTGCTTTTTTCAGATGAAACTGCATGTAATAAAATGTGAATTTCATACCACATTCAAATATTTATTAATACTATTAATCAGTGGAATAAATTCCTATATCTAAAATATGTAATATCTATAAAAGCAATTTGTATTAATTTCGTCTTTAGATTAAGAAATGATTCTAATTTGTTTTGAAACTTCAGTTTTATTGTAGTTTTATAAAGAATGTTGATTAGATTTTTATAAAATAGAGAAATTTACTAGCCTTATTTTCTAAATTATATAATCCTATATAAATAAATGCCTTAAGTTATCGGTATAGATTTATAAATTTTCCGATCTGTTAGCTAATTTCTATTAAAAATGTATATTTGTTGTACTATATATACCTAATAAAATGCATAATAATTTAAATATCAATGGGATAAAAGGTTAAAATATTTTTCATATATTATTGAATGTATTTGATCATGTGCAACATACTTTTATAAGTTGGATAAAACATGCAAGAACATTATCTTTATAAAGAAGGTAAATTCATTAATATATATATATATATATATATATTGTAACCATATATTTTAGCATAAAATATAATCATTGATGTAACTAGTATAAAAAATTTCTCTGTCTTCTTTGGTGATTTGATTGGCTTGATTTGCACTTTGAACAGATTACTCTCTTATTTGCACTTTACGTATGCGTCTCAATGTAAAAAAAAAAGAAAAGAGCGCGAATTTAAGAACAGATCATCTGTTAGTTTGCTTTTGGAGGGAAAGAAAAAAGAAAAGAAAATGGTAAAAAGGCAAATGGTGTAATTTTGATAAGCTTATTTAAAATAGTGAATAAGTAAACGGATTACCACTAATTTTCTATAAACATAAAAATAACATCGTGGTATTTAATTATAAGATGAATTGCTAAATTTAAAAGTCTGTTCAAGTCAGCTGGCCAAGTGGATCAAATCACCGGTAATAATTTCCAATATTACATTTAAAATGTCGGAGCTTCCCAGTTTAAAAGAATTAATTGCAAGAATTTGGTATGTTTTAAAATGTTTATTGTTCTACAATTTGGAAAATTTAAATAAGTATTTTAATTACAGAAGTTTTATAAATATGAAAATTTGTTTTTTAAAAAAGAAGTTTAAATTAAAGTAAAACGTTAAAATTATCAACATAGTTTAATATTTCCGTTTCTAATTCTAATAAAAATATAGTATTGATTGATATTTAACTTTATAATGCCAGTAATATATTTGCTAGTTAATTTGTTTGCCATTTGGATAATAAACAGTCTTCAAATAATTGATCAAGGCTATTTTCTAATTTTATCGTCAGTTTGGAATGATTAAATTAATTGCTGTAATTATTATTCCTAGACTTAAGCGTGGATAAATAAATATTTAGCATGGATGTGATAAACTTGGAACATTTTTGATAGAGAAATGTAGAAATTAATAACTTATGAAAAACATTTTCATTTAAATTCTGCGAGTCATGTCTTAAAATTGTTTCATGTTTATGGAGCCACGTAAAAATCGTTAATCTAATAGTGATTATAATAACTAACAAATGGATAAAATTGCATGTATGGAATTCAACTATAATTATAGCTATTACTTCGTACATTTATTGTTCGACACATCGTACATGGATTTCACGGATCATATTTGTAGTTATAAAATGCTATACAATCTAATTTGTGACATACACACCTGCTAAAATTCATGTATTGAACTATAAAATGCTATACATTTAATTTATATCACACACACACCTGTTAGATTTATGTAGTTGATGAATAATTCATTACTTTAATTTTATCGTTATATGAACTTGCATGTGAAGTTCATAAGTTATATTTTATTAAGTTTAAATTAATAGGGGTTGAATAAAATACTTATTCAAAAGAATAGCGCTTGCGAAAAAGCTTGAAAAGTACTAAATGAATTCATGAGATGTATCAATCTTTGTGGGATATTTTTGTGAGTCTTTCCAGATTTATATTCCGATACTAATATTACTTATATTATATTACATATGTTTTATTTTAAGCAAGATAAGTTAGTACATTAGTTGTCCTGATTAGTGTAACATTTTATTATGCAAGAACTCACATTTGCTAAAGTGTTAGTGTTTTCTGAACGATCAGAATAACTGAGGGGGATGATTTTGCACTTTAATGTGAAGTAAATAGTAATGTTGTTTTATAATGTTGAAAGGCATTAATCTGTGCCGGTGGTTAATCCGCAGATTATTTAATTGCCATTTTTTGTATTTTACACTCATTCCAGCGCTGGTGGTTAATCCGCGGAATTGTGTAATTATACGTATTACTTTATGATGGTGTATCAATCCACAAAGCGTTTAGTATTATTTAATTCCTATGTGTAGATGAACGCATCCACAGGAATATGTTTTACTTCATAGATATAAGTTGGGCAAAGTATTTCAGTTAATCTGCTAAATCATCTTCTTCCATTTTTAAGCATAGTTCATAAGTTAGATCATCAAATTGTAGCAGGACATTCTATTCAAGTTACTTCGTAATAATTAACTGTCGGTTGATTATTATTTACCGGAGTGTAAGTTTAAATTTTCATTTTATTTAATGATTGCATTATAGCTAAATCCTACAGATATAATATTATTTATTATATTATTATAATTTTACGGTATGGATTTATTGAATCTGGAAATGATGTTAAATACTTCATGAGTTGATGTTGAATTTAGTATAATTTGCTCAAGATTCATTATATCAAATTGAAATAAGGTATGATTAGGTTTTTTAAAACCGTACCTATGATATGTTATTGAAGAAAGTCGATGGAATTATAATTTATTTATTTTATTTGTTTATTTATGTCTTTAATCATAACATTAGAATTAATTACTTATAATTCATAAATTTGTAAATAAACGTTGATTTATAATTAAACTTACTGTGCCCTTGCTATGTGTCATTCGTAAAATCAGAAATCATAAACCTTGGATAGAGCATACATTGAAATACATACTATCGTCAACATGATATAAAAGTTTAGTGATATTTTGAAAAGAAAACATTTGGATGTTTTCGTCTTTGGTAGTTTATGATGTGTGAGGTACAATAAAATCCCATTTACCTTTTCCATCATTTTGGCTTTGCGTAGTTGATTCTAGTATACAATATAAATTAATTATTAGACTTGTAAACAGATTTACCAAATAATGATATGATTGAATATATTTACTTAACATTTTAAATTGTCATTTGTCAGTATAAAAAGAGTCTCAGTGATATAGTAAACTATAAAAAAGAACCCAAGTATTTATGTTTATTTATTGCAAAGCTTTACCTGGACTAGCATTTGTATTAAAAATCATATAGATGGTTTTAAATTTCATAATATTATGTATTTCTACAAATTAGGCAATCTTGTACATGGTCGGCCATCGGGTCTCATACAAAGAAAAATCGCAAATTAAGGTTTGTAACATAATAACATTGCACTTATAATTTGTTTAAAGTATTCTATCATACTACTATGATAGGTCATCACGGTACACCCTGGCTGCGATCAAATTAAATCATAAAAGTTTATGTTAGATCATTAGTTTGGTCTGTGGTAAGTTGCTCCAGATGTTGGCTGTGGTCTTTGGTGCATAAAATATATAGCATAATAGGCTTTTGGATATAGCTCTTAATAGCTGACAATGTGTAGCGGGAATTGATCAGTGATCGAGGTTACGATTCTCAGTGCACTTACGTTACGTAGTTGGGAACACATACATACGAGGTAGAGGGTTACAATATATATATATATATTGATTTAGCATATGAATTTAGATAACTTAACTATTGATAAAATATCATTATTTACATAATTAAATATTATAAATTAACTCAATATATCTATAACTTCTTTCACTACTCGTTTGTAATTCAATAAAGAGTGAAGATCCGTTATGCAGAAAAGATTACACTATTATAACCACTTTACCGATTTACATTTTAAGACTGCTTTTGATCAGGCCACTCATATCCATAGCACTAAGATAGGTTTGTAGGAGAAAGAATGTATAGGTTAATTAGTATGCAAGTTGGATGTTCTTTGCAATAAACCATTCCTTTTGGTATTTTCTCTTTTGATTGGTGCACTCAGCACAAACCATATTAATGTCGGGAGGATTAAAATTGTGGCCCAAGTCAATCTCATGTTCTAGAAATACTGACTTTATGCCAATAATTTTATTAGCTTCTGGACCTGCCTTCTAATTTCAATCAACTATTGAATACATCAAAGACAAATTACCTCAAAACCAGACTCTCCAAATGATTTATAAAATTAGCTGCAATAAACCCATTTGCAAAAAAATTTATTATGGTAGCTTTCATGCCCATAGTGCCATTAGATTAGCACAACACACACACACACACACACACATATATATATATATATATATAAACACATAGACCTCAATATAAAATCAGTATTTTTAAAACATAAGATCAACTTGGGCCACAGTTTTGATCCACTCAATACCAAAGTGGTTTGCACTGAGCTTAAAAATTGAAAGAGAAAATATAAAGAGATGTGTTTTATTACAAATAAAATATGCATGTGATAAATTAAAAAGACCCATGCATTGCATTAGCAATCAAGTGATATATGTAAATTTACAAACTTGCATATTAATCAACCTATAAGTTCTTTCTATTACATACATATCTTAATACTATGAATATGATCAGCCTGGTTGAAAGCAGTGAAAATCTATAAATCTGTAAAGAACTTATAATTTTATAATCCTTCATGCATAGTAGATCTTTTCTATTTATTGAATCAAATACTGTAGGGTATTTTCCAACAATTATGTGTAATTTCCTTCTTCACTAATTAACCAAATATTGTTAATAAACTTTTCAGCCCCACTTTACTCACTAGATTACTTAGCTAATGGAGAATGAATATATATATATATATATATATATATATATATACAGGCACTCCCCTAATTATGAACATATGATAATTAATATATATATATATATATATATATATATATATACAGGCACTCCCCTAATTATGAACACTGGAGTTATAAATATTTTGCTATTACACAATCACTTTTGGATTTCAGATCTTTATTTATGCATATACTTTCATGTATAATTAATGCTATACACTGTAGAAAGAAATGGGTATTCAAAATTGTACACTATTTTAGTACTTTAATAATTAAAAAATTCCTTTTAATAATTAAAACTACAAATTTACAGTATCTGATAAAAAAAACTATTTAAATACATTTGTATTTGAATTTTTTCTAAAGAAAGATAAACTTTAGAATTCATTATTATTAATTAAAAACATAGTATTGATACAACCAAAAAGAATTCAAAGTCTCATAAATCCCAAATGGTCAAGCCAAAAATTGATATAGTTAGACAATTTAAAAATGATAAATCTTTTGCTTCATTTGTGAAATCAAGAACAAAATTAAGTAATATGCTAAAAATTATGGAAATATTTCTTCAAAGATGGTTTCAAAAAGATATGTCAGAGTAATGGATGAAATGGAGAAATCTTTGGCTTTATAGATTGAAGATCAATATCAAAAAGAAATCCCAGTGATTTTATCAATTATTCAAGCTAAGGCTCTTAGTTTGCATGAAGATTGGAATAAAGAATTAAAAGAAGACACTGCTGTTGAATTTGTAACAAACAATGGCTGATTTCACAAATTTAAAATGAAATATTGTTTATATAATACTAAATGTACTGGGGAAGGTTGCCAATGCAGATAAGAAAGCTGCCTGTAAAATTATTTCCACTCTCTCTAATATCATTAAAGATGCAGATTATTTTCCAAGCCTAGTCTTCAATCTAGATGAGACAGGATTATTTGGAAAAAAGATGCATGCATGCACATATTTAACAAAGGAAGAATCAGTTGCATTTGGGCATAAATCTTCTAAAACAGATTAACATTGCTTTTTGGAGGTAATTTAGCTGGTGATTTTAAATTGAAGACAATGCTAATTTATCAGCCAGAAAATTCTAGAGCATTAAAAGAAAAAGATAAAAGAATGCTTCTAGTTATTCGGAAATAAAATACTAAAGCCTGAGATACTATACAGCTTTTTCAAGATTGGTTTTCACATCATTTTGTGCATTCTGTTAGACAATATCATAGTGAGAATAATTCACCATTTAAAATATTACTCTTATACAATTTTTATGGACATCCAAAATCCCTGAAAAATTTATATCCAGAAGATAATGTTGTGTTTATCTCTCCCAATACCACAAGTGAAATACAATCTATGAACCAAACTGTGATAGATACTTTTAAAGCAGCATTATATGACAAGATTAATGACTCAAGCAATAAAGACAATTGACAAAAAAGGTAGACCTACATTAAGAGATTTTTGGAAAAGTTATAATATTGAATATAATAAATATTATTGGGGATGTGTGGACTGAAATAAGAGAGTCAACAATGAAAGATTTTTGGAAAAAATATATTCACAAATGATGAATGCTTCTATGGACATTGAATAAATTCCTGAAATATCACAACTGAAATAGTCAATATAATGAATAAGTTAAATTTAGATTTTACTTATGAAGGTATTGATGAGTTAATGCATCTCACTCAAAACCTCTGTCAAATGAAGACTTGATTAAACTACAAGAGATGAATGAAATACAAAATGAAGAAGAACTTGATAATGAACTTATTTTTAAGAGTTTGTCAATCAAGAATGAAGCCTATTGAAATACAAAATAAAGAAGAACTTGATAATGAATTTTATCCTTATGAGTTTGTCAATCAAGAATATGAATGAAGCCTTCATGCATCTTGAAAAATTTTTGACCATCATGGAAGAATGTGATCCCAGTGGAGAGCATATATCTCATGTATGAAAGGCAATAGAAAAAGACACAATGTTACAGAATTCTTTATCAAGAAAAAAAAAGAATACAAGTCAACTAATTCTTGATAAATTTGTAAACAAAAACTCCAAATACTAATCAATAAAAAATAAATAAACAAAACACCAAATACTAATCAATAAAAAATAAATACTGTATTTTAAAACGCTTTTTGATTTTTTTTCATACCTCTACCAATTAAGTTTATAATTAGGAGACTGCCTGTATATGTAATAATTAATAATAGAGTAATTTATATATCTGTAATATTATGGAAGCAATTATCTCTTCATACATGCACTAAAATTGACACACACTCACCCATCTATTAATTATTTTAAAACTATAGATGTTTCACCTATGTTTAGAGTGTATTCTTTAAATAAACTAACAATTATTGATTGTTTCTAAATTAGGATTTGAACCTATTATATGTTTGATTTTTATATCAGTATACTTCTTGTACAATTTCAGTTTTTTTATCACAGGGAAAAAAAGTTTATTTTTAGTACCTGCAACACTAAATTTTATTAGTTTATCTAGATATAGCATAGTGCTTTATATATATATATATATATATATATATATATATATTGGGGATATATATAAACATTACAAGCATAAAGCTAAACTAGTATATATATATATATAATATTGGGGAAGGAACTATTTTTCACACGTGCTTAAAACTGACATCCATTGTACAATCAAACAACAGAAAAGTGTGTGTCGATTTTAACACGTGTAAAAAATAGTTGCTTCCACAATATTAATTTATATATACATAAAAAGTGTGTGTCGATTTTAACACGTGTAAAAAATAGTTGCTTCCACAATATTAATTTATATTTACATATATTAGAATTCTCAATTGAACTTCTAACCAAGTATACACTTTTCCACTGTTTAGAAAAGAATATTATCACACTCGTTTTATACTTTAATCATACAATGCTTAAATCAAATAAAAGTTATTAATTATTATCAAATTAGAGTTAAATATGTTAAATTTATATCTGTGTGTGTGTGCTATGAAAATTGTATTTGAATTATTATCTAAAGATATTTTATTTTCTATTAAGTCAATAAACTTTTTTTAAAATATATATATAATAGACTTTGAATAACCCTCTGCAAGGTAAAAGACCTTCTCAACAGCTTTTCAAAGAAGAATAGTGAAGATGAAGGCATAACTCACTAAGCTTGCCAAATGCTTAGTGATGAAAAATTTAATAATTTTCTATCTGTATATAAATAACAAAATATCCATTTTTTAACCAATACCAAATGACTACCTATGTTGGCTATAAGTTAACTATCTAAAAACAAATACTAAGTTTGAAATTTATTTCACTGTTTTTTTATTTAGACAGAAAGATAACCTCCTAATTTAAATGTGCTTTGATATTTAGCACATTTAAGATAAGAAGTGATCTCTGTTTATATTTTACGTTATTTGACAGTATTTAATTTACCTTATAAATATGATAATTTATTCTTAGTTTACAATGCAATTAAAATGAGTAACAACTAATTCTTTCTTTGTAAACGATTTACAAAATAGTTTCACTGATGTTGCTTTGACACATTACCATTTGATTTAAATGTCATGTTCATCAAAGTAGAATTTGTTTAGACATTTATATAATTACAAAAAAATGAAAATCTTTTTTTTTATTATATCATAACTTGAACAATGAAACGTGTTGTACTAAAATCACACTAAATTTAAATTAGGTTACATTTCTAATTATTTACATTATTTCGTGAAGTTATTTTACATATGAATAGTGAATTACAAAATATGTTTACATAACATTTAGCAATCTATAGAAATGTATATTAATGAATTTACATATAACAACACATACGTGGAAATGGAAAATTAGTAATATAAGTAAATTCAATATTAATTTTCTTCTTCTTCCTTTTCTTATGTATTGATTAAAAAAGGTGTGAATGGTATGATAATTCAATATTACTGTAAACAATGATGTTTGGATATGGTTATGTGACTGAGTTATAATTCACAATTTAAACAGAAGTAGCTTACACGTTCCTAATAATTAGTACCGTTAAATTTTAAAAAGTAACCTAAAGTTTATTAAATTAAAAGTTATGCCTTAATGCAATATTTAATTATCATGTTACCTGCTTAGTGTGTAATTTAGAGGTTTATTAATGTTGAATTTTTATAGTATATCCCACAAATTAGATTACTACAATTTTAACAATATTAAGAGTGCTTATATCATTTTTACCAAGAAAAGATTCTGGGTGTATATTCATATCTTTATTGTAATTCATCAGAATGTGACCAAAATTAAATTGCTAGGCTAATATTATACAACCAATTATCTTGAATTACTATTTAATTGTAAATTTGGATCTGGTTGTCTGAGATTATTGTTTTTATTTCACATTGATTTTTTCCCTTCATTTATATTTATAAATCAAATTTACATACATTTGTTTGTTTGTGTAATGAAATTGTGTGTTTCTTCTTTATATTCCAAAGCTGAGTGCATTTTCAGTAAAGTTCACCATAACCATAGCTCTCTTAAATTGATTATGGTTGTAACTTTATTTATACTGTAATCTAATTATGTATCCATTTTTATTTAAATTAGCACCTTTAAATATTCCATTTGTTAGATAATTGGATGCTGCTGTTTTTTTTTTATTACAATACTATGGTTGACTAAACCATTCCTCCTTGACCTTTTCTTTTTTGTAACTGCAGTATCTGTGGATTGTAGTTGCAAAAAGTAAACATTTGTTCTGGATTGTTTTTAACATGTTTAATCTTGTATGCAATATGTGGTGTGTCCTCCTTTGTATGCTATTATCAACCTATTAACATTAGGGGGGTATGGAAACAGACTTTGAAAGTTAGTTTGCATACCTTTTTTTATGTTATTCATTAATCTTGGAATATAAGACAAACTAATTTATAATTTATTTTCAGATTGCAGTTTGGAAGTTTGCTTTATATTTCTAAGAAATTGTTTAATAACATTCATAAGAATGTTCATGCTATAACCCATACTACATTGATCTTAAACATATCCATCTCTAGTATTTTTTCTGGCTGCCTTGTATTTATAAAATGTCAAAAGTCTATAGTATTTTTTCTGGCTGCCTTGTATTTACAAAATGTCAAAAGTCTCTTAAGTAATGGTTTAATCCTGAGAGCTTTACTCACAACAGTGACATAAGCTCCCCCTAGTGGATTATTAGCTTTGTCACCAGCAATTTTTTGGAGTTACAAAACATAGTGGTACAATTAAAATTACAAGTGGTAACTTGAAAAACATAAAAAAAAATCAATTGTAGAACAGCTACAAACAGTAGTTGTAGAAGTAATTATGAGTGGTAACTTGTAAAAATAAAAATTGGTAATATTTCTCTAATGAGTTAAAGAGAGAAATAAATAAATGGCTAATTCTGTTAGCTCCATGGAAGCTTTTGACCCAGCTCATCCTGAGGAGTGGTCAAGTTATAAAGGGTGATTAATATTTTACCTACAGGCTAACCAAATTAAGAATTCTGTGGTAAAACTAGCAACATTAAGATCCATAATAGGTCCTTAAACTTATGATATACTCAAGTTTCAATCTACAGCAGAAACACTAGCTGACCTAGATTTTGACAAAATGTTAATAACCTCACATATTATTTTTCCCCATAACTCTTGACAATAATGCAAAGATATTATTTCAATTTCTGCATCCAAGATCAGGGCAAAAAGCTAGAGAGTTTGCCATGAAAATCTGAACATTGGCATTAAAATGTGAATTCAGAAGATTTCCTGAATGAAGTACTTCATGATCATTTTATTTATAGCATAAATGATCACAACTTATGACTTAAATTGCTGATGATTCCAGATTTAAATTTTGCAACAGCTATGGTCCAAGTAGTACTAAAAGAATCAATAGCTAGTCAGGCAAACCCTTTACAAAAAATTACTAAGTGATGTGCAAACAATCAAACATAACAATGGATCAGTCAAATACTCAGTCAGGTCAGATAATTCAGCATCAAATATTCTAATGCAATGCTATAAATGCAATGAACAAATGAACATACATACAGAATTACCACAACACATATACAGAATGTCCACACCACTATACAACATGTATATTTTGCAAGTGAGTCGGTCATATAAAGTGGCATGTCTAAAATTAAAAAGACAGTGCTGATATGAGAATGGAAAAAACCATTCTAAAAAAACAGCAAAGGCAAACAAACAAGTTGCCTATATAAATTACATTAAAGATGATTAGTGTGGATTTATGCATAGTATTGCAATTAATAATATGCCAGTTAGAATGAAATTGTATTCAGGATCTGCAATGTCTATTGTTTCAAAAAAGACATGGCCTATCATTAATAAGAATAATAAATATAAGCTGTATCCTAGCAGCAAATCAATCTCAGACTATCAGGGCAATCAAATAAAACTATTGGTCAAACAATAGTTAAATTACAATGCCTAACAAGACTACACATCTACCCCTGGTAGCAATCACAGTGATTTATTAGCCTATGGCTGGTTTAGTCATTTAGGCTTTGCAGTTACAAAAGTGATCCAAGTCACGACATTAACTATATTAAAATTCTGATTACTCAGAGGTCTTTAACAATAATATGGGTCTGTACTTAGGACAATCAATTCATTTACCACTAAGTAGAGAGGTAAAACTTATTAGATGTCAGTACAGGTCACTTCCATTATCTTTGTGAACTAAAATAGAAAAGCTCAAAAGTGGGAAGTAGCAGGAGTTAGAGAGCCCATATCATACTCAGAAGGAGCCACCCCAATTATACCAATTATCAAAAATGGTGATGTACATATATGTGGGGATTATCAATATACAATCAACAAATCTCTTGTTCCAGATAATTAACCACCTCTATCAGTCAAATAAATACTGTCCACATTAACAGGTGGTAGAGTTTTTGCTAAATATTGATCTAAAATATGCATACTTGCAACTACCTGTGGATATTCAGGTTGCAAGAGCATTATCAATAATAATCCATAAAAGGTTATTCAAAATGAATTTTTTGCCTTTTGATATATCAGTTACCCCAACAGTATTCCAGAGAATAATGGATCAAGTGGCTGGTGAAATACCAGGCACACTCCAATTTTTTGTCAATGTCTTATTAGTGGTACAAACACCAGAACAACTTTGGAGTGCCACCAAGAAACTCTTAGACAAATTTAAAGATTCTGGCCTTAAAATAAACTTGGATAAATGCATATTTTATTGCTAATGAGCTTGAATTTCTGGAATACAAGATAAATGCAAATGACATTCATTCAATTCAAAAGAAAGTTTTGGAAAAAAAGTAAAACATCTGAAAATAAGAATGAACTTCAATCCTTCCTAAGGTTTATAAATTATTATGAATGTTTCTTATATCACAAAACTGAGGCCGATGAACCACTACACAGGCTACTGGGCAAAAAGGCAGCCTGGAAGAGGGACATTGAACATGATAAAGCCTTCAATATGATAAAAAAATTAATATCAGAAACACTAGTGATTTCAACCCCAAAAGTGCTAGTACTAACATGCAATGGAAAATTATATAGAACAGGGATAGTGTTGTCCTATAGAAATAATGACAGGATGTACTTCACTATAGTCTTTACATCAAAGTGCCTCTCAAAGGCTGAGAAAAACTATGCTCAAATTGAAAGAGGCCCTGACTTTGATCAATGGCATCAAAATATATCATGATGACTTATATAGTAAACCATTCATACTACAAACAGATCATACATTTTTTGGAAATATTTGCATCTGATAAAGGAATTAATCAGCATACCTCACCACAACTGCTGTGGTGGTTCAATTTTTTGGCAGGCTATACTTTTGCACTACAATATATTGAGAAAATATATTCCCCATGTAGATGCAATAAGCCAATTGCCTGTAGAGGCTGCAAACAATCTAACAACATCAAATCAATCATTTATCATGATTGACTTTGACTTGGTCTCAAGCATATCACTATAGAGTAAGACTGGCTGTATGGACCATTACTGACCTAGATTCCAAAAAGTACAAAAATGGATCCAACAGGGTTGGCCAAATAAAAAACCAGATGAGTTACATTCATCCTATTGGATACATAGGCTGAACCTCTCAATGTAACATGGCTGCATTATCTGGGCAATCAGAGTAGAGATTTCATCAACTGGATGTTTCCAGGTGCTCAGTCTGTTACATAATATGTAGCCAAGGATAAAGATGTTTGCTAGATCATACATGTAGTGGTCTACCTTAAATGCTGATATTTAGGCCAAAGTCCATCACTACTGACATGCAAAATGAATAAAAACATGCTAGTAAAAACAAAACAGCCCAATGACCTAAACCTGAAATGCCCTGGTCTAGACTCTATGTGCACCACGCAGGTCCATGGAATGGCAAACTACTGTTGATAGTAATTAATTCATTCTCCAAGTGGCTGGAAGTAGTGGAAGTCCCATCATTTTACTCCACAGCACCAATAGAAGCTTTTAGAAGGCTATTTGCAACACATGGCCTAATAATGGCACAGCATTTACATCAGTGCATTCAATAACATTTACACTAATAATGGCATTAAGCTAATGTATAGCCATCATTCCATCCTGAACGCAATGACCAGGCAGAGAGACTAGTTCAAGAAGCAAAAAAAATGATAACAAAAATGGATATGGGAAGCTGCAATATGAGGATTGCCAGAACATTACTAGCACAGCACTCCACACCAAGTACAGCAACAAGAAAAACTCCAGCAGAACTACTATTCAATAGACCTATACAAACTAATGTGTCAGCCATGAAATCTGATTCCAAATATGTAGAAAAAGAAAACAGCAAGATAAAAGTACAAATACACTCTCATGTGCTTTGCAAAATGTACTATGGGTCCACAAAATGAATACCAGCAGTGATTGAACAACTGAAAACACTCTACATTGTAGTAGCTCAAACAGCAGATAGTTATCACCATCATCACCACTTAAACTAACTGAGACTGAACCACATAGTAACAAGTACAACAAGTGAAAAGGATGAGCACCAAACTGAAGACAGCAATAAACCAGATGAACATCCAGGGACAAGTACATGAAGTGAAAATGATGATCAGCAAACTGAAGACAGAAGCAAATAACCAGGAACTAATCCATCAAATAAGAATGATGAACAAGACAAGAACAGTTTAAACATGAGAAACCAACAAGCAGACAACACATCGTTCAGCCTATCTTGACGATTATGTTCTCCAGGGCTAAATTTATCCAGGGAGAGCATATCTAACCTTGCCTTCAGAAGTGGATTAGTCTGGATTGCTTATATGGTTGGATTGAGCACTCATTGCTGCTAACCAATGTGTACATATGTGGATAATAAATGCATAAACATGGCCAAAGAATAAAAACAAGTATGGCCAATGTATAAACATAAATACAAAATCCTACCATTGGTTAGACTCTGGTGGGGGAATTGGCAATAAATAGTCACCCCTTTTAGGGGCAATATTATATATATATATGATAAACAAAAATGCAAGTTAAAAAACTTGCTAACGCTTGTATTTATGTCCACAGATGGCGTCCTACCAAGACTGCCAATCAAGCGTGTTTTGTTTACATAAACGTCAGAGTAGTTAGTATTCACTATCTCTAACTATAATTCCACTTTCAGATCATGATTTCAAGCTATTTGCTATCGTCAGTGAAAGACAGGAATAAAGAAACTAGATCTGAATACAAACTCTGAGCGTTTATGAAACAATTTCTATTCAGCTTGCAAGCGTGAATTTTTTAGACACGTAATGTCTTCAAACTCAGCATAGCAAACCAGATAGCTACATGGGTCTGATCTCAGTTCAGCATCACCACATAGTAGAAGCCTCTGCAATCTATATCATTGCAAGAAAGACCTCAAAGGTACATTTATGATAAACAAAAATGCAAGTTAAAAAACTTGCTAACGCTTGTATTTATGTCCACAGATGGCGTCCTACCAAGACTGCCAATCAAGCGTGTTTTGTTTACATAAACGTCAGAGTAGTTAGTATTCACTATCTCTAACTATAATTCCACTTTCAGATCATGATTTCAAGCTATTTGCTATCGTCAGTGAAAGACAGGAATAAAGAAACTAGATCTGAATACAAACTCTGAGCGTTTATGAAACAATTTCTATTCAGCTTGCAAGCGTGAATTTTTTAGACACGTAATGTCTTCAAACTCAGCATAGCAAACCAGATAGCTACATGGGTCTGATCTCAGTTCAGCATCACCACATAGTAGAAGCCTCTGCAATCTATATCATTGCAAGAAAGACCTCAAAGGTACATTTATGATAAACAAAAATGCAAGTTTAAAAAACTTGCTAACGCTTGTATTTATGTCCACAGATGGCGTCCTACCAAGACTGCCAATCAAGCGTGTTTTGTTTACATAAACGTCAGAGTAGTTAGTATTCACTATCTCTAACTATAATTCCACTTTCAGATCATGATTTCAAGCTATTTGCTATCGTCAGTGAAAGACAGGAATAAAGAAACTAGATCTGAATACAAACTCTGAGCGTTTATGAAACAATTTCTATTCAGCTTGCAAGCGTGAATTTTTAGACACGTAATGTCTTCAAACTCAGCATAGCAAACCAGATAGCTACATGGGTCTGATCTCAGTTCAGCATCACCACATAGTAGAAGCCTCTGCAATCTATATCATTGCAAGAAAGACCTCAAAGGTACATTTATGATAAACAAAAATGCAAGTTAAAAACTTGCTAACGCTTATTTATGTCCACAGATGCGTCCTCAAGATGCAATCAATGTTTTGTTTACATAAATATATATATAGTATTCACTATAACTATACTATAGTGATACTAACTATTGGTTTTAAAGGTTGTTTGTAAATTGTGGACATATATATATATATATATATATATATATATGTGTGTGTGTGTGTGTGTGTGCAAAGAGAGAAATGTGTGTCTAACCTGAATGATTGAACATTCTCTCCATTGAAACCACTTCCAACAGTGAAGGTATTTCTACTATATTCATTACTCATACATATACATAGTGTGGCAAGTCCATGATAGAACTGAAAGCTGTGATGACTATGGCAAACTCAAGGCAAGCTATCCAGTACAGCTGGAAGAGTTAATATAACTCACCAGTCAAGCTAATATATTCAGCTGGAAGTGAATCCAGTCATTTGGTATGATCATCACAGTATTAATTACTTTATCTATGTATAACTATATTTTGGGAGTGTTCATATTTATTTTGATATTACTGTTGGTTTGAGTCTGAACTCTGCAATTCAACTAAATACAACAGTTACAATTGTTTATAATATTAGTTACTGTGATTTTTTAGTTTGTAAAATGATTGATTAAAAAAAGATTAGTTAGTTATTTTTAAGTTTTACTCAATGAATTCAGCTGTACTAATGGCTAAAAATAGATTGTTCAAAACTTGAATACAATTAAAAATCTGTATTGTGAACAGGCTAAAAATAGATTGTTCAAAACTTGAATACAATTAAAAATCTGTATTATGAACAAGATCTTTTAATATACAATTTCAATTGCTAATTAGTTAACAAAAATTAAACTACAAGAATCATCATCATCATCATCATCATTATCAACCATTATCAATCCACTGCAGGATGAAGGTCTCTCCAAGTTTAATCCATCTTCTCCGATCTTTAGCTTCTCTTCTCCACATCACCCCTACACATTTTCTTATTTCATCCATCCATCTTACATGTGGTCTCCTTCTGGGTCTTTTACAATCTCTTGGAATCCAAACTACAAGAATAAACAGCAGTAATTATTTTTCTTTAATTATAGAGTTCATTTGTACTTTTTAAAAAAACTATACTCATGACAGCCTTTTCTTTTTTACTTTCCCGGACAAAAAATATTTTTATGGACAGGAAGTCAATATCTTTTCTCTTAAGGAATATAGAATGAGAAACATAATTGAATTAGATTTTTAAAATAAATAACAGAGACAAAAAAAATATTTATTATAAAAATGATTATTTGAAAAAATACTTTTTATATTATTTATAAAAATAAATTATTTTTCTTTTGTAAATCTTTTTAGCAAAAAAAAAATCATTTATATAATATAATAATATACTCATATTAATATAAAAAAACAAATACCATTATTTTTTATGGGTGTAATTAGTCCAGGCTATATTTCTAAAAATTCGAGTTAGTAGGGTCAAAATTATATGACAGCAATGTGCCCTAAATACTTTTTTTTCTTGCGCTTCCATTGTTACAAATCTTTTTTTTCCCCATAATATTCAAAAACGCAAAATGTTATAGCACGCACGCAAATATATAATATATTCCTATTTTTAAGCACAAAAAATAGATTTTAAACAATCTATTTAAAGAGCATAAGTAATTTTAATGTCATGTATAGAGGACAGTACTCAATACTGCTTGATAACTGACGAATTTGAAATATTTTTTTATCCTTAAGTTGGATTTACTCTCTAACTAAAAATAAATATATACCTATTTCCTAATCAATGGTATAGCATACAAAAGCTCTATCTTAACATCATGACAAGCAGAGAACTTTATTTTGTGATATATTCAAGAAAAGAAAGATGCATCAAAAATAAACTGAAGTTTTTATATATCATTAATAAACTTATAGCATCTTAAAAATTAAAGATCAGATTTGTTTCTATTACTAATTTTGTCTTCATCAATCCTATGTGAAAACAGTCTTAATGTTATAAATTTTGCAACCATATTAATAAAATTTATCTGCTTACATTTTTATATCAGACTACAGAAAAGACAAATTTTAAATATATTTTTTATTTTTTTTATATACTTTAAATATAGTATATAATTAAATGATACATAAATAAATAAATGATCAAATAATAAAAAAATTCAAGCATTGTAAGTGACAGAATTGAATTGTGATCCACAAATTGTAATCTGCAGAATCCACATTTTTCTATAGGTTTCACAATATATGTCAGTGGCAAACTACTTATCAATAAAAATTAAATATCAGACTTACTTGCATTACATTAATTTTAGACTCCCAAAATCATCAATCGCATATCAAACCAATATCACTTTTATAACGAATATAGCTACTTAGCATTATATAGATATAATTAATTACATTTTTTTTTAATTAATAGTTAAACTGACCTCTAGCAGCCATCAAAAACTTTTTAATTTTTATTTTTTGATTATTAATTAAAAATTTATTAAACGCAGATTGATTATGTAAGTAATATTTACCAAGGCTGAAAGTAGGTTGAAGTAAAGAAGGAGCTCCCCTCTTTTCTTCCATGGCATAAGCTCGTGGTTAAAGACCTGTAGAGGTCCCTGCTATCGCATTTTACACGCATATTCTCGAGGTTACAGCCTTGGTAAATATTATTAATTAAAACAAAATTTATAATTAATTCTATTTAATATAAAATATTATTTATTATTATTTCTATATTATTATTTAAATGAGGATATGAAAGATGAAAAGCATTATATCCATGCATATTTATTTAAAGAAAATAATGCGTAATGAAGAGAGAGGATAAATATTTCAACTGCATTTATCTTCATTTCTTATACATTAATTGTATTATATAACCAAATATTTTATATAAACTATAAATAAAAAGTGAATTAGAAAATAATGTTTTTCTCTTTTCAATATTGTATATAAATAAATATGCAAGTTGTTGATCACTTTCATTTTTTGCTCTCTGAAAATAAATTGTGAGATTTATCACTTTCTCTTTGCCTTTCCCATTTAATATATCTAGTAATAAACACATCTGTAAACATATATGATAAAAATGAAAGTAGATGAAATCCCGGAAAGCTGTCAATAAATATATACATCCACCTTCTGTGTATAATAAAAAGCATTAAAAACAGAACAGCCTTCTATTCTTAAAACTCTGTGATTTGATTGTCACTCTTAATTTCAGCATTTATCAAAAACCAAGTTTTATTAAGATCAAAAGCTTTAAGAAAAGATGCTGTTATAATCTTAATGTTTTTTTCCCATACACAGAATAGGGCTGTTTATATTTTTTTTTGATAGCTTGTGGAAGTCTTTATTTTTACTTCTATTTCATTATATATATATATATATATATATATATATATATATATATATATATATATATATATAATGTGACAAAAAGTGAAACTTATTTGAATATAAAATGATGAAGTCAAAAATTAAGGTGTATATAGGATGCAAATAAATATTGTTTTTAATTTTTACATTAATGTGTAGTTTGTTACTGATTCATATTACAAATAGTGTGTATAATTTATTGTTATTACATGGTATTTATTTCTAAATTATTTAATTATATATATATATATATATATATATATATATATATATATATATATATATATATATATATATATATATATATGTAATTAAGAAGAGCAAACTACTCTACTCTTTCAGGTTATAAATAAATTTATTCATAGCTTAAGAAAGATTGGTTTGAATCTTTAAATTACATATACATTAAACAATGCTAATTTAATGTTTATATATATTATATATATATATATATATATATATATATATATATATATATATATATATATATATATATTGGTTTTGTTGCCCTCTAATTTTTGGTAAATTATTAAAAATTTTGAATTTAAGATATATTTGAATATGTGATGTTAATTTTGTTATGGAATATTTAAAGTTTAATTAAAGCAATCATGAGTATTTGATATGTAAATTGTGGATATGAGAGAGACATTTTAAATGTGTGATTGTAATATATAGTTGGAAAAAGGCCATAATCAATACATTAATATTTTAATAAATAGGTATTTAAAGCTAAAGTGTTAAAAGACAAGTAAGATTAAATAATATATTTATTGTTGATAAAATAATGATATAAAAGAATATAAATATTTTTAATTATTATAAATACTTAAATAGAAGATTAATATTTGATTTTAATGATATCAAATAATTATTTTAAAAATTTGTTATAATATCTTATTTATTTTAAAAATATTTATTTTAAAAATGAATTGTAGTTATTTTAGATTATAAGTGTTTCTTGTGTTGAAGAAAATGTAGTAAATATAACAAAATGCTTGGAGGTTATTTAGAAAGTTGAAAACTATTTTAAAATATGTTGAAAATTTATAAATAATATTTCAGAGATAAAAATAAAGATATTAGTGAAATATTAACTGATTTTAAAATTTGTTTTAAAATATAGTATAAAAAGCTATTTATTTTAAAAATTTTATAAAAGTTTAAATAAATCAAGTAAGAGATTTTTAAAAGGTTTAATAAATTTAAATAATGTTATTTTAAAATTTAATAATGGAAAATAAAATTAAATAGTTATTTATTTTATTTTGGTTGTTGGTAAATATGTAAATAAGAGAAATTGTTGTTTAAAGTCAATCAAAGGGAGTTTCTTCGATAAAAGTCAGGTCAATTGTTAGGAGAGGATCTGTGATTGTTTTCAGTTAATTGGTTATTAAAAATAGTAAATTTGAGTTAAAATCATTTTCAAAATTATAAGAGTGTCTTGAAAAGATAAAATTTAAATGATAGACTGATTATTTAATTTTATCGATCTCATATCAAGCTCATTTAGCAAATGGCTGGGAACATCAATATAGTGAAATATTGAACTTAACAAAAATGACAAAGTGGATTAGTGGATAATTAGAGATGGAGAAAAGAATATTTTGGAGTATATATTTAAAATTGCATTGCATTAGAAATAAATCTTAAAGAATAAAATACTTTTATAAAGAGAGTATTTTGAAGATATAAATTTATATATATCTTAAGGAAAGATATTAGAAAGAAAGAGTTGATACTTGTGTAATCTTTATGATTAAAGATGAAGGACAATTTAAAAAGGAATAGATTAAAAATATATTTGAGAAATCTTAATAAAAAGTTATTATATTGAAATAATTTAAACGCTGGTTGTTTGATGAAAAAGTTCTTCCTGGATATTTTGTTAAGAGATAAAGGATCAATTTAAAATAATTAAGAATTTTTCAAAAATAGACTAATTTAAAATAATAGAAATCTAGAAAGAATTAAAGGATCCTATAACATTTTATTTGTTTTATTTCTTATGGAAATTACTTTATTTTGTTTAAAAGAATTTGTTCATAAACTTAAAAAGGTGGGAAAGAAATGGTGTTCTAGTGAATGTTAATTAAAGAATTATGGGAAAGAAAGGAAATGTAATATGAATTTTGTTTTATTTATCTAATATAAAAGTAAATTTAATCTATTAAAAAAGATAGGTTTTCTTAAAATAATAACTAAAGTAATATAATAATTAATTGATAAGTTTATTTTATAATTAATATAAATATGTTAGATGGAGGAAAGTGAATTATTTTATGAAGCTGTAATTCGAAGAATATTGGAAGTGGCTGTACATTAAATCATTGAGGTAAAAATTGTATAATAATAATAATTTTAATGTATTTAATATGTTTCTTTAGATCAACGAATGATATGTTATTTTGTGAGATGTAGATTATTTTAAAAATAACTTTATTGGCATGCATTTATTTAAATATTAATTTGATTATGAATAAAAGATCAATTATAGAGCTTAGAAATATTATATGTTCTTTGTTAATAAATTTTGTATTGTTTTTATGTTTAGTATTAGAATTATATTTATTATTTATAATAATTATTTTTTATTGCAAATTAGGAAGAGAGTTAAAAGTCTATATTTTATTTTTATTTTATTGGAAAGTTAAGTAGTTTATGTAGAAGTTTATGTTTGAATTAAAGGTTTACGAATATAGATGGTAGTATAAATAGTTTGGATAATTAGTGGTTATTTAAAGTTGAGGTTGTTTTCCGAATTTTAGATAGTTTTAGAGGATGTTTTGTAGATAAAGTTTATTAAGAAGGAGTAAAATACACATAAAGTAAAGTAATATTTACAGAAAAGAATCATAGAATTTATCTAATATAATACTTTATGAATTGAAATTGATGAATAATTAAAATATTATTATTTTAACAGTACATATATGTATGCATATTTGATAAAACATGTAACATGAATTGCAATAAGTGAAATATAAAATTATATCATTCTTGGTTATTACATTACAAGGTACTTAGTTTCTATATTATGCTATTAAAGTATGCTGATAGTAAAGTAAACATATAGTACATGATGAAATGAATAGCAGTAATACTTAAGTGATGTAGCAATTTAATTATAAAGTTTAATTGTTTCATATGCTATATAAATATTATTTATAAATTTTCTGGTAATAATTGAAGTTTACTGATATTTGTTTAAAGTCTAAGTTTTGAAAACATACTTCAATGTTATTAGTACAGCATTTTAAAGAATGTATAATTACTTATTAGGAGTATGAATTAACAACAGTGTAAACATATTGTATTATTATTTTCTTATTTTATTTTCTTTGTTTTCTAATTTTGAATTGTAAATATTGTAAATAAATTCTTAGTTGAAGTTAATGTAAATAAATTTGTTTAATTTGTTTTAAAAGTGTGTGAGTTCATTATTTTCCACAGCATTTGACAAAGATAATTTGAAAAACATAATATTTGCACAATGTGAATTTATTAATATTATTTTAGAAATAAATACAATATTTTCCTGATTATCATTTATAAGAATTGATTGACATTAATATATCATATTACAATGGTCATAGAGTAATTATCATTCATAAGATGGTTATAATACACAATATAAGAGTACAAGATTATTTATTGCACAGATTAATAAATTGTAAGATTTTGATCTATTCAAAATTAAGATACTATATGAAGATAAAAGATATACACATGATTATTTATTTATTTAATGATTGATGATATAACAGAAATAGATAAGATTAAGTTATACCTAAGATTTGTATTGAGTATTATTATTATTAGAATAAGTTAGGTGTACGTAGGTTTGATATAAAATCCTTTATCATACTTATTTACATGAGTTATCATTATTTTAAGATAATTAGAAGAACCTGGGATTATTTAATTATATTTTAAAATTAAAAGTTAAGATTTATTTATTTTATTTTATTATTAAAGATAGTTTATTTTATTTAAAAGCCATAAGAATGCTATAGATGTAGTATTAAGTTAATAAGGAGGTAATAGTATTCTTATGCCATTGAGACAATGTCTTGGAAGATATTGACTCAATGTAAATCTATATTGCTTGTAACTTTACTTCACAGTCTCATGATTTTGATAAATACTTATTTAATTAGTACATATATAGAACTATATTGATTTTGATAATTGATAATAAATTTAAATTAGAATATGATAATATAAAAAGTAATTAAAAATAGATATG
The DNA here is from genome assembly GCA_028023455.1 of Epiperipatus broadwayi. Lineage (NCBI taxonomy): Eukaryota > Metazoa > Onychophora > Udeonychophora > Euonychophora > Peripatidae > Epiperipatus > Epiperipatus broadwayi. Next base: position 3,810,146 of record JAQFVV010012396.1, read on the forward strand.
CAAATTTTAATTAAGCATTATAATTTTAATTGAGCTAGTCTATTTCAAATTATATTATACATAGAAGTAGGGGTCAATATATATATATATATATATATATATATATATATATATATATATATATATATATATATATATATATATATATATATATATCGAATAAGAAAACTAAAAATCCAGTATGTGATTTATATGACTGTATTTGTATTTCACAAATCAGTTTATATACTCATTCCAAAACTCATTTTTCTTTTTTGTTCTCTGTTTTTACCTTTTTATGTATTTTTTTTTCTTCTAAATTTAAAAAAGTTATATTCATGTATGATTAGATAATAATGAAAATGTATTAGTTTTAATTTATATAAAAAAATTCTCAAGTAAAGATAAGATTAATGGTTTTTTGCCATAAACCTAACAATGATGATTATTTATTTACATCTATATAATAATTTTTTTAAAAAAATTATTCATTTTGTTTTTTCTTTTCTATTTCAAAAATAAAATATCCCATTTTGTATAAAAACTTATAAATCGTTGACAAATCTTATAATTTATTTGATCTAAAGCTTTTAGCATAGATTATTTTATTGATTTATAGTTAGTTGATTAATTTAATGTTTAAAATAAATTAGGAACTCTCTTGTTAAGAAATGATAGATAGTAATAAATTCCACAAAAATAATTATTCATATAAAATAGTAACTTTTGACATTTTATTTATCAAATCATCCAGTCATAATCATAGTATCTGGATCCAAGCCTTTACGGAAACCTTTGAATATTCACTTTAACAATTTAAATATAAAATAATATACATTAAGAATCAACAAAAATAATAATCAAAAACTAACAATCCACTTATAAAAAAAAGTTGTATTATAATAAATTAAGAGAGAGCACTTTCGTAAAATATTTTTTTTTGTTTATCTACTTTAATTTTAATCACATAAATAAAGAACTTCTTTCTCAGTGCTTTAAAATGACTTTGTCATAAAATTTGTATATTGGGGCCATTTTAAAAACTTTTATTGAACATGAATATGGTAGGACACTATATACATAAAATATGAATTAAAACAACATGATTATTAAAAAATTATATTATTGTAATGTAAATGCATTTTGACTATTTTTGAGATATTTAACAAGGTTATCTTGTGCTTATATTAAAAAATTTTATATGACTAATTGCTGTAATCTTTCATGCTTTGCACAATTAAAGAAAGTTGTTAATTACTTTATTTCCTATTTCTTGCACATAAATATAAAATAATTTTATTTTGGAATTAGATATTAGTAACATTTCATATTACTATGATAAATGTTGCATCAGATTACAAGTGGATCATTTCTTTACTCCAACAAAATATCACATGACTTCCTTTGTTTAAATTTAACATAAGCTATAAGGAACCATTTTATTAACTCTGTAATCTGACCTTGGATGGCAAAGATCCAATACATAGCTGAGGAGTATTGTGAAATATGTATATATTATGATTACTATATCAATATTCAGCTAAATATCCAGGAATTCCTGGGAATTATTTATTTATTAATAAAGAAAAAAATCATGTATTGCACAATGTTGAAAAAATGTGCATCTTAATATTATAAAGCTCTGTAAAATTCATGATGCAACTCTCAAACTGAGTTACTAAAACAAAAATTGTTAATATAGTAGCTACTATAAGATAAACTATATCTAACAGTGATAATTTATTATTGTTTGATTATAGTAGATTAGAATTCATTTGCTCTAAAGATTTTAATCTTGGTGGTTATGACAACCTAGCTACAGATATTTTGATTTTGAGTAGAAAGCATTAGCTCCCAAAACATTTTCAGTGAACTCCATCATTAAATTAAAAAAAATTTGATTTACAATGTGTAATAAGGCTTATCATTTTGATTTTAAGATATAATATCATTATAGAATATCAAATATATTAAAAATAAGGTTCCATTACTAGCATGTTGCTTTTGAAATTAATAAAAATAATCTTATTTCTAAACAAATAATGTGATGAAGACATCAATTTAGTAATATTTTTCATTGACTGTATTTAAGGGTCTTATAGCATTATGGTTATTACAAATATTTGTCACTCTATAACTTAGAATTTGAGATAGATCAGGTAAGTATTAAAGATGCATGATGCAGATACTTACCTGTATTTGAAGAAGTGTCTTTGTTTTACACATATTAGTGCATAGTTTATTTTTACTTTTTAACTCATTACACTTAACACATAATTGTTTTTACTATTTAGACTTTTTATATATAAAATACAATATTATTTATTAAACAATATGATGTTCTGATTATTTATTAAGTGCATAGTAAGTCTGTAATTAGAAAAAGAAAGGCTTTTAATCTTTTTTTCATGCATCTTAAACATTTGTATAATAGCCAAATGATGTAGATTTTGATATAGAAAAAACTCTCAAACCTCAACACAAGATAGGGACTTTATAAAGTGGCCATCTTAGCTTTAACTTATATTCTTATTTATATAAACCAATCTGAAGCATTTTGATTTGAGAGCATAAAGATATTACACTTTTCACATTTAATCCATTATTTCATTTCACAAATTAACTTATCTGAAATCTTGCAATTAACAACAAGTTAATATTTCATATTTTTTAATGGAAATATAAAAACTAATGTAACATGCTGATAATTTTTTAAGTGCACAGTAAATCTGTAATTAGAATTTTTATGCTATTATTTTATTTAATTAATCTAAAAGTAAAATAGTCATTAAATAGCAAATTACATAGAAAAGGCTTCCCTCTTCAGCAGTCTCTTATAGATAAATAATGAAAAAAATCATTGCACATTCTAGCTACCAAGGACCAAATGGTAACAATTTGATCAGGTTTTCATTCCTCCTATATCAACCCCTCAAAATATCTATATCCTAAAAAAAGAATTGGGTAAATGTGTACTTTAACACACTTATTTAAGAGCCACTATATATATATATATATATATATATATATA